>JADBJO010000049.1:142500-147500 GCA_016801955.1 Conus betulinus | reverse complement strand
CGTGAGGACGACGTGCACGGTAGTGGTGGTGACGGTGATGGACGACGACGTGAGTGATGGTGCTGACTGTTTGCAGGCGCCAGGTTGAAAACATCAGGAAACAATCTGCTACCCAGGGACAGTGATGACGGAAACTGCATTATTCCCCCGGGAAGGAGGAGGAAAATGTATTGTTTTCAAGCCGGTTAGACCAGCTGTTTCTTTGTGCTGCGACTTAACCCTTGTTCATATCGTTGTCTGTATTGTCATCGTCATCATCCTCTTTTTCCTTCTGTTCTTTCCTCCTTTTTCTATCTTTTTTTTCTTTTTTTCATTCTTTGTAAGAAAAAAAAAATGCAACAGCAGAATGCCCTGCATTACTTAAAAAAAAGAGCATTTCTTTCTTTCTTTCTTTCTGCGTACGCAGGCTGATACTCCTGCGGACACTGTCTGTGTAGACAAGCAGTAGAGTTTTGTGTGTATGACCGTTTTCTATCCCGCCATTAAGGCAGCCGTACTCCATCTTCGGGGAAGGTGCATACTATGTGTAACGTGTCATCCATACCAACGGCCAAACTGGCCTTCTCTCCCGAAAATTGGTGATGGGATTTTACGTGTGTGCAAGATGTTGTGCGTGCGTTCACACACGGAAACTCTCGTTTCTAGTCTCATTCGAAGGACTGTGTGGGGAATGGTTTCAGAACCAATGTAAAGTCCAGGGAAAAATCCCCCTGTCCCGAAATTCGAACCCGCAATCCCAGGATCACGAGTCTGGCGCTCTACCAACTGACCTATTCCGGCCCCCATTTTATATGTGATGTTTGCATGGCCTGATAGTACTTTGTTCTCTGTCCTTTTTGCACGCTGCTGTTGAAAGGTGAACAGCACTCCAATGCTTCTCTCTTGCTGTCTCTGTCA
The DNA here is from genome assembly GCA_016801955.1 of Conus betulinus. Classification (NCBI taxonomy): domain Eukaryota; kingdom Metazoa; phylum Mollusca; class Gastropoda; order Neogastropoda; family Conidae; genus Conus; species Conus betulinus. The sequence goes on along the minus strand of JADBJO010000049.1, from coordinate 146,603 downwards.
CTGTCGGTCTCTCCATCCATCCATCCGTTCTTGTCATTTACGTTCTTAAAAAATTGATCATTAAAATTGAGTACTGCTGTTATTTTTGTGAATAGCTTCATAGCGCCTATCTTCGATTAGAGACAAAGCTTAGAGTGCTTTTCAGTCCACGCCTCGGGCTGCCTACTTGAGTGTAAAGCCGGTGAATAGCTGCATGCTGGTGCTGATAAATCGTTTAGCGTGTCATTCAGTGGATTATCAGTCATTGAGGAATACACAAGACACTTAATATTCTGTGTCATGAGCATTTTCATTGGCTAAGGTTATATGCCATAAGTATTTTCATTGGCTAATGTTATGTGTCATAAGCATTTTCATCGGGCTAAAAATCATGTTGACGTGTCTTCTTCACATGTGAGCTGAACATACATTTCTAGGTAGTTCTATAGTTTTCCAGTGCTGAATTCAGAATGAGCCCCTTTGAACCCAAACCTCGTGGCGCTGTGTTCAGGGGACACGCGGGTGAACGTGCAGCCGGGCCTGATCGCCATGCACACCATCTGGGTTCGACTGCACAACGACATTGTGGAACAGCTCCGTGGGAAGGGTTACTCGGAAGACCAACTGTTCCAGGAGGCCCGGAAGATCGTCGTGGCCATCTTGCAGAGCATCCACTACAAAGAATTCCTGCCTCTAGTGATTGGCAAGAAGACGCAGGAACGGTACGGCCTGCTGCCGGCAGAAGGTAGGTCTGTCAACGGTCAAGTAATATTAAGCTGTAGTGTGTATACAGCAGTGATCAGCGTTATGGACTGCAACACTGTAGCAGTTATCTCCAAGAGCACTGTAAATAGCATCATTTTCTTCTGATTTTTGGCTGTTACTTAGAGCTGTGTGGCTCAGTTCTGAAGACAGGTTCCGCATCACCCAGTCTTGGTTTGTTTACCTTCGGAACTGTTCGCTTCCGCTCTTATTTGTCATTAAAGATTGACTTTACAGTATTAGTGTGACATATACATCCAAAAATTTTTTTTTTGCCCGAATTCTTTTTTGTGTGTGTAATGATTCATGTCATTTACTGCATTCTTCTTTTCTGCCCCCGTGTGTCGCTGGGACAGTCAGACGTGAACAGGAAGTATGAACATTTCTGCCTTTTGTTTCGGAGAAGATTCAGGTCAGCGGTGCAGCTATTCTGCCCACGTTGACCCCAGCATCAGCAACGCTTTCGCCACTGCCGCCTTCCGCTTTGGCCATTCTAACATCCCAGAGCATCTCAACGTGGACCGAAGGTGAGTCAACGTCAGCTCTTCAATAGGTCAAGGTTACAGATAGCACAGCATCCATCAAGGTTACAGATAGCAGAGCATCCATCAAGGTTACGATAGCAGAGCATCCATCAAGGTTACAGATAGCAGAGCATCCATCAAGGTTACAGATAGCAGGCATCCATCAAGGTTACGGATAGCAGAGCATCCATTAAAGGAATTCGTGCCACAACTGATCGTCGGCAGCAACTTATAGCACATCCACTAACAAAATTCGTGTTAGTAGTGATTTCGTTCAAAGTCCAGATAAACATTGTCGGTCCACATTGTTAGCTAAAGGAACTGCTTACAGTCGAAACTTGTTTGAATATTTTCTCTGGGTTTGAAATTTATTCATTTTAGAAATGCAATTGTATGCGTGTGCATCCTTTCTTTGAGAGGTTTTACATATTTGAAATTAATGCACCCTTTCTTAGAATATTTCTTGATTAATCAATTAACACTTTTCCAGGAATGTTGGTTCTCAGTTGAAATTATTGCATCCTTCCTTGGCACGGTGTGATAGAAAGCAGTTTGGCGTGTTTCTAACGCCTGTCGTATGTTTGAAATGGGTTTTATTATTTCTTGGTATACAGTGTTGCATGTTGACCTAAGCACGACCTGACCTGGCCCAGTGTTCTGTGTTTGAAGTAAGAGCATCTTTCTTGCACCATCCAATTACTTGGCACTATCAGAACAGTGCCCAAACTACTTTAACCTGCACAGCCTCTGCTGTGTGTGCAACACCTGACACGCCGACTGCAGACTGCTGTTCCCGCAACAACGTCATCAACAACAACAACAACAAGACAAGACAAGACGAGACAAAATTCTTTATTTACGAGGACAATAGATAAGCACTGACGTGGTTTTTTTTACATCCAGTCCTTGCCCTGAGTAGGGACTACAACATGCAGTGAAATCAATTAATGTAAAAAAAAAAAAGCAAAGAAGCAAACAAAGCGGTCATGTAATCATAAAAGAACATCAAATGAAAATAGAAGAGAAATGAAAACAAAAGAAAAAAAAAAAATAATAATTAACAAACAAAAAATAGAAATAAAAATGAGAATAACAATAATGAAGAGGAAGGAGAGAGTGGGGATAGGGAGTGAGGTGGGCTGGGGGGGGGACATATGTAAATGTATTACAACGTACAAGATAAGCATGCATGAAAACAGACAATAAAATGAATATGACAAAGTATGTACATATTTTTGAACAAGGCATGAAAATACGTAGAAGGTATTAAACATAGTCAGAAGGGGGGGGGGAAAGGGGGGGGGGGGGGGGGGGGGGGGGGGGGAAAGAATAAAAGAGAGAGAGAGAGACGGGATGGAAGGGAGAGGGGGCACAGCATGAAAAATAATAATTTGAAATGGAAATGTACTAAAACGTACGATAACTAGCAACAACAATAACAACAACAACAACAGTAATAACAACAATAATAAAAAAAATGTATGTGTGCATGTCTGTGCGTGCATGCGTGCATGTGCATGTGCCTGAGCGCACAAGCGTGTGTGTGTGTGTGTGTGTGTGTGTGTGTGTGTGTGTGTGTGTGTGTGTGTGTGTGTGTGTGCGCAGACGGTACAGATTCCAGGACCTGTTCTTCAGAACTGCCCTGATCTTTGAAAACTTTGATGGCGTCGTTCGAGCTCTGCTCAGAGGCAACACTAATGACCTCGTTGAGGACGCTGACAGGTTCATAGTGGAAGACGTCACAGGTAACGGTTGTAATTACACGCACACACACACACACACACACACACACACACACACACACACACACACACATCTCTCTCTCTCTCTCTCTCTCTCTCTCTCTCTCTCTCTCTCTCTCACTCACTCACTCGCACACACGTACACATAAGTAGATGTCATCCAGACTAACAAAGAATTGTGCTGACAAAGAGGACCAAGTAAACACTGAATTTCATTTAGCATTATTTTTCTTCGTCGTCATCAACTTGAAAAGAAAACAGCCGAGACAGCGTCACTGATTTGTTGAAAACGCCATTGAAGGGTGCGCGTCACTGATTTGTTGAAAATACCATTGAAGGGCGCGCGTCACTGATTTATTGAAAATGCCAATCAAGGGTGCGGGAGGAGAGCGAGACGAGAGAGAGAGAGAGAGAGAGAGAGAGAGAGAGAGAGAGAGAGAGAGAGAGAGAGAGAGAGAGAGAGAGAGAGACATGGCGAAGAAATAATCCTTTTGCGTCAAAGTCAACTGGATTTTTTTCTTAATTTCCGAAAAAAATTGTCCACCAGTTCAACAGACGCGGACATAGTCTGAGTATAGACCTGACCATTTGGCAAGCACATTGGCATTTGGATTGAAAGCTGAACAGAGGAAAACATTTATGGAAATTTAGTCTTTCTGTGCTGAAGGATAAAAAGACTACGTGGAAGGGTGTTAAGCATGAAATTAACCAATTTTAAATGAATATACACTAACACCATGCTGACCTAATATTACAGACCATGTTCCAAGAGAAGAACCAAGGTCTGTAGTAAGTAACCGATTGCTTTTAGACATACTGCTTAAGAAGACTCGGCCAAGAATAATATAACAATTAATGAACGTGAAAACATTTTTGGATGAACAAGTATGCGACTTAGAAAAGAAAGCTAAACTAACAGAAAGAAATTGTTGAATTAGAAAATTAAAAAAGGCAAAATCAATTTTGCTTAGGAAAAAAAAAAGGATGGAAAGAGTCTTGAAACGTTCCCCAACAAGAAGAGTACTGGAAGGGGAAAACATGACCACAGACTTCCGCTCTCTGGAATCAAAGAAACTGTAATAGTTAGCAGATAGTG
>JADBJO010000049.1:97500-120000 GCA_016801955.1 Conus betulinus | reverse complement strand
TGATAATCTGATAAATAAAGTGTGTTCTCTCTGTCTGTCTGTCTGTCTGTCTGTCTGTCTGTTTTTGTATGTGTCTCTCTCCAAACTTTGAGGTTCCTTACAGAAATCCAGTTTTCATCTGATCTTCCACAGATTTGAAATAATGGGCTCAACAAGAGCTCGTCACATTTGTGCCAGTTGCATTTTTGATATGACAGATTTCAGTGCCACTGTATAGTGAAGTGAAGCAATGTCATAAGCAGGTCAAAGGGAAAGGGGTGGGGAGAGGAATGGAGGGAACTGGAGTGGGGAGATGGATAATGAAATAGAGGGGGTGGTGGGGGTAGGGGATGGTGGGTGGGACAGAAAATATGAAAGGGTGGCATGGGAGCATGACATCAGAGTTCTGGGCGCATAAAAATGGGGACCAAAGACTGACTTGTGACAGGCAGTTGCATTAGTGAGTTTATTTACATGTACCCGCATAATTTCCAAAATATAAAAGCCACGATTTTGAAATTGGGAACAGATTTAATTCATTATCTTGTTCCAACGTACATTGAATTTCATTGGGATCGAATGAACGGTTGTTGATTTACAGACAATTAAACAGAGGATGGGTCGAAATCAAAGTTCGCAAAATCTGTTCAGTTCACAAAATCATTTCAATAGTGGGTGTGGCCACCGCCATTGGCGAGACATTCCACGCAGCGACTCCTCATCGAGTTGACCAGTGTTCTGATGACCCTCTGAGGGATTCTCTGCCCATTCCAGTTGCAGCATTTGGAAGAGATCCTGGCGGTCTCTGGGAGGTGGATGGTTCTCCTTCACACGTCTCCCCCCAACTCATCCCCACATATGCTCGATGGGATTGAGGTCGGGACTATATACGCCGGAAAGATCATCCTGTTGATGCCGGCCTGCACAATGAAGTTTTCGGCCACCCGGGCCCTATGTGGCCGAGCATTGTCGTCTTGGAAGACTGCCATGGGTCCTATCCGTTGCATGGTCGGACAACGAAAGGCGCCAGGATTTTCATCATCCCGATAGCGGATGCCTGTGAGGTTTCCATCAATATGGTAGAGTGGTGTCTTGTGGTGGAGGCTGAAGGCACCCCATACCATAACAGATCCTCCCCCAAAGGCCCTGGTCTGGCGAACAGCTGCATCAATGTAACGTTCACCAACACGCCTCCAAACTCTAGTTCGGCCGTCATTGTGTTCAAGACTAAACCGCGACTCATCTGAAAAGAGGACCTGGGACCACTGTTGTTGGTTCCATCTCACATGACGATGGCAGAAAGCTCGGCGAGCCAGCCTATGGGCTGCTAGCAGTCGTGGTCGAACAGTTGGGCGACGTGATCTGAGGCCGAAGTGGTGAAGACGGTTTCGTATGGCTTGACGGCTGAGGATGGTGTTATTTGCCATACGAAGCTGCCTTTGGATGCTGGTGGAAGTGGTATCCCGCTGCAATAGGGCCTGCCTCTCGATGAAACGATCTTCTCTGGGAGTAGTCTGCCTAGGCCGACCTGACCGTGGCCTCTCTTCAACGCTGTTGGTCGCCCTAAAAAAACGCTGATTCAGTCTAACAATAACTGAAAGATGCACACCAAGTCGTCGCGCCACTTCAGCCTTTGCAATGCCATCTTGTATCCACGCAATCGCCCTGGTTTTGTCAAAGGTGCTAAGTTTTCTTCGTGGTGGCATGGTGAGAAAAGGGCTGACAGTAACCAACCCCGCGCTTAAACAGCCAAAAGAAGGGGCATAAAACTCACTTGAGAGACTGCTCTTGCACGGGGAAAAAAGAATTTTTCATTTTACACATCTTGTGTCGCCAGCAAGCTTGATGCAAAACAGGCACAGTTAACGCAACTTTGCACTTTTTATCCCGCGCGGTAACGAGGTCACCAAGACCCCCCGTGCGCACTACCAGTTGACACAGGCTGGATTACACACTGCTGTGTGAGATTCCATCATTGGTTGCCGCATAACAAAAAAAACAATGTTTTTTGAAGGGATGAATCAACCCCTGTGTGCAAAGGCCTGTGCTTAACTTTATGTGACTAGTATATATATACATATATATATATATATATATATTTTTTTTTTTTTTTTTTTTGACAACAAAAACAGTATGACAGTATGACAAACCGATGTGAGGATTCAAAATGAGTAAGGAGAAGGGAGGTGGCACAGGACCGGGAGGGGGGGGGGGGGGGGGGGGGGGGGGGGGGGGGGGTAAAGGGGAAGGATGATAAGGAGAGAGAATGGAGAATGGAGGCAGGACAGCTAGTCATCAATGAAAAGCTTGGCTTTAGGTTCCAGGCCTCTACATATACCCACAAGCATTCAGGCTGCAGGCCTCTACGTATACCCACAAGCATTCAGATCCAGACCTCTTCATACACCCACAAGCATTCAAGCTCCAGACCTCTACATACACCCACAAGCATTCAGGCTCCAGATCTCTGCATACACCCACAAGTATTCAGGCCCCAGACCACTATGTATATACCCACAAGCATTCAGGCTCCAGGCCTCTATGTATACACACAAGCATTCAGGCTCCAGACCTCTATGTATACCCCCAAGCATTCAGACTCCAGATCTCTATGTATACCCACAAGCATTCAAGCTCCAGGCTTCTACATATATCCACAAGCATTCAGGCTCCAGATCTCTATGTATACCACAAAGCATTGAAGCTCAAGGCTTCTATATATACCCACAAGCATTCAGGCTCCAGGCCTCTATGTGTGCCCACAAGCATTCATTCAAGCTCCAGACCCTCTATGTGTGCCCACAAGCATTCATGCTCCAGGCCTCTATGTATACCCACAAGCATTCAGGCTCCAGGCCTCTGTGTATACCCACAAGCATTCAGGCTGCAGGCCTCTATGTATACCCACAAGCATTCAGGCTGCAGGCCTCTATGTATACCCACAAGCATTCAGGCTCCAGGCTCTATGTATGCCCACAAGCATTCAGGCTCCAGACCTCTGCATACACCCACAAGCATTCAGGCTGCGGGCCTCTATGTATACCCACAAACATTCAGGCTCCAGGCCTCTATGTATGCCCACAAGCATTCAGGCTGCAGGCCTCTACATATACCCACAAGCATTCAGGCTGCAGGCCTCTACATATACCCACAAGCATTCAAGGCCCATATGTCCATATAATCCACACACAGACCATGCTAAGGGTACACTGAAAGCCACAAAGGCCTCAGAGAATGTCTTTGATAACTGTCAGCCACCCCCCCCCCCCTCTTTCTTTTTCTTTTTCCCCACACATAGATGCATTTTGTACCAACATATGTAAGTCTAACCCTTCCTTTTTATTATTCATAGCAATTTTGTTTGAGTTCATGTGCAGCTTAACTTAGAAAACATGCCTACATAAACTTGCACATGTTGCTGTAAAATGCATTTATATACAGGAAAAAGAAAAAGGAAGGGTTAGGCTTACATATGTTGGTACAAAATGCACCTATGTGTGGGCAAAAAGAAAAAGAAAAAGGGGGGGGGGGGGGGGGGGGAGGGAATGGCTGACAGTTATCAGACATTCTCTGGCACACAGAAAAGGAGAAGAAGATAATAGTGATGATGGTGATGATGATGATGGTGATGATAATGATGACGATGGTGATGATGATGATGATGATGAGAGATGATGATGATGATGGTGATGATGATGGTGATGATGATGATGATGGTGATGATGATGATAATGGTATTTGACAGGTAGTACCACAGGAATGCAAGCGTTTTACATCACCATCGCATCCACTAACTACGATGTGGCCACCTGGCTGGAAGCCAAAGGATTCTCGACTGTGTGAGTAGTTTTTAAACTGATTCATTAAGGCTCATTCTGTGAGTAGTTCTACACTGATTCGTTCAGGCTCGTCTGTGAACAGTTTTACACTGATTCGTTAAGGCTCATTCTGTGAGTAGTTTTTTTACTGATTCGTTCAGGCTCATTCTGTGAGCAGTTTTACAGTGATTCGTTCAGGCTTATTCAGTGAGTAGTTTTACACTGATTCGTTCAGGCTCATTCTGTGAGCAGTTTTACACTGATTCGTTCAGACTCATTCTGTGAGCAGTTTTACACTGATTCATTCAGGCTCATTCTGTGAGCAGTTTTACACTGATTCGTTCAGGCTCATTCTGTGAGCAGTTTTACACTGATTCGTTCAGGCTCATTCTGTGAGCAGTTTTACACTGATTCGTTCAGGCTCATTCCGTGAGCAGTTTTACACTGATTCGTTCAGGCTCATTCCGTGAGCAGTTTTACACTGATTCGTTCAGGCTCATTCCGTGAGCAGTTTTACACTGATTCGTTCAGGCTCATCATTCCGTGAGCAGTTTTACACTGATTCGTTCAGGCTCATTCTGTGAGCAGTTTTTACACTGATTCGTTCAGGCTCATTCCGTGAGCAGTTTTACACTGATTCATTCAGGCTCATTCCGTGAGCAGTTTTACACTGATTCATTCAGGCTCATTCTGCGAGCAGTTTTACACTGATTCGTTCAGGCTCATTCCGTGAGCAGTTTTACACTGATTCATTCAGGCTCATTCCGTGAGCAGTTTTACACTGATTCATTCAGGCTCATTCTGTGAGCAGTTTTACACTGTTTTTCGTTCAGGCTCATTCTGAGAGTAGTTTTACACTGATTCCTTCAGGCTCATTTTGTGAGTAGTTCTACACTGATTCCTTCAGGCTTATTCTGTGATCTGTTCTAAGACGAATCCTGTGAGTTGTCTCAGGCTGATACTCTTGAGTGTTGTGGGTTGATCATGCGAATTGTTTCAGCAAAACCTGCGATCAGTGTAGACTAATTCTGTGACAGTGGGTTTAGGCTCAGTCTGCGAAGCGGATGGGTTGTTCCAGGGGTCGGCTCAGTGAAGTGGGTGGGTTGTTCCAGGTCGGCTCCGTGAAGTGGGTGGTGGGTTGTTCCAGGTCGGCTTTGAAGCGGATGGGTTGTTCCAGGTCAGCTTGGAAGTGGGTGGGTTGTTCCAGGTCGGCTCTGAAGTGGGTGGGTTGTTCCAGGTCAGTCAGTGAAGTGGGTGGGTTGTTCCGGATCAGCTCAGTGAAGTGGGTGGGTTGTTCCAGGTCAGGTCAGTGAAGTGGATGGGTTGTTCCAGGTCAGCTCAGCAAAGTGGGTGGGTTGTTCCAGGTCAGGTCTGAAGTAGGTGGGTTGTTCCAGGTCAGGTCAGTGAAGTGGGTGGGTTGTTCCAGGTCAGGTCAGTGAAGTGGGTGGGTTGTTCCAGGTCAGGTCAGTGAAGTGGGTGGGTTGTTCCAGGTCAGGTCAGTGAAGTGGGTGGGTTGTTCCAGGTCAGGTCAGTGAAGTGAAGTGGGGCTTGTTCCAGGTCAGCTCTGTGAAGTGGGTGGCTTGTTCCAGGTCAGGTCAGTGAAGTAGGCGGGTTGTTCCAGGTCAGTTCAGTGAAGTGGGTGGGTTGTTCCAGGTCAGCTCAGTGAAGTGGGTGGGTTGTTCCAGGTCAGCTCAGTGAAGTGGGTGGATTTGTTCCAGGTCAGGTCAGTGAAGTGGGTGGATTGTTCCAGGTCAGGTCAGTGAAGTGGGTGGGTGTTCCAGGTCAGGTCAGTGAAGTGGGTGGATTGTTCCAGGTCAGGTCAGTGAAGTGGGTGGGTTGTTCCAGGTCAGTTCAGTGAAGTAGGTGGGTTGTTCCAGGTTGGCTTAGTGAAGTGGGTGGGTTGTTCCAGGTCAGTTCAGTGAGCTGTGTTTCATGCTAATTCTGTCAGGTATTTGGGGGCTAATTCTCATCAGTTGTTAAGGCGAACTCATAATGCTTTGTGTCATGTGCTGTGTTGTAGGTGTGTACACAATGTATATCATTTGTTGTGTGCTCATCATGTCGTGTTTCTTGCCGTGTCATCAGATGTACACGTCATGTCGTGTCATTTGCTGTGTCACCAGGTGCAGAACCACGCTGCAGGGGGTTCACGGGTAGAGACATGTTCTCTCTGCATCGGCAGGAGATGGAGCAGTTGATTGGTCACGATGAGGCCGCCCGGCTGGAGGGCCAGCTGACGCTGCAGAAGAAAATGACTGGGGTCAGTTCTCTGTGGGGAGTGTGTGTGTACGTGTGTGTGTGTGTGTGTGTGTGTGTGTGTGTGTGTGTGTGTGTGTGTGTGTGTGTGTGTGGTGTGTGTGTGTGTGTGTGTACGTGTGTGTGTGTACGTGTGTGTGTGTGTGTGTGTGTGTAGTGTGTGTGTGTGTAGTGTGTGTGTGTGTGTGTGTGTAGTGTGTGTGTGTGTGTGTGTAGTGTGTGTGTGTGTGTGTGTGTGTGTGTGTGTGTGTGTGTGTGTGTGTTATGTGTGTGTGTGTGTGTGTGTGTGTGTGTGTGTGTGTGTGTGTGTGTGTGTGTGTGTGTGTGTGTGCATGCGTGCATGTGTGCGTGCGTGCATGTGTGCGTGTGGGGGGTGAGTGTGTTTGGTGTGTGCGTGTGTATGTGTGTGTGTGTGTGTGTGTGTGTTTGGTTTGTGTGTGTGGTGTGTGCGTGTGATTTTGTGTGTATGTGTTTGTACGTTGTACGTTGTATGTGTGTGTGTACATTGTACAAATGTGTATGTGTATGTGTGAGTGTGTATTTGTGTGTGTGTCATGTGCATGTGTGAGTACCTGTGTGATTGTGTGTGTGTGTGTGTGTGAATGAGGTGGTGCATACTGCATATATGTGTGTATGCAATGTACATATGTGTGTGTATATGTGTGTGTGCATATGTGTATGCGTGTGTGTGTGTGTGTATGTGTTTGCATGTGTGTGTTGATGCAGATAAAATGTTTCACAATATGCAGCACCAGCTGCACTTTGTCTTAAAAACACCATTTTAATCTTCATCACCATCTCAACCACTGTTGCAGTACAAGACCCAGAGTGCCGCCGAGCTCAACGCCATTTTCCAGAAGCGCCGAGCACGCAGCGACCTGCAGGGGGGCAGCACTAGGTCATCCACCGGACTTCAGACCCCAGACCCCGTCCTCCTACGATGGGCCCGACTCTGACAGTGAGTGAAGAGTGTGTGTGTGTGTGTGCAGCACTGGCGTCTCACTTGTCCCACTTCCCCCGCCATCCTGAGCATGGAGCCTGTGTGTCACGCTTGTCCCGCTCACCGTATCACGCCACAGACGTCACACATGGACACAGCCCTGATCCGGCTCTTTGCGATGGGGCCGGAATAGCTCAGTTGGTAGAGCGCCGGACTCATAATCCAAGGGTTGCTGGGCCGTTTCAGTACAGGGGGATTTTTCCCTCGGAGTTAAACATTAGTTCTGACTCCATTTCCCATACAGTCCTTTGAATGAGACTATAAACCGAGGTTCCGTGTGTGAATGCGGTTACTGAAGAGGATGCATTTAAAGTGTTCTGTATGTGCAGGTGACACACCTTGTGTTGCATACATGTACAGATACAGTGTTCTCTGTGCACAGGTGACACACCTTGTGTCATGTGTACAGACAGTGTTCTCTGTGTGCAAGTGACACACCTTGTGTTGCATGTACAGACACAGTGTTCTCTGTGTGCAGGTGATACACCTTGTGCCATGTGTACAGACACAGTGTTCTCTGTGTACAGGTGACACACCTTGTGTCATGTGTACAGACACAGTGTTCTCTGTGTGCAGGTGACACACCTTGTGTCATGCGTACAGACACAGTGTTCTCTGTGTGCAGGTGACACACCTTGTGTTGCATGTACAGACACAGTGTTCTCTGTGTGCAAGTGACACGCCTTGTGTCATGTGTACAGACACTGTGTTCTCTGTGTGCAAGTGACACACCTTGTGTCGTGTGTACAGATACAGTGTTCTCTGTGTGCAAGTGACACACTTGTGTCGTGTGTACAGATACAGTGTTCTCTGTGTGCAGGTGATGGTGACGACAACAGACAGTTGGCTGACACAGGGAAGACACTGCGTGATCTTCTCATCCGTCAGCGACAGAAGATCATCGGCTCCGATGTATTCAGTCACCAGTAGTTGTTGACAACACACAGCCATCTTTGTGACCTGTAGGCCTGAGCTGAATGTTTTTACCATTTTTCTGTGTTGAAAATCGTTTTCTGAAATACCTGTACTTGGACGGCAAAAGACCCAAATCCGGAACTGTTTTAGTAAAAAAGAATCAGGTTTAGTGATTATTTTTTTTTTATGAAAAATGAAAATTGCACAATTTTTTAATGAAAATGAAGATAGAAAATTCTTTTTATGAAAGGAAGATTGCAAATTTTTTCTTATGAAAATGAAGATTACAAATTTTTTTTCAATGAAAGTGAAGATTCAGCACTGCGGAAAGGATTCAGCATGAGATTCTATGTCAACCACAAAGTGCATGCCGTGCAAGAATAATTTTCTTGTTGACACCTTCGTCTGTCAGTTCAACATTTTAAATGCTATCAGTTTTAAAGCTGAACTTCTGCTCTGGATGTTCTCCCTTTCCCTGTGCCTTCACCTCTCGCCTTCCCCTTTTCCCACCTGTCCCTCCCTCCCCTCCTCCTTCCCTCCATTCTTCTCCCAGCTGTCCCCCAAAGGTTGCATGAAAAGTATGTAAACCAGTGTATTTATCATTTTGATGTCGGATACTGAGGACAGTACTTCTCTGGCTCCCACCCACAATCTCCGGGCGTATCTTTTTCTTCTCTGTCTTTTGGCCGACTCTGGGGAAAGGCCCCGTGACGGTGAGGAAAGACCCACTGACCGCGGGGAAAGTCCCGTTGACAGCGGGAAAGATGTGACCCAGATTCTCGTCATAGAGCACGTAAGACCTCATGGCGAAAGTTTGGCCGTGTCTGGAGTTGTACTGTCAGCACCTGTCAGCGGAACAGCAAGGAGCGAGGCTGTGGGATGCACGTGGCCGTCGCTTCATGGTGGCGTTTCAGGCCGGTGGGCTGTGCGGTCATGTGGGCTGGTACACCCATGGGAGCGCTCCCGTGGAAGTTCTGTTGTGTCACATCCAGTAGCCATTATACGAAAGGTATCTGCCAGGGAGCAGTTATGTCCCTTAATGTTTTCATGGAGTGCCCAGTGCGTGCCTGCACCTTATGTGAACATGGCGCAAGACTTCCAAGGGTGGTGCAGGACTGCTCCCAGCTGGTTTTCAGGACAGTACTTCTCTGGGTCCCACCTCTGCCTCTCCTTCTCCTTCCCCCCTCTCCCTCCCTCCCCTCCCCCTTCTCCCCTCCTCCCTCCTTCCCTCTCTCCCTCTCCCCCTCCCCTCACCTTTGTGTGCAGACTGTGTTCAGCTGTGCTGTGTGTGCCGCTGTTTGTTAGCAGATGTCTTGGAGACCGCTATTCATGTACCTTCCTTCCGCTGTCGCAGCTGCCATGTCTGACTGGCTTTGTACAGTGTGTTATTATTATCGATCTTGATGAGTGTTAGACATAATATTGCCTTTTTTTTTTGTAATGTGATGAGAGAAATTGAACATTCTGCCTTGTTTTGATATCATCATTTTGATCACTGAAGACATAATGAATAAAAACTGCAAAAAAAGAAATATGAATAAAACTGGTCTCTGACATTGATATTTTAGCCATAATAACTTGCCTGAAAAGTACGTAGAGCAGTGTATTTATCAGTTTGATGTCTGATATTATTAGCCATAAACACATGCATATAAATTATATACAACGGTGTATGTCATATTTTATTACAATTTTGTATGCCATTATTTTGTTACAATGTACAAATACAGGTTGACTGCACAAAGAAAGCGTATATAATCGTCTTCCTCCGATTCCTGTCCTGTGTATACTTAATCACGTTTCATTAATCGTCATGATTTTTCTCCTTTATTCTATCACTGCTGTCACGATTCATCTTGTTTTACAGCCGATGTGTTATGAATCTTGTGATCAGGTATGCCAGTTATGTCCTGATGGATTTATTTCCGTTTGTTTGCTTTTCGAAAAGAAAGAAAGAATTTCAGCGAATGAAAAGACACAAGGTGAAAGGACACGTAATCAACAAAATCATGAACACATATCAGAGAAACAGGGTCTGTATCCACTGGATTAAAGTAAAACAAGAGAGTCACTTTGCCTTTTTCAAACACATCTGTGTGAATGAAGACACACCATAAGAATTGTCCATGGGATAAAAGGAAAACAAGAGAGCAGTGTGCCTTTCTCAACACATGTGTGAATGAATACACACCACGGGAATTGTCCATTGGATAAAAGGAAAACAAGAGAGCAGCGTGCCTTTCTCAACACATGTGTGAATGAATACACACCACAGGAATTGTCCATGGGATAAAAGGAAAACGAGAGAGAGCAGCGTGCTTTCTCAACACATGTGTGAATGAATACACACCACAGGAATTGTGGAAAGGGAGGATGCAGGACAAAGTGTGGGTGGGGTCAGATCAGGAGGGGATGCAGCATACAGACACAGAGCCTGGGCTCAATGTTTCTGAAAGGCTGGTGCATGCTAGGATGGTTTTCTTGGCAGGAGAAGGGATGTAGGAAGGATGGCGCTCACCCTGTGCAAAACTTTTAGGGAGACTGAGGAAAAGGAGCTGAGGTTGTGCCGTTTAAACCCCAGACTTGTTCCAAATAGACGCCACTCACTTACTTGCTTATCACGCAGATTTTGTTTCATTCTATTTTGCGGTCAGCTGCCTACACATTCATAATGGGTTTTGTTTGAAACGGATGCTAGATCCATTTCAGATTTACCCGTGGTAATTTATTTCAGACATATAGGCAGATTTGTGGTGCATTCTGCTTATTTATTGTAAAGGTGTACAGAACACATCTATACCTGATGCTGCTGTATGTAGAATGTGAACTCTGTTTAATCTTTCCAGTCCCTTATGATGGCTATGTGAAGAAAGTGAACTTGGTAAAACACTTCTGCCTCAGATTATGGTTGTGTGTGGAATTTGAACTCTGTAAAGTGCTTCTAACCCTGATCATGGATGTGTTTAGAAAGCGAACTCTATAAACTACTCCTGCCTCAGATGATGGTTGTGTGTGGAATGTGAACTCTGTAAAATGCTTCTAACCCTGATCATGGATGTGTTTAGAAAGCAAAGTCTGTAAAACCCCACCTGGCCCTGATGTGGCTGTTTGTAGGGAGAGCATTGTTACTGGACTTGACCAGTATGAATTTTCAACATATCAAGTGAACATCCTTTAAGTTTGCAGCAGCATACACATATCAATGATTTTTTTTCCAGCTGTTGTTAAGAACATATCAAGTAAATTCATGTTTTGTGAACATATCAAGTAAATTTTCCTGTGTGTTGTAGTTTTGTGAATGTATCAAGCAAATTTTGCTGCAAGTATGATAGAGTGAAGAAGTGTCATGAATTTTCCAGCAGAGATTTGCAGAGTGTGTCCTGACATAGCCCATGAGTGATTGTCCTAGTGTTTTTTGTATCACCAGTCATCACCTGGTATACTGATATGCTCTGTCAGTGATCACCATTGGGATTTTCCCTAGGGCTTATCAACACCTGGTATATTGACATAGGCTGTTCGTGGTTGCCCTGGATTTTCAGTGATCCACTAACACCTGGTCTCTCGATTTTAGCCTGTGGGTGAATGCCTGTTTTGTCTTTTTTGAAATGTCTCATCAAGTCCAGATATGCTAACATGACATGTGTGTGATACCTGGGGATTTTTGTAGGGCCCATAAACACCAGATACACTGACATGACATATGTGTGACTACCTGGGGATTTTTATAGGGCGGTAAAAAACACCAGATACACTGACATGACATGTGTGTGACTACCTGGGATTTTTATAGGGCCCATAAACACCAGATACACTGACATGACATATGTGTGACTACCTGGGGATTTTTATAGGGCCGGTAAACACCAGATACACTGACATGACATGTGTGTGACTACCTGGGGATTTTTATAGGGCCCATAAACACCAGATACACTGACATGACATGTGTGTGACTACCTGGGGATTTTTATAGGGCCCATAAACACCAAATACACTGACATGACATGTGTGTGACTACCAGGGGATTTTTATAGGGCCCATAAACACCAGATACACTGACATGGCCTGCCGGTGATTGCCCTATAGATTTTCATACAGCCCACTATGTGGCCCAGTCTGGTCGAGGTCCAGGAGAAGCTGTAGGGACCGGTGGGGTCTCTGATGCGGACTGTGGTCTTTGCCTTACTAAGCGGATTGAGGATATAGTATGGCCAGGAACATGAAAGAAAAGAAAAAATATAGTCAACTATCACCTGGCATAATGAGTATGGTCAACTAATACCTGGCATAACGAGATGACCTTCGGTGATTGGTCTAAGAACTTCTTAATGGCCTCGCTTACATCTGGTATAATAAGGTGGTCTTTTTGTGTGTGACTGGTCTTAGAAATTTTTGCTATGGCTCACTAAGACTTGCTACAATGATGTGGCAAGACTTTGCTGGAGATTGTTATAAGGCTTAGTAACTCTTCATACACTAACCTGGCCGGTCACTGACCAACCATGGGATTTCTATAGGGCACGCCAACACCAGGTCTGCTGATATTGCCTGTGGTTGACTGTCATACAGATTTCCATTATGGTTCACCAAACACCTGGTACACTGACTTCATCTGGTATTTTTATAGGCCCACTAATGTCTCAAAACTGACTGACGTTGCCTGTCGGTGACCATCATGTAGATTCGTACATGGTTCACCAATACCTGGTTTGTTGATGTGGCCTGTCGCTGACTGTCTTGGGGATTTGTACATGGTTCACCAATACCTGGTTTGTTGATGTGGCCTGTCGCTGACTGCCTTGGGATTTGTGCGCATCCCCTAACTATTGGTATACTGACAAGGTCTGTAGGTGACCATCTGGAGAGGGAATGAGGGTGGCAGTTCTATCCATCTGACCATTTGCATGCTGACTCAGTGACTGTACATCATTGTGGCCACCCAGTGGTTGGGTTTTGAATACAAAGCATAATTGTCCTGCTGTGTATGTTGGCTGGCTGTGGTGGTGTGGTTATTGTTATTCATAGCAAAACCTAACCTGCAAGTTGGGGGGCAGGTGGCTTTGGGGTGGGTTTCTTTTTTTTTTTTTGGGGGGGGTTGTTTTGTTTTTTGTTTTGTTTTTTTGCTTTGCTTTGGCAATACATAAACCCACATGTTGATATTAACCTATTTGTACTCTGTATTTTCCACACTGAATGAAATCAAGGCTACAGTTTCATATCAACTTCTTTGTATTCTGTATATTTTCTATACTTAATGTAATCAATTCTGTAAAGTTACTATTGACATACATGTGTTACTCATACTTTTCCATCACGCATAATAATGTAGACATTAGGGTAGATGGTCAAACACTGTGTGCTCTTTCCATATAACATATATTCAGTCTGTCATATTGAATTAGCTATACCTGTATATTCTGTATTCCCACATCATCATCTTTGATCAGTTCAAGAGCATTATCATCTCCATGTGTTTTGTATTCTTCCAACATCAAGTATGTTCAGTCTCAATGTCCTAGACTTTGTGAACCACCATGCTTCTTTTACACTGCTTAGACCATGATATACCGATTTTGATTAAGTCCTGTTCTTTTTGTGTGTTCATTTACATGGTGATTCTCTGTGTTCATTTACATAGGTGACATTGCAATGCGCAAGTTGGACTAAGCATTGTAAGCGCTGGTGACTGCACGATGTTACAGTGTGAACCAAGGTTCATTTCATGTTATTTTTTACTGTGATTTGGCAGTGCATAATCAAACTGTCCAGTTTTGTACATGTTTGTCCACGTGTTCATTGCCTTGTGATGTATGCTGGTTTCAGTGGCTTTTGTCATGTCTTCTGGTGTCATGCCTCAGTCATCAGCTGGTGTCAGGACCTTGTCATGTCCACACAAGTGTCATGTCATCTGTATCGCCTGAGCCAAATCTCTGATTTTGCATTTTGTTTGTCTTTGCAAGTTTTGAACAGTCGATCAGTCTGTAAACTTTCTTTCATCACCTGTATCACCTGAGCCAAATCTCTGATTTTGCATTTTGTTTTTCTTTGCAAGTTTTGAACAGTCGATCAGTCTGCAAAACTCACTTTCATATCATTACCAAGTCAGATATTATGCCCAAAAGTACTGAATTCCTGTAGTTTGTTTAAAACACTGATTTTGTCAGACGCATAACAAATCCAAGCTTTTGGAAAAAAGAGTCTTGGTGTCCATGACATTTTTCATGTAGGCCTTAACGGACGCTCCTACCAACAGTGACTCGTCCAAAAAGGGATGCGGATGTACGACCTTTTCTGAATTTTAAGAATAAGTCTTAGTGAACAAGGACAAACAAGTTAAAAGACAAAATGCAGCATGTTTCGACCTCGTAAGTCTTCTTCAGGCAAGATAAAAAGAACAATGAAAATGAAGAGCGAGCAATCACTCATCTTCTCGTAGTCGGCGTAAGATGGGTGTTGAATGAAAATGAGGCCATTGGGAAGGGGACAAAGGGAGTTAATAATGATATCATGATAATAATGATAGCAATAATAGTAATGATAATGATGATGATCATGAAAATATTAAAAAATAAATAAAGGATTATTATCACTTTTAATGGTAATATGATGGTGGTTGTGGTATAGCGATTATAATACAGAGGGGGAAAAAGGAGAAGGGTTAGCGGACAGACAACAGCATAGCTGTGGTGGCAACAGTTGTTAGTGGCGATGATGATGGTGATGATAATGGTATTGATGATGATGGTAGTGATGATGATAATGACAATGTCGTGACTTTGTCGTGTCTGCTGGTGTCATGTCTGCTGGCGTCATGTCTGCTGGTGTCATGACTTTGTCGTGTCTGCTGGTGTCATGACTTTGTCGTGTCGCTGGTGTCAGGTCTGCTGGTGTCATGTCTGCTGGTGTCATGTCTTTTGTCATGTCTGCTGGTGTCATGACTTTTGTCATGTCTGCTGGTGTCATGTCTTTTGTCATGTCTGTGGTGTCTTTTGTCATGTCTGCTGGTGTCATGACTTTTTGTCATGTCTGCTGGTGTCATGACTTTTGTCATGTCTGCTGGTGTCATGACTTTTGTCATGTCTGCTGGTGTCATGACTTTTGTCATGTCTTGCTGGTGTCATGACTTTGGTGTCATCTTTTGTCTGCTGGTGTCATGACTTTTGTCATGTCTGCTGGTGTCATGACTTTTGTCGTGTCTGCTGGTGTCATGACTTTTGTCATGTCTGCTGGTGTCATGACTTTGTGTCATGTGTCTGGTGTCATGTCTGCTGGTGTCATGACTTTGTTCATGTCTGCTGGTGTCATGACTTTTGTCATGTCTGCTGGTGTCATGTCACTGCTGGTGTCATGACTTTTGTCATGTCTGCTGGTGTCATGACTTTTGTGTCGTGTCTGCTGGTGTCATGTCTTTGTGTCATGTCTGCTGGTGTCATGACTTTTGTCATGTCTGCTGGTGTCATGTCTTTTGTCATGTCTGCTGGTGTCATGACTTTTGTTCATGTCTGCTGATGTCATGTCTTTTGTCTTTGCTGATGTCATGTCTTTTTGTCATGTTGGTGCATGTTTTGTCATGTCTGCTGATGTCATGTCTTTGTCATGTCTGCTGATGTCATGTCTTTTGTCTGCTGGTGTCATGCTTTGTCAGTCTGCTGGTGTCATGACTTTTGTCATGTCTGCTGGTGTCATGACTTTTGTCATGTCTGCTGGTTTCATGGGCTTTGTCATGTCTGTGACTGGTTTGTCATGTCTGCTGGTGTCATGATTTTGTCATGTTTGCTGTTGATGTCTGAAAAAGATGATTTGTCATGTCTTCGGGTTTGGTGTAGAAATATCTTTTTATCATGGCTTTGTCCTGTCATGACTAGTTTCAAGGGTTCATGTCTCTGTGTCATCTGCTGGCCCATGTCTGCTGGTGTCATGACTTTTGTCATGTCTGCTGGTGTCATGACTTTTGTCATGTCTGCTGGTGTCATGACTTTTGTTGTCTGCTGGTGTCATGACTTTTGTCATGTCTGCTGGTGTCATGTCTGCTGGTGTCATGACTTCGTCATGTCTGCTGGTGTCATGACTTTATCATGTCTGAAGGTGTCATGACTTTTGTCGTGTCACTGGTGTGATGACTTTGTTATGTCTGCTGGTTTCGTCCCTTTGGTATGTCTGCTGTTTCATGCTTCGCATGCTTGTCATTTCATCTGAGGAATGAATAGATTTGTTTATGTCTGTTGATTTTGGGCTTTGCTAGGTTTGGTGATCACATGATCTTTTATGTATTTGGTTTCATGGTTTGTCACATCTTCTGGTTTCAGGGCTTTGTTTCAGACTGGTTTGATGACGTTGTGATGTGCTGTTTGCTGTTGACAGCATTGAAAAGACCCTTTGATGGAGGGGTCTGGCTATGATAGAAAATTTCACTATAACTCATGCTTTGTCACGTCTGCTAGTTTCAAGGATTTTCTCACATCTTCCCCCGGTTACATACTTTGTCATGTCTGCTGGTTTTGTGTCTTTGTTACGTCTGCTGGTTTTGTATCATTTGTGTGTCTTGTTTTTGTATCTTTGTTATGTCTGCTGGTTTTGTATCTTGTGGTATATCTGTGTCTGCTGGTTTCATAGCTTTTGTTTTATTTCACATAGCTTGTTATGTCTCTTGCTGTCATTTTTTTCACAGTGCTTCATGCATGTCTAGTGATGATCCCTGAGATTGTTATGTCTGCTGATTTCATGGCTTTGTCATGTGTGCTGGTTTCATGACTTTCATGTGTGCTTTTCATGACTTTGTCATGTGTGCTGATTTCATGGCTTTGTCATGTTTGCTGGTCTCATGGCTTTATCATGTGTGCTGATTTCATGACTTTGTCATGTGTGTTGGTTTCATGTCATAATAAGTCATTACAGTTTGCTGAGACAATCCTTCATTGTATCTGCACACGTGCATGCGCATGGCCACACTCATGCGTATGCACATGTTTCAGTGAAGACATTTTTGATTAAGTGCTGGCCATAGCACCATCCATTCCAAGACCTGCTAAAGTTCGTTACTGCTAAAGTTCGTTACTGCTAAAATGACTACGCAGCTGTAACTTCATGTGATGTTGTTGTCGTTTTTGTCGTCTTCCGTTGGTTCACCGTGACCCATGAATAATACATAGATGCACTTGGTGGTGGTCAGAAATTTGACTCATCGGGTGATTTCAGTGAAAACTGAACGGAGTGGACACCAGCTGTCAGGCAGAAACATCAGTCACGGCCCTTAACAAAGGTACTTCATTTGGGTAATTCATTTCTGTTTGCTAGACCACAAAAGTTTCATGTGTGAAAGTATACGTGTTTTGATGAGGAATATTTATGTTCTTTTCGGTTTTTTGTTAGTCATGCTGTCTGTATCTCAGTCTGCATAATACTTTCCATCCTGTTTGCCAATATGTCATGATATGTTGTCAGTGTATGTAGTGTCTGATGGTTTGCCTCCTGGACTTACCAGTGGTGTTACATTGCTTTCTCACAGTGTCAAGGACTACTGATGGACTGCTTTGCCAAGTGGAATAAGTCATCATAATTCAAAGAGTCAGAAGCTTTTCTGTCAGCAGCTATGTATTTCAATTCAAATGACAGCTGTATTTGGACGGAATATGATAGAATGAACAGAATCTTATTCTAAGTGGTTCAGAATTTCACACGTTTAAAAAGCTATTGAAGAGCAATATTTAAGAAAATCGGTCTTCACTGGGCCCATAGTGTTCTATCTCACCACTGACAAGAACTGTTTTTTAACGGAGGAAGAGCTTGTTTCAAGTGCTAATGTTTATCGGAAATTCAGTGCCTGCTCTTTGTGCCACAGACAGAGCTTCCTCAGTGTGAAATGATCACATGACATGAGAGTACACATCAGTGTAAACCTGTGGCACGGTGTGAAAACACTCAGGTGTAATGTGAAAATACTCACCTCAACTCGTTCCATGCCAGGAGCATGTGTAGATCCAAGTTCCTCCTCATATGTACAAAGTCACGTGATGTAAGCGTACACTGGGATACATTCTTAATTGCTAGATAATTGCTAGAAAGGACAAGTTACCACCAGAGCTGTACGAGCTGGATTTCTCAAATTATGTTTGACTTTATATTCAGCGACTTACTCTCGTGTACTAATTCAGTTAGCTCGTTCAGTTCTCATGTGGGCGTATCATGACTTGTTGTGCATATCGTAACCAGCTGTTGAGTTCTGTACATACATGAGTACATTATGCCATCATACCATTCATTCCAGCTACTGACAGCCTCCTGAAGGTCGGAGTTCGGGGTTGCAGCACAGGTCAAGTAGTAACAACAATGTTTGAACAGATGGAAATCGCCCTGGCTTTGCGAAAAAGAAATTTTTGTTTTGAATTGGAAAAGGATGCTTGTATCATGGAGTCAGTGAATCAGTTCAAATGCCATAATGATTATATCAGCAAAAATAGCAGAATGATGCATGACTTTGAAGTCCTGGTGGTGCTACACCACTGGTGGGGTACGGGAATTTTGGAGTGAAAGGTCAAGCAGACGACAGGAAAGTTGAAGGGTCATGTGGATCGTGCTTGCATAGAAAAAGGAACAGACATGAGATCAGCCTCAGAGTCAGGTATGGTGTGGTCGATTAACTTGTTTTGGTACTGACGGATCTGCTGAGAAAAGCCAGGCGTGGCTTTGAGTATAACAGAGACTATACAGCGTTTTGGACCTAAGCTGCAACCGTGGACTGGGACCGAACCGCCGGAGGAGTTGCTGCCCATGCGTTAGCTTCACTGATCAGTAGATGATGGTGCCCGTGGTGTCGGTGTCTGTCTTCACAACAGGAATAGGCTGTCTCATCAACATGGAACTTGTACAACGTCCTGTCGTTTCAACGTGATTCTTGTCTTCCTCGTTATCATCACTGTATTATGCCATCAGTTCCATAAAAGATGAAGCTGAATGCTAAAAGTTTCAGGTTTTTTTGTTTGAATAATTTGTGTTGTTTTGTTTGGGTTTTTTTTTTTTTTTTTTTTTTTTTTTAGAATGTTCACGATGTTTAGAAGTGAAAGTTTGCTGACAAATCGAGTGGATGTAATCAGGAAAATAATAAATGATGTTAATCAGCGAAAAAAAAAATTGAAATGTCATTTCTTGTGGGAATGCCGGCCATGGACTCTCTCTCTCTCTCTCTCTCTCGTCTCTCCTCCTCTCTCGTCGTCTCTCTCTCCTCTCTCCTCTCTCCTCTCTCTCTCTCTCTCTCTCTCTCTCTTAGTTGCTTTGTACCTGTCTCTCTCTGTCTTCTTCCTCTCTCTCTTGTCTCCTTTGTTCTCTTCTCTCTGTCTAGCTCTCTGTCTGCTGCTTCTCTGTCTTCCTCTCTCTCTCTCTCTCTCTCTTTCTCTCTGTCTGGCTCTGTCTGTCTCTCTGTCCTCTCTCTCCTCTCTCCTCCCTCTCTCTGTCTCCTCTCCTCTCTCCTCTCTCTCCTCCTCTCTCTCTCTCTCTCTCTTAGGGGATCAGTGGATGGAGCATTCCGTTCACCTGTCAGGAGCATTTTATTTCGAAGAAATTCTACAAACTGATACTAAAGGAATACTAGATTTTTTTTAAAGTTTTCCTCTCTTTTTTTTTTTTTTTTTTTCTGTCTTTGTTTTTGTTTGGGGGGGTCAGTCCTAAACGTAGCAGCTACAAATATTTCAATATTTTCTTAAATCTATGGTATCGCGTCTCTGCCAAAGTGTTAGAAGCTCAATAAGTTCTCAAGTTCTTTTCGTGGGAAGTTGAACAAACAAGTTTAAATACCAACGACACTGATAACAATGAATTCGATGATACACCTTGCAATTTGTAAAAATCATATTGATACAGCCTATGCCAAGAGTATGAAAACGTCTACATTACAGGCAAGCCATGAAATAAGATGTTTTCGTATTGCTTAAAAGCAGCTAGTAAGCATGCCATGTGACGGTAATCACAAGGAATGTTTTTGCTACTTTCCATTTCACAGGAAGCTGATTGAAGAATGGTTGCAGCTCAGGTCAAAACAAAATACACCATGGAGATTTTCATCCTTGTTTTTTTTTTCGTTAATGTTTATGTCATTTTTTTTTACATGGAAGTGATCAGATCAGGTGACAGCACTGTGAGCCACGTTCATACGTCGTCTTTTTTTGTTTGTTTGTTTGTTTGTTTGTTTTGTTTTGTTTTAGGTTGCAAAGTGAATCGACTGCAGGCGGAAATCTAAACAAATCTTAAATAAATGTCAGCGAACCGCCCAGAGAAACGTGGACAAACGAGTCACAAGACAACACACAACGCGTTTCGACCCCTCAGGTCTTCTTCAGGTGAAACAAAGACGAACAAAATAACGAAAATGCACTTAGCTTTGATCGCTTCAGATTGCTTCTGAGTTCAGCGCAAGGAAGAAGCGTTGAATGAGAACGAGGCCTCGTTCTCGTTCAACGCTTTCTTCCTTGCGCTGAACTCTTCTTCCTTGCGCTGAACTCAGAAGCAATCTGAAGCGATCAAAGCTAAGTGCATTTTCGTTATTTTGTTCGTCTTTGTTTCACCTGAAGAAGACCTGAGGGTCGAAACGCGTTGTGTGTTGTCTTGTGACTCGTTTGTTCACGTTTCTCTGGGCGGTTCGCTGACATTTATTCAAGATTTGTTTTGTTTTGTTTTTTGCACCAAAGTCTATATAACTGAGGAAACATATCTTGGTCTTTAAAAACACAAGACAGCGGGTCATACGCACCTGCATCAGATTGGCTTCGACGCGGTGGCAGGAGCCCTGATATGGCCCTTTGTGGTCGGCAGGGCTGTAAGCAACATGATTCGTACCTTACCTGCATCAGACACACACGACATTGATCAGTTAACGATACGTTCACGCCTGTCATGCATTCACCCGCCGATCGGGAGAAAGTTGGGGGGGGGGGGGGGGGGGGGGGGGAGGGGGGAAGAACATTACTTTGTTACTGCACAAAAGTGAACTGAAGCAACTAAAACAAAAGGTCTCTTGTTTACAGTCAGCTGCATTTGGACATAATTATTCAGATGTTCTTAATCCACTCATGTTGCTCCTCTCCTTCATTCTCTTCACTGGCTACCTGTTCAAAAAACGAATTGATTACAAAAAACTGTCTCGCTCAGTTTCAAGTCTGAATAGCCAAGCTCCATCGTATCCTTCCGATGTGAAGTTGTACACTTCCTGCCAGGTTGGCCTTGCGGTCGTCAGCTGATCTACCTCTCTCTCAGACCCCTTGTTTCTAGCACAGGAGAAGACCAGACACTACGCATCTTACCCACGCAGACTGATAGTCGACGGTATGGTGCTCGTCCTGTGGTTCTCCAGGCGTGTGACAGCGCCGGGCCTCCAGCCTCAAAGGGGCTCAGCCACAACGACTGGAGCCAGACGTGTGGCCCAGTCCACTTGAGGTCCAGGAGAAGCTGTGGGGAGACCGGCAGAGTCTCTTGGGCGGACTGTGGACTTCGCCTTACTGACTGGATGGAGGATCTAGCATTGGCCGGGAAGGCGAAAGAAAAGAAAGAAAAAGCTCAACTTTTACTACAGCTAAGCTTTTGTATTCTTTTCCCGAAAATGATAAGGGTCTTAAAAAAAAATGTATTTGATAAATGGATAAATCCAGTTGGGGTGGGGGGAGGAGGGGTAGATCGAAAGTGTTCGCGCGAGCGCGCGCGGGCCCGTTGTGTGTGTGTGTATGTGTGTGTGTGTGTGTGTGTGTGTGATCGCGCGCGCTAAGATCTTTGCAATCGCACGAAGTGTGTGCACTGCGTGTGTGTCAATGTGTGGTGGCTGTGCACACCAGAAAGCGCAGCGTCTAATCTTTGCAATCGCACTACGAAGGATGCGCTGCGAGCTGCACCAGGCAAAGAGGCAGCTTAAATGTCACACTGGCGGAGAGGATGACACACACCTGAAGAGGATGACACCGCTTAATGAGAGGATGACACCAGATGAAGAGGATGACACCGCTTATGGAGAGGATGACACCGGTTACTGGAGAGGAGGACACCGTTTGAAGAGGATGACTGGAGAGAGGATGACACCAGGTTACTGAAGAGGATGACACCGGTTAATGGAGAGGATGACACCAGGTACTGGAGAGGAGGACACCGGTTACTGAAGAGGATGACACCAGTTACTGAAGAGGATGACACCGCTTAATGGAGAGGATGACACTGGGTACTGGAGGAGGGACACCGGTTACTGAAGAGGATGACACCGGTTACTGAAGAGGATGACACCGGTTAACTGAAGAGGATGACACCGGTTAATGGAGAGGATGACACTGGGTACTGGAGAGGAGGACACCCGTTACTGAAGAGGATGACACCGCTTAATGGAGAGGATGACACCGGTTACTGAAGAGGATGACACCAGGTTAATGGAGAGGATGACACCGTTACTGAAGAGGATGACACCGGTTACTGAAGAGGATGACACCGCTTAATGGAGAGGATGACACTGGGTACTGGAGAGGATGACACCGGTTACACCCGTTACTGGAGAGGATGACACCG
>JADBJO010000049.1:72500-75000 GCA_016801955.1 Conus betulinus | reverse complement strand
GAGAGAGAGAATGGAAAGTGAGAGAGCACGCGCAAGGCAAATTAGAGAGAAGACGGTGCGTTAAAACTGCTGCACGAACTAGAGAGAGAGAGAGAGAGAGAGTGAGTGAGGTGAGAGAGAGAGAGAGAGAGAGAGAGGTCAAATTAAGAAGAAGACGGTGCGTTGAAACTGCTGCACGAACTGAGACTGAGACAGAGAGAGAGAGAGAGCCGAGAGAGAGAGAGCAGAGAGAGAGAGACAAGGCAAAAGGAAGAAGAAGACAGTGTTGCAAATGCTGCACGAACAGACAGACAGAGAGAGGACGAGAGAGAGAGAGAGACAGAGAGCAATGCAAATTCGGAAGGAAACAGTGCTTTGCAACTGCTGCTCGAGCTGAGAGATACAGAGACCGAGAGACAGACAGACTTGTCGACAAGTAGGATTAGGAAGGAAGAGAGTGGTGGATCATCGTGAAGACTTGTACAGGGGTATTACACAATTCTTTGGGTCATCGGTCATCTAGTTTCCTCATGCCTCCGTCTCTGTCTGTCTGTCTGTCTGTCTCTCTCTCTCTCTCTCTCTCTCTCTCTCTCTCTCTCTGCCTGTCTCACACACACACACACACACGCGCACGCACGCACGCACGCACACACATACACACACACACGTACACATACACACACACGCGCGCATGCACGTACGCACGCACACCCGTACACATAGACATAGACATGTATGCATGTGACAACGTACGCAGGCGCACAATCGGTCGTGTATACGTACACACGACGCACACGAGTGCATGCAAGTGCACGTACACACACACACGCGCGCGCGCGCGCACGCACACACACACACACACACACACACACACACACACCACACACACACACACATCTACATCTCCCTCCCTCCCTCCTCTCCTCTCTCTGTCACACACACACGCGCGCGCACAAACTCATATATACAGGTACACAGACAGACAGACAGGCAGGCACACACACATGCACACACACCACACACACAAACACGCGCACGCGCGCGTGCGCGTATAGAGAAAGAGAGAGAGAGAGAGAGAGAGCAGGAGCGCACCTGCAGTCATGTTTAAAATATAGTGCAGTTAGATTTGTGGCGCGCGCGCGTGTGTGTGTGTGGTGAGAGAGAGAGAGAGTATTAGTGAGTGTGTGTGTGCGCGCGCGCGCACGGGCGTGTATACATACATACATACATGTATATATGTGTGTGTATGTGTGTGAGAGAGAGAGAGAGAGAGAGAGTGTGAGAATGTGTGGAAGGGCAGGACGATGTCCATTGGTCAAAGCTGTTAATCCGTGGCTGTCGGGGCGTCCGTCATCTTGTCACCTACCACAGGTCGGCCTATGTCTGTCTGCTACAGTGCTTCGTGATAGGGATGGAAGGGGGGAGAGGATGGGGGGGTGGGGGGTGGAGGGTAGTCGTGGTACTCGTGGGGGGGGGGGGGGGGGGGGAGGAAGGAAAGGCGGAAGAAAGAATGTGGACCAAAAGAAGGAGCGTTGTTAACCCACTGAAATGATGATCAGCCGACGTGATTTCACACAGACACGCGGGCGCACGCACATGCGCACACACACGCGCGCGCTCGCACGTACGTACGCACGCACCGAGACACACGCGCGCAGATGACGATCCTCATTGAGAAGGGATTCGTAAGGAAAGTATGTCAGGTCATTTTTTATTTTTTTTCAGTTCAGTTCTGCATCTCTTGCTCATCAGCCCCTAATGGACAATTCTTCAATAATTAATGACTCGGTTGTGGTTCGTGCGTTGTGTTGTTGCAGTCAGTGTGTTGCTTATGTGATGTTAATTGCTTACTTTACTTGTTATTCTTCTTGCTCATCTTTATGCATTCCTTTATTCATTCTTTTTTTTTTTTTTTAGATGTTCGTATCAGTTATTTCTACCTCCTTTCCCTTCTTTTTCCTCTTTGTGCTGTCAGTTTACCTTGCTTGCTTAATTGTTATTCTCGAAGTGTTTTCTTTCTTTTTTTTTTTTTTTTCTTTGCATTCCTTTTTTTTTTTTTTTTATTCAATAGTCATGTCACTTATCTCTGGTCTCCTCCCTCCACGCCCCCCCCTCCCCCCCTCCTCTTGCGCCACCTTTTCCTCCTCCCGTCTTGTTGTTGTTGTGTTGTTGTTGTTGTCCCTCTCCTGGCTTAAGGTAACGTTTTGCGTTGTTCGAGGCAAGTTGCTGTGATAGGACCCGTGACCCCCTGTCTTTCCGCCAGGTGGGGTTTTCACCCCCCAAAACAGTTCCCCTTCCTGTGATTGTAAATCTCTCTGCTTGGAACCACCTGGCTTGTTACCTTGAAGGCCGTAGTAGGAAAAACAACAACAACAACAAAACCCCACGAGAATCAGCTTTCATAGACCACGCACAGAGTAAAATTCTCAAAGCATACGAAGTTTGTCAGTCTAGAAATACTCGAGTCCTTAAGCAAGGCCTTGGCGCATGACTTTTTTTTTTTGGTGTGCAGCCACGTGGT
>JADBJO010000049.1:55000-57500 GCA_016801955.1 Conus betulinus | reverse complement strand
CTCCCCCCCCCCCCCCCCCCCACACACACACACACACACACACACAGAGGGGCACAACTTGATTTCGTTGAAAGTACACCTTGTGTTAGAGGAAGTGGGAGGGGTGGTGGTGGGTATGATGGATATGAAAGTCCATGTTTGGTAGTGCGCGTGCCCTGACCGTGACTGGAAGAGGGGAACGGGGGAATCTGTCACGTCACGTGCATGTCCATGAGTCACGGCGACTGGTCACGTGATGGAAAAGCCCCTGCGGTGGTAGCTGGGGCCAGTGACGTCAGGTCACGTGCCACCTAGACGACAGAAAGCAGATGGACGTCATGCAGGGCCCCTGAGATGAGCTACTAAAGGCCTGGTCAGTGATCGGATATATATATATATATATATATGTATATATATATGGTTCAGCGAGTGACCTTAGACAGGTGGACATGGTTCGTGACCAAGGCTGGATGAGGGGGGTGGGGGGGGGTAAGGAGGGGGGTGGGGGTGGGCATGGTTCAGTGACCTGAGACAGATGGACATGTTTCAGGGGCTGAAGACAGGCATCTTTCAGTGACTTAATTAAAGGCCGACGTGTGGCTCAGTGATCCAACGCAAATGGCTATGGTTCAGTGAGATACGCTTCCCCGAAGTTGGGAGTATGGCTGCCTTCATGGCGGAATGAAAAACGGTCATACGCACAAAAAAACTCCACTCCCTTTGTTGGGCAGATGGGATTAATCCTTGCCTTTCTATACAGGGGGGTGTCCGCAGGAGTATCAGCCTGCATACGCAGACGTGAGAGAAGTATTCAGTGAAATAAGGACAATGACAGAGAGAATGACAACGTTTTAATGTGAGGCCTTCAGCCTGTAAACATAGGTACACGTAAACAATGTAGTGGCTATCCAAACAGATGGATGATAGGACTCAACTTAGATTTGTAGCAATAATATGTTCTTTTCCCTGTGCCTCGGTGCATAAAAAAAATACATAGCTACATCACGAATGACTCTGATTTCCACATTGCACAATAAATGTCAACACTTTACCTCGGTTAACCAGTTAACTTTGAAATGCTTTTATATATATATATATATATATATATATATATATATATATATATATATATATATATATATATATATATATATATATAATGCGTAAGCTTTGCATCGAAAAAAAAAATGTAGCTCATCTTCACTATTCTTACAAAATGGGAACTGTGTGTCCTCAGAATCATTTTTCCCTGTAGCGTAGCGTCTTTTATCTTTAAATCAGAGAGAGAGAGAGAGACTCTTTGCTCAGTCACCCGAGACAAACATGGTTCGGTGACCTTGAGACAGATGAACTTGTTTCAGTGACTGAAGACGGATATAGCTCAGTGACTTAGGACCGTCATGATTCAGTGATCTAACACAGATGGCCACGGCTCAGTGAAATAAGAGAGACAGACTTTCGTCAGTCGCTTAAGACAAAACATGGTTGGGTGACCTATGACTGATGTTCATGGCTCGGGGACCTATAATTACAGATGGACATGGTGCAGTGATATAAGACAGACACGGCTGAGTGATCTAAGACAGACACAGCTCAGTGACCATGGGCAGACTTGGCTCAGTGACCTTGGGCAGACATGGCTCAATGATTTAAGACAGACACAGTTCAGTGACATTGGGCAGAGATGGCTCAGTGACCTTGGGCAGACATGGCTCAGTGATGTGAGACAGACAGCTCAGTGATCTTGGACAGAGATGGCTCAGTGACCTTGGGCAGACATGGCTCAGTGACCTTGGGCAGACGTGGCTCAGTGATCTAAGACGGACACAGCTCAGTGACCTTGGGCAGAGATGACTCAGTGACCTTGGGCAGACATGGCTCAGTGATCTAAGACAGACACAGCTCGGTGACCTAGGGCAGAGATGGCTCAGTGAATTTGGGAAGACGTGGCTCAGTGATCTAAGACAGACACAACTCAGTGACCTTGGGCGGACATGGCTCAGTGACCTGGGCAGACATGGCTCAGTAACCTTGGGCAGACGTGGCTCAGTGATCTAAGAAGACATGGATCAGTGACCTTGGGCAGACATGGCTCTGTGATCTAAGACGAAATGGCCGAGTGACCTTGGGCAGACATGGCTCAGTGACCTTGGACAGACATGCTCAGTGAGTCAAGACAGACATGGATCAATGAGCCAAGACAGACACAGCTGAGTGACCTTGGGCAGAAATGGTTCAGTGACCTTGGGCACACATGAGTCAGTGACCCAAGACAGACATAGCTCAGTGACCTTGGGCAGACACAGCTCAGTGACCTTGGACAGACATGGCTCAGTGACCCAAGACAGACACAGCTCAGTGACCTTGGACAGACATGGCTCAGTGACCTTGGACAGACATGGCTCAGTGACCCAAGACAGACACAGCTCAGTGACCTTGGACAGACACGCGTGGCTCAGTGACACAAGACTGACACAGCTTAGTGACCTGGGCAGACAGACGTGGCTCAGTGAGCCAAGGC
>JADBJO010000049.1:42500-50000 GCA_016801955.1 Conus betulinus | reverse complement strand
CTCCCCTTTCCCCCCCCCCCCCCCCCCCCCCCCCCTCCCCTCCCTGCGCGTTCCTACTGATTCATTGTATTCGAGGGTTAACGCCAATTGATCAAACATAGCTAGTGTTGTAAAGGGAGATGACCGCAGGCGGAAATTGAAACGAATCAAGAAAATAAAAGTGTTTGAAACAACTCTGCTAATTAGCAAAGGCACACGAATTACAAGACAGGCAGACACTCAAGGGTTAAAGAAGGGGGGGGGGGGGGGGGGTAATTCGTTTGTCCGTGTTAATTGGCGGTTATTTCAAATACCTTTAAATTTTTTTTTTATCAAATTGAAATTATTGAGGGGTTTTGTTTTTTGTTGTTTTT
Organism: Conus betulinus; assembly: GCA_016801955.1. Classification (NCBI taxonomy): domain Eukaryota; kingdom Metazoa; phylum Mollusca; class Gastropoda; order Neogastropoda; family Conidae; genus Conus; species Conus betulinus. Next base: position 49,647 of record JADBJO010000049.1, on the reverse strand, counting down.
TTTTTTTTTTTTGCTCAAGGGTTTTGTGTGTGTGTGTGTGTGTGTGTGTGTGTGTGTGTGTTGTAATTCGTTTGTCCATGTTAATAGGCGGTTATTTGAAATACCTTAAAATTTTTTTTGATTAAATTGTAGGGGCTTTTTTTTTAGCACAAGGGTTAGGTGTGTGTGTGTGTGTGTGTTGTTGTTGTGCTGTTGTTGTTGTGATTGTTCACCTTTTCAGTCATTTCGGGGAGGTATTTTGTTGTCAGGGGGAATCAGTACTCGCTTTCAATTGCCGGTTTGCTCGCGAGGTGAGCCGGTCAAGTCACTTCCCGAATGGTGGATTGTCTTCCCTTGATCGATGGAGAACGGGGGAGACAACTCCACTGCTATGCACTCTCTCTCTCTCTCTCTCTCTCTCTCTCTCTCTGTCTCAGTGTCTGTCTGTCTCTCTCTCTGTCTCTGTCTCTGTCTCAATGTCTGTCTCTGTCCGTCTGTCTCTCAGTGTCTACCTATCTCTCTCTCTCTCTCCTCTCTCTGCTTCCGTCTGTCTGTCTTTGTCTGTCTCTTTCTGTGTGTCTCTCTCTGTGTCTCTCATTCTCATTCTCTCTCTCTCTCTCTCTCTCTCTCTCTCTCTCTCTCCTCTCTCTCTCTCTCTCTCCTGACTGTGCTCAAGCGCAATTCGTCGACAGTTTTTAATGAGGGGTTTTACAGTTAGGGCTAGATTAGGGTTGACTGACGGGGGGGGGGGGGGGGGGGGGGGGGGGGGATGAGGGGAGGGGGGGGGGGGGGTTAGCTCATGTGAGGACATGTGGGTTCAGGTTCAGCTTAGGGCTGGAGTGGGGGGGATGGATGGGGGGGGGGGGGGGGGGGGGGGGGTCATGCACTGCACTCCGAGGCGGAGAGTCTCCGGAGAGTCTCCCGGTGTTGTTATCAAAAGCTATCTTAGGAACGGCTTGAAGAATGCGCCCGCCGCCGCTGGCTGCCGTGCCCCGAAAGCTGCAGGAGTGATGCCGAACCAAACTGTGCTCTGACTGACGGTAGGCCCACTGCAGGACTGCATGATGGCTTAGTGACTGACGACTGCTGCAGGACTGCATGATGGCTTAGTGAGTGACGACTGCTGCAGGACTGCGTGATGGCTTAGTGAGTGACGACTGCTGCAGGACTGCATGATGGCTTAGTGACTGACGACTGCTGCAGGACTGCATGATGGCTTAGTGAGTGACGACTGCTGCAGGACTGCGTGATGGCTTAGTGAGTGACGACTGCTGCAGGACTGCATGATGGCTTAGTGAGTGACGACTGCTGCAGGACTGCATGATGGCTTAGTGACTGACGGTAGGCCTACTGCAGGACTGCATGATGGCTTAGTGAGTGACGACTGCTGCAGGACTGCATTGTTATGGCTTAGTGCCTGACGACTGCTGCAGGACTGCATGATGGCTTAGTGAGTGACGACTGCTGCAGGACTGCATGATGGCTTAGTGACTGACGACTGCTGCAGGACTGCATGATGGCTTAGTGAGGCGTGGGACGCACTTCGGGAGCCTTCTTCAGTAGCCTCTTCCTCTTCTCCTTCCTTCTGCTCTTCATCATCTTCTTCGTCTTCGTCTTCGTCTTCTTCTTCATTCTTCGTCTTCTTCTCCTTCTTCTTCTTCTTCATCATCTTCTTCTACTTCTTCTTCTTCTTCTTCTACTTCTCCTTCTTCTTCTTCTTCTACTTCTCTCCTTCTTCTTTCTTCTTCTTCTTCTCATTATCATCATAATCGTTGTCGTCGTTATCATCATTATTATTGTTGTTATTGTTGTTGTCGTCGTTGTCGTTGTTGTTGTTGTCATCGTCGTCGTCGTCGTTGTTGTTACTGACGTACGTTGAGCCTGAGGAATCGAGCTACAGGAAGACGGCGTGATCAAAGCTCCTACGCCCCCTCCCCCCGTGTCTCCCTCCCCCCGTGTCTCCCTCCCCCCGTGTCTTTGACCGTCTGTCCGTGGAAACAAATTAAGAAGGAAATGAAAGAAGAAGAAAACAAACAAACAAACAAAAAAAAAGACAAAGAAAAGAAGAAGAAAGAAAGCTATAGAAAACAAGAACAAAAGGATGGAATTTATCGGGGCGGAGAGAGAGAGAGAGAGAGAGAGAGTGTGAAATGTGAAAGGGCGCCTACACACATCCTACAGCTTACTGTGGCTTTGCGGAGAATGGTTGGGGGTTGGGGGGGATGAGAGAGGAGGGAGGGGAGGGGGGGGGGGGGGGGGGGGGGGGGGGGGGGGGACGGCAGTGAAAGATGACCCCTGGGTGTCCTGCCTTGGTTAACAGAGCAGCAAGATGACGCAGGGAGACAAGGCGTGTCTGCTTTTGTCTGAATTCGGTAGATCACACACACACACACCCACACACACACACACACACACACCGCGTTCCCTATTCCCCTACCCCCCCCCCCCCCCCCCAACTCCCCCCACCCCCCCCCCCATGTTTGTGTGGTTTTAAACTGCAATGTTGACAAAACCTGTTGTGTGTCCCCCTATAGGCAAGTCCCTTTCTGATATTCTCTCTCTCTCTCTCCCCCTCTCTCTCTCTCTCTCTCTCTCTCTCTCTCTTTCGCTCTCTCTCTCTCTCTGTCGTCTGTCTGTCTATCTGTCTCTTCTCTGTCGTCTCTCTCTGTCTCTGTTTGTCTCTCTGTCTCTCTCTCTCTCTGTCTCTCTCTCTCTGTCTCTCTCTCTCTCGCTCTCTCTCTCTCTCTCTCTCTCTCTCTCTCTCTCTCTCTCGCTGTGTTTCACTTTACATCATGACATAAAGGAAGGGATTAGTCGTGGGGAGTAGATGCTTTGTGATGCTTGATGAATGTGAAGCCATTTCCCACCATCACTCTTTGTTTTTTTTCTCAGTTTTCAGTTTGTGCGCACATGCCTATATATAACATCTAGTTTTAACGACGACAGGCGGGGCAACTTCGATAAAACAATCGATAATTCAGATGTTTCATATCGATCCAACACTCAGCCAATCCGTTGGATGTGTTCGATACTTCGCTCAGTGAAACATCAGTCTGTGCTGTTCAGTTCCTTTGGAAGGTATACAATCAGTTGTTTTCTTTTTTTAATGATAGGTAGATATACGTAAATAACTCTTATTGATATGTGAATAGATTGTTCGTGGATTCATTGATCGATGTTAGTTGCAAAGTGAGACGACTGCAGGCGGGAATCTGAACACATCTTAAATAAATGTTGGCGAACCGCCAAGAAATTCGTTCATTTTCGTTGTCCTGTTTGTTTGCGTCTTGCCTGAAGAAGACCTAAGAGGTCGAAACGCGTCGTGTTTTGCCTTGTGACTCGTTTGTCCACGTTTCTCTTGGTGGTTCGCTAACATTTATTTAAGATTTGATCGGTGTTAGTTGAAGTTTGCTCACGATGAACGATTTGTTGGTCTTAGCTGAAGTTTTCGATTGCCCCGTGTCGTGTACACAGGGATACATCTCCGATTGTAATGCAGATTTCTCCCTACCGACAGAACAGACGTAGAGATGATGTACACGTCGTCATCATCATCATCATCATCATCATCATCATCATTCCGTTAGAAAACAAAATATTCTTGCCACTTTCTTGTACTTGTGGTAAGCCTATTTCAGTGCATCATCTATTGATGGAATGTTCCGTCTTAACTCCAATCTATAAAGAAAATTCTATTGATATCAAAGTCCAAGATATCAGTCAAATATTGTCCAGCCCTTCTATCATAAAATTGCTACTATTATCGCACAATAAAAATTGCCAAGTTGCTTGATGCGGGTTTTTTTTTTTTTTTGTTAAGCATAGTAGGTAATAATGACGTTGTTAGATTGTTTTTCGTCTGATATCATCAGTGGTGAATAGACGTTAAATAAACCACTGAACTGAACTGAACCTGAACTAATCCGTTATGAATGACGTGGGGAAGGAGGCTACAGATTAGATGGTTAATAAATGGGTTGATGTGAGATGATGGTGAAGTAGACGAGTCAGACTATTATGTCGTTTGGTTTGTTTCTTTCTTTGCTTTCTTTGTTGATTTGGTTTGCTTTCAAAGGGAACGACTGCAGGCGGAGATGGAAACACATTTTCCTTCCCGACTTTCAAAACTGCACTTGAAATGTATCTGTTCAAACGCCAGTTGCAGGACACCCACCTGAAATACTACTAAATTACTACATGTCACTTGCACACTTTGCTCGTGTACAAATGAGCTGTCACCGTGTCATATAGTGTGTTTATGCATGCAACATTATGTTTTCCTCTGTGTGTGCGTGTGTGTGTGGATGTGTGTGTGTGCGCGCGCGCGCGTGAGTGTGCTGTGTGCGTGCACGTGTGTGTGGTGTGTGTGTGTGTGTGTGTGTGTTGTGAGTGTGTGTGTGCTTACATTTTTTAGATGTTTGAAGTGTTAAAACTTGTAAAGCGCCCTGTAGCCGACGTCGTTAGGATGGGCGCTATAGAAATGGTCCTCATTATGATTTTTTTTAGAAGGAAACTAAAGTAAATCCGCCAGTCAACATGGACAAATTACAACAACCACAACGACAAAAACCTTTTTTGAAGAAGACCTGAGAGGTCGAAATGCGCCGTGTTTTGTCTTGTAAAGTGTTTTTTCCATGTTGGCTGGGCGGATTTATTCTCTTTTCTTTTTCTTTTTTTTTTTTTTTGTTTGTTCAGTTTGTTTTTTAAGTTCAAAGAACTTCATACAAATGTTTAAAAGGATAAACAATAAAGTGTGAGGACTTAAAAAAAAAAAAAAAAAAAACTCCGTGAGCTTACAGCAGGCGTGTCCATTAAAGGCGCCATCACGGGCCTTTTGTTCCCCCTCAGTCGTGACGGCGACACTTGTCACGCACTTTGCACATGTCTGTCTGTATCCGGGTTTCCGGCCCGCTGATTGGCCGCATAGCCAGGTTATGTGAGCGAGCGACGAGTCAGTCAGGCAGGCAGGCAGACAGGCAGGCATCAGGCATGGCTTTAGCGAGTCAAGGGCTCCGCGGTTCCGCTGTTTGTTGTCTCTTGGGGTGGGTGGGTCACATCGGATCGTGTCGACCGCCATGTCTACATCCCCTTACCCCCCCAGACAGAGGACACACACACACACACACACACACACACACACACACTGCACACGGCTTTCCGTGTTTAAATTGAAATCCAAATTCCTCTATATGAATGTATGTCATATGTGAGAAAATGGGTAATGTGGCTAAATTATTGTTTATTTGCTGTGAATGTGTGTGACCACAATTAATTTCTCAAATTGAGATAATAAAGTTTACTTGACTTGACTTGACTTGACTTGACTTGAACGCACGCCATAACATCTCGCACACTCGTAAGCCCCATCACCAGTCTTCGGAAGAGAAGGCCAGTTTGGCCGTTGGTATGGATGACACGTTACACATAGCACCCCGAAGTTGGAGTATGGCTGCCTTAATGGCGGGATAAAAGAGAAAAAACGGTCATACACACAAAACTCTACTCCCTTTGTGGGTTGATAGGATTAATCCTTTCCCTGTCTATACAGGGGGTGTCCGCAGGAGTATCAGCCTGCGTACGCAGAAGAAGAAGAAGAAGAAGAAGGAGAAACCCCGTCCATCCGACAGTCTGTGGTTAGCCGGCCTACCGGTGGACAACCTTGACCCTAATGATTCAGAGAGCATCCTCTCCCTTCTCCTCTCTTCCTCTCCCCCCCCCCCCCCCCCCCCCCCCGCCCCAACACCCCGCCCCCATCCTCCCCCTCCTCCTTCCCCAGCTACGTTGTCAACTCACGTGTGTTAGACATTGATCTCATTGATGGGGGATTCCCTTCAGAACACCGTCATCACCCTTCCCTGGTCCCCCCCCCCCCACCCCCCCCTCTCCCCCCCGTCTCCCACCTCTTCCCCTTCAGCCCACCCACCCAACCGTCCAGTGTCGGACGTTGCCCTCAGTGGTGGTTCCTTCAGAAGACAACCACCACGCTGCTTCGCTCGCAAGCAAGCGCGCACGCACGCGCACACACACACACACACACGCACGCACGCATACAACACACGCACACGCACACACGACTCCCCCCCTCCCCCCCTCCACACACACACACACACACACACACAAGCACGCAACACGCACACACACACACACACACACACACACACACACACACGTACATACCCACATCTCTCCCTCTGGTCAGTACAACTTTGAGTTAATCTGACAATAAATTCTCAGTCAGTCTCCTCTCTCCCTCTCTCTCTCTCTCTCTCTCTCTCTCTCTCTCTCTCTCTCTCTCTCTCTCTCACACACACACACACACACACATACACACACACACCTTCCATTCTTCCCACCAAACAACCAATCATACACACCCCCTCCAACACGTGAAAAAGAAGGATACACATCACATGGTAATTGATTCCGATCGGACTAAAAACACTTGCCATACAGCCCACCCAGAGCTCATAATCCAACCATTCAAGGATGGACATTTTGTCCTCTGCAGTGATACCGATCACAGATATCCACCCCCCCCCCCCCCCCCCCTCCCCCCCCCCCACAGCCTCCCCTCCCCCACCCCCACGGCAAGCTCACTTAGCCAGCCTACCAGTGTTGAACCTTGACCACAGAAGAAATCACCTGGGAAGCCAGCTGACTAACCGGCAGAATATCACTTATGGAAAACATGGGCTCTTCCCGCTAGTTACTTTATGTTTTTTTTGTTGTTGTTGTGTTTTTTTCGGGGGGGGGGGGGGGGGGGGCGGTGTCACTGAAATTATCCCCCTTGTTCCCTCATCTTGTTGTGGATGATGTGATTTGTTTGTTGCTCCCCTCCCTTCCTCCCCATTTTCGTTTTTATTTTAGTTTTGTTTTTTTTTTTTCTCTTCTTCTTCTTCTGCTGTTTTGATGTTCCTTTTAAAAGAAAAAAGCCTAACTCTCTGCCGCTCCCTTCCATTTTCGTTTTATTTTATTTCATTTTTTTTTCTTCGTCTGTTGTCATTTTTTTTTTTTTTTTTTTTAATCCCAACTATGTAGTGAAACTTCTAGTATAGTTGAGATGTATATGTAACCGCCAATGAATCGTCAATGTTCTATTTGAGCACAGAGAAGCCTAGGGCTTGTTGTTGTTGTTTATTTGCGCTTATGACTGTGAAATGTGTTCGGT
>JADBJO010000049.1:35000-37500 GCA_016801955.1 Conus betulinus | reverse complement strand
CCACAACAATCCCAAAGTGGAGATGACTTAATCAGTCAGAGATTACGCTGTCTTGAACACACACATATACGCGAGTGCGCGCGCGCGCGCACGCACGCGCGCGCGCGCGCGCACACACACACACACACCACACACACACGAACGCGCGGGCGCGTGCATGCACTAGTCCGCTCCGTCTCTGGACACCTGGACTGTAGCCAACAGGATATATACACTCACGCACGCGCGCGCGCGCGCACAGACACACACACACACACACCACCATGTTGGCGGACCTGACGGGATGCAGTTGGGGGACTGATATCAGTTGGGGGACTGACTCAAGAGGTAACAGCGGGGAAAGACAGAGTGATGAGTGATGGGCATGTGTTATGGGATGGGAGTGTGTTACGTGTGTGTTTGCACGCGCGTGCGTGTGTTTGTGTGCGCTCTCTCTCTCTCTCTCTCTCTCTCTCTCTCTCTCTCTCTCTCTCTCTCTCCTCCCCGGGTTTGTTAAGCTTAACGCAATAAAGCATCATTCATTCATTTATTTATTCATTCATTCTCTCTCTCTCTCTCCTCTCTCTCTCTCTCTCTCTCTCTCTCTCTTTTCAGGGGCATAACTGCATGCCTGTAATCAGTTTCATGTCGGCCTGCGAAGTTTCAGCAGACGCCCACATGTATAATAATACTGGGCAATAGGGCTCTGTCAACCAGCCCTTTGCAACTGCCATAGCAAGTGGACGGGGGGGGGGGGGGGGGGGGGGGGAACTAGAGGAAGGGAGGGTTGGGGGAGGGGGGGGGGGGGGTCTGTCTACTAGCAGTGTGCAAGATATACAAGTGTCGTTGCATTGTGTCTGGATGGGTGTGTCTTCACATTTCCTTTGAACAATGGGGGTGAGAGTGAACATTTCCGACCTTTCCATCTACCAATCAGCTAACGTAAAAGTCTGTTACTTTTTTTTTGGTGCACTGAAGGGGCGATGAGAGGTGATGGGGGGTGGGGGTGAGTGGGGGGGATGGCTGAACACTGAATCAGTAAAGATTTCCTTCCCTCAGACTTCAGGCCTTTTCTGGACCACACGTAAGCTTTTAGTCAAAAAAAAAGAAAAAAAAAAAAAAAAGTCAGTCAGGCGACGTGATTCGCCGAATTCTGCAAACTTCTTTTGTGATTGGAAGCCAGAGAGGTCGGTGTTCACGTGTTGGTTGCTATGTGGGGGTTGTTGTTTCGGCACTACGCAAAGGTCACTGCAGTTTCCTCTGATTTTTTTTTATACCACGATTGAAATGCGTATACCTTTGTGTTGGGCTTTTTTGCTGTGCCAGTCTCCATGTGGATAGTGGGTGGGAGGTGTGTGGGTGGCGTGGTTGGGGGGGGGGTGTCAGGTGAGTGTCAGTCAGCGCTGACCTGGTTCAAACTGTGGGAGGGGGACAGAGGGTTGGAGGAGGGGGGGGGGGGGGTGGAGCTGGGGGGGATGAGGGATGTGAGACTCTCCGTTGGGTCACAGATGGTGTGAGAGAGATACAGTGGTAGATTATTAGCCGTGCTCCAAACAGCGTCAGGGATTTGGGCAGACTGCAGTTTCTGACCTGTACGTTGTCGCCTTCTGCCCGACACTGTCGCTTGTGTACATGCTCGCGCCTGCGTCACACACACACACACACACACACACACACACACACACACACGCACGCACACACACAAACGCACGCACGCGCACGTGCGCGTACGCACACAACACCTTGCATACACACACACACACACACACACACACACACACACACACACACACACGCACACACACACACACCCACACACACACACACACACACGCACACACACACACACACACACCACACACACACACACACACACACACACACACACACACACACACACACAGAGTCATACACTCACACACACACACACACACACAGTCACACACACACACACACACACACACACACACACACACACACATACGCACGCACACGCACACACACACACACACACACACACACACACACACACGTGCGCATGCATACACACACATGCACACACACTCACACACACACGCACACATACACACTCACACACACGCGCGCGCGCGCGCATGCATACACACACACACATGCACGCACACACCACACACAGACACACACACACACTCTCTCTCTCTCTCTCTCTCTCTCTCTCTCTCACACACACACACACACACACACACACACACACACACACACACACACACACCACAGGACTTCCCGCCCGTCTCTTCCTACCTTCCTCCCTCCCTTCTTCAGTCCTTCCGTGGGTTTTTCCCCCGTTCTTTCCTTCCTTCTCTTTTCTTCCTTATACTGTTATTTTCCTCATCCTTTGGAGTCCCATACTGTCTGAAGTACAGGCACGCTGAAGCAAATGAGGTTTGGCGACCTGTGGTTCACACAGCCAGGAGTGCTGGGCCTGAGGTAGTCGTGGCAGTGTCAACATAGCCGTCAGGTGTAATAGAAGTGGCCCCCACAG
>JADBJO010000049.1:0-17500 GCA_016801955.1 Conus betulinus | reverse complement strand
TTTCTTTTTTTTTTTTTTTTAATCTTTTTTTAATCTCAAATGTTTCCACCATGTGAATGAACGCCAGACTGAAGTGTACACGTATATAACTTTTTTTCCATGACCATAAATATTGCTTCTCTTCGTGGTGCATTCCATGTCGGGTACCACTCACAGTGAAACATATTCTTTCAGCGTGTTGGGTGGGACTTGCATGATGTGAGACGTCAACACTTCAAACAGACGCCATGAAAACCTTGGTCAGAGGTGTTCCACCTGATGGGATCTTTTGAATTTCTGGAAGAGATGAACGTTTTTTCATCTGATCTAAGATTTTACGGAAGAAAGATTTTAAAATAAATTTCCGATGTGTGTGTGTGTGTGTGTTTTTTGTTTTTTGTTTGAAGGTGTATTTTAAAGAGCTGAGTGAATGCGTTTGTTTCTTTTTCTTTTTAGTATTTTTAATGACTTATTTAGTTGACTTCAACGCGGTGACAGCTCTGATACGGCCCTTTGCAATCGGCTGGGCTGTAAGCAACCTTACCTTACCTTACCTTACCTTACCTTACCTTACCTTACCTTACCTTACCTTACCTTACCTACTGCTTCTCAAAATTAAAAAAAAAAACCTGATTCAGAAAGAAGAAAGGATGCGTGTCTGGCATGTCGGTGATGTGACAGTGTGTGTGTGTGTGGACAACGGTGGTGTGATGCCAAAAAACGCCTTGTGGTTTCAGGACTCGGAGGCCTACACCTATCTCCTGCATCAGATCTCGCCAGCACAATCTGGGGTCACTCTGCAGCCCTTGGGGGTAGGTGCCGGGTGGGGGTTGGGGTAGGGGGGTGAGCGTGTGGCATTGTGAGGGGGGGTCGGAGGTCGGGGGTGAGGTGATGTTCAAGAGGAGCGTGAGCGAGTGGTGCTTTTGTCGTGGGTGTGTCTGTCTTCCATGTTCACACACTCAGACACAAGCACGCACACACACGCGCACGCACGCACGCACGCATACACACACACACACGCACGCACGCACAGACACACACACACACACACACACGCACGCATACAGACAACACACACGCACTCACACGTGCACACACACAGACACACGCGCGCGCGCGCACGCACACATACACACGCGCACACACACACACACACACACACACACACACACACACACACACACACACCACCACACTTAAAACACGCACACACACACGCACCTGAAAGAAAAAGATCACAGAAGCGTGAGAGCTGTCACGCTCATCACAGCTCAGGGGAACTAACTCTCTGCCCCCACCCCCACCCCCCCCCCCCCCCCACCCCTCCTTACAGGTGTGCGACCACGAAGCGCGGGCAGAGTGCATGCTTCAGGAAGCCGATAAGATCGAATGCCGCAGTTTCATCGGGCCCAAGGACGTGGTCACCGGCAACAAGAAGCTGAACCTGGCCTTCGTGGCCAACCTCTTCAACAACTACCCCGCGCTGGAGCAGCCCGCTGTGGAAGTGGACCTGGCCGACAAGGAGGAAACACGCGAAGAAAAGAGTGAGTTGGGTGAAGGTGGGGGTGGAGGTGAGGGGATGCAGGGAGGTGGGGGTGAGGGGGTTGGGTGTGTGTGTGTGTGTGTGTGTGTGTGTGTGTGTGTGTGTGTGTGTGTGTGTGGTGAATGGGCGGGCAACAAGTGCGTAGAGTGGACCTGATCCGATGCGGTCGGGGAGCGTGCGAAATGTTGTCTTTCTTCCGTGTTCACTCTCTCACTCACTCACTCACGCGCGCACACACACACATACTGACTCGTGACTGAGTAAGTGCCCGTAATTGAGTCAAAGAAAGAACAAGCAAACAAACAAAAAAAAAAAAACACACACACACGCACAGTGATGGGACTGCATAGGTCCAGAAGTGAGTGACGGGTGGATCGGGTCCATGAGTGAGAGTGAGTGCTGCCACGAGTGAGTGAATCCCACCCAGGTGTGAGTGGAGAATGGACCCGGATTCACGTGAAAGGGCTAGGACACATGAGGGGTGCTGCTGAATGTGCCTGGGTTTGAAGGAAGGGCCACGACGGAGTGAACGGACCTAGGACTGAGTGATGGGACCCATGGATTGGGTGGTTTGACACCCCCCCCCCCCCAACCCCCCCAGGATTGATTGATAGAATCTGGATTGAGCGATGGACCCACCCAGGATGGAGTGATTGACCCAGGATTGAGTAGTGGACCCAGGAGGATTGAGTTGTGGACCAGGACTGAGTGATGGACCCAGGATTGAGTGACCCAGGATTGAGCGATGGACCTAGGATTGAGTGGTGGACCCAGGATTGACTGATCAGACCCGGGACTGACTGATGAGACCCAGGATTGACTGATCAGACCCGGGATTGACTGATTAGACCCGGGATTGACTGATCAGACCCGGGACTGACTGATGATACCCAGGATTGACTGATCAGACCCGGGATTGACTGATTAGACCCAGGATTGACTGATCAGACCCGGGATTGACTGATTAGACCCAGGGATTGAGTGGTGGACCCAAGGCTGAATGAAAGATCCGATGACAGCGTGAATGAATGAACCCACGAGTGGACTCGTGAATGATTTTGAGTGATGGACCGATAATTCAATAAACAGACTTACGATATTGGACCCGTAGACCCACAGTTTGAAGAAAAGACCCAGGATTGAGTGAATGGACCCAGGATTGAGTGAAGGGGCCCCTCACAGCATGATGCAGCAGTGGCTGAGCTTGAGTGAGTGTGGGAGTGAGTGAGTGAGCATATACCTGAGCAGATGATGGTCACGTGATCAAAGAAGTGAGCTGGTGATTGTTCGGATGGACATGGCGGTAAACGTTTAGGCACAGAGTGAGCGAGTGGATACGATGCAACACGCGCATAGGCTGAGTATAAACATGGAAGAAAAAGGAGTGTGCATATGACTGAGTTGTAAAAACAGCGCGTTCACTCTCACGATTAACCACAGACATGACTTAAGTATAAACCAAGAGAGAGAATTGACAATGATAGGAGAGAGAGTGTGGATGTATGACTGAAAGTGCTTATGAATGAATGATCGGAGAGAAGAGTGTATCGTAGACACATGATTGAGTCAGTGGGGTTTAGAAATGAGAGAAGCACTTATAGTAGACGTATGACCGAGTCAGTGGGTTTAGAAATGAGAGAAGCACTTATAGTGGACATATGACTGAGTCAGTGGGTTTAGAAATGATAGAAGCACTTATAGCGGACATATGACTGAGTCAGTGGGTTTAGAAATGAGAGAAGCACTTATAGTGGACATATGACTGAGTCAGTGGGTTTTAGAAATGAGAGAAGCACTTGTAATAGACACATGATTTGAGTCAGTGGGTTTAGAAATGAGAGAAGCACTTTAGTAGACACATGATTGAGTCAGTGGGTTTAGAAATGAGAGAAAGCACTTTAGCAGCGTATGACTGAGTCCGTGGGTTTAGAAATGAGACAAGCACTTAGAGCAGGCGTATGACTGAGTCAGTGGGTTTAGAAATGAGAGAAGCAATTTTAGCAGACACATGATTGAGTCAGGGTTAAGAAAGGAGAGAAGCACTTATAGCAGACATATGATTGAGTCAGTGGGTTTAGAAATGAAACAAGCACTTATAGCAGACTCATGATTGAGTCAGTGGGTTTAGAAATGAGAGAAAAACACTTACAGCAGACACAAGACTGAGTCAGTGGGTTTAGAAATGAGAGAAGCACTTATAGCAGACACATGACTGACTCAGTGGGTTTAGAAATGAGAGAAGCAATTTTAGCAGACACATGACTGAGACAGTGGGTTTAGAAATGAGAGCAGCTACTTGAGTGAGTGAGTGGACGCTTGAGTGGGGTGGGGTGGGGGTGGGGGATCAGTAATCCCATGTTCAGCACCAGACCTACGTGTCTGTGCGGGTTCGGTTCAGCGTACCGCAACTGGATGAACAGCCTCGGGGTCAACCCCTTCGTGCACAACCTGTACAACGACCTGAGGGACGGCCTGGGTCATCTTCCAGCTCTACGACTTCATCCAGCCGGGGCTGGTGGACTGGAAAAAGGTCCACACCAAGTACAGCCCATTGAAGATCAACTTTGAGAAGCTAGGTGAGGGGCGGGTGAGGGAGTGGAGGGGTGTTGGATGGGTGAGTGGGGGGGGGGGGGGGGGGGGGGGGGGGGGGGGCGGGGGCGAGTGCTTGGCGGAGGGTTGGATGGGTGGGTGATGGTGGTGGTGGTGGTGATGATGGTGAGTTTGGTTCTTCTGATGAGTGAGGAGTTAAGTCGTAGCGGGACTTTTTTTTTTTTCCTCAACGTATGTGCTTTATAATAGAGAAACATGAATATGTTTGGTAAAAAAAAAAAAAAAAAAAAAAAAAAAAAAAAAAAAAAAAAAAAAAAAACATGAGGTGTATGAATGCAACAAGATCATTAGTAAATGTTTTTTGAGAGAGATAGAAAAAAAACAAACAGAAAATGAGAGATGTAAAAGAAAAAAATGGAGGTGAGAGAGAGAGAGAGAGAGGGGGGGGGGGGGGGGGAGGGAGGGGGTGACTCCCTTGAGGAGAGAGGCCGAGAGGTCAGAGCTTCAAGTCGAGAGAGAGAGAGAGAGAGAGAGAGAGAGAACGAGAGAGAGAGAGAGAGCGAGTGTGAGAGAGAGTCAGACAGACGGGCAGACTCCCCCGCCCCCTCGCCCACCATCGCCTCCCCCCCCCCCCAAAAAAAAAAAAAAAAAAAAAAAATCATTTATGAAGAAGGTTCATGTTTAATACAGAGAACTGCAACTACGCTGTGGACCTGGGCCACAAAGTGAACAAGGTCAAGGTCAGGACGGTAGGCATTCAAGGCGCTGACCTCCAGGATGGGAACCAGACCCTCACTCTGGGTGAGTGCCATCCACACACACACACACACACACACACACACACACACACACACACACACACACACAGAGTAGATGCGGGGGGATGAGTGAAGAGGGGAGGATGGGGTGAGTGGAGGTGCGAGTCGAGTGTGTATTTCATTGGATTGAAAGTATACCATGCAGCAAACATAGCAGCAGAATGAAAAGTATCAGTGCACCACACATTAGTACAGGAATAAACCCAGACACTTTGTATCAAGCACCAAAACATTCAGATCAGCAAACACACACACACACACACACACACACACACACACACACACAATGCACGGTGAGTATGAATCATTTTCATTTAAAAAAAAAAAAAAAATCACAATGGGAAAAAAAAATAGGAGGATGGAGCTCCCACTGTCAAAAAAAAAAAAAAGGGGGGGGGGGGGAATTAAAGGTGAAAAAAAAAAAAAAAACTGGAGGTTGGAGGACAATTAAAAAAAAACAAAAAAAAACATGTGGATCAAAAAGCGGAATATAAAGAATGGAAGCCGTGAAAAAGAAGGGGGTGGTGGGAGGGGGGGGACGTCATCACGAGATCACATTTATATCCCGCCAGCCGCCGTGGCGAAGTGGTTAGCGTCGCGGACTCCCGGCTGGGAGGTCGGTCGTGGGTTCGAATCCCATCAGAGTCATGTGGGTTTTTCTGCCCCGACCGGTTCCCACTCAGAGTTGAGTTTGCTGCGGACTCAGTTGGGAAGACTGGGACCACACAGTCGAGTTTCATCCACATAATGGATGCGTGTCTGAGAGTGTTGCTCAAATTTCCAAGGCCAACACTGCAGGTGCCTGTATCTCTCGGGCCTGGTTGACGCCGGGATATATCATGAAAGGAAGCGTAGAGTGCAGCCCTGTCATGTAGTCTCAGACCGAAATGGAAATACGTAGCATCATCTTAATCATCCTCATTCTCATCGATCAGCATAAAAAAGTCTCAAATTCTGTGGCCCTTCATGCCCTGCTCTCATGGTGACCTCAATTTCGATGTCCTCTCCACGTTTGTGGCCTTGCTTTGGTTCCGTCGGGGTCACCGGTATCGGCGAGTCCACGGGGGCTGACGTTGGACAGACGTGGTGGCGCCCTCCGGGGTGAGAGCTCACTCACGCCGGCTCCGCGACTAAGCAATTATTGTCGTCAGTAGGGGGCTTAGTAGGTGGTCCTGCGTATGTTAGATCAGAACAGGCGCCACTGAACACCACCGAAGTGACTCGGCAGCAGTGCAGTGTCTCCTTCGGTGGGTTGTGTCTTGGCGGCTTGACATTGACTGCTCCCTGTGGATTGCCGGTGCCGGGGCTGTGGCGGGGCCGACCGGTATGTGGCCATGGACAGGGTGTTGGAATGAGCGGCGTGGGTGCACTGCCTCTGAGGTGGCGCAAAGGTTGGCAAAGCAAAAGAAAAATAATAATAATAACATTGATATCCCATTAAAGCAGTTACACCGCATATGTCATGTTTACACTTGGGTGTTTGTGGGGGGGTTCCATTCACATATAAATCTGATATGACTTTTTTTTTTTTTTTTTTTAGAAATCTTCATATAGTAAGTGTCACGGGGGGCGGGGAGAAGAGGGGGGGGGGGGGGGGGGTACCACAGACACAGACACAAAGGTCTCTTCCATGTTGTGGACGTCTGATGCAAACTAAGGTGCAGGACTCTTCACAGAATGTGTGTCGTGGTCGTTACTCCCTAGGCACTGGACCGTTCATGTAGCAGATTCGGAGTGTTTGCCACAGATGAAGGCGTAGGACTCTTCATACGGAGGGCATCAACTTCAGACTAAAAGCGTAGTGACATGCACATCGAGGAGTTGCTTCAAAAGGCACGGGACGCTTCGTATAGTGAGTGTTACTACAAAGGAATGTGATTCGTCCTATAGTGTATGTAAGGGTGGCCCACTACAGAGGCATGTGACTACTTCACGTAGCGAGTGACGGCGTAGCTGCTACAGTGATAGCCATAGGGATTCTTTTATTTAAAGTGGTGGGTTTCAGGGTAGCCACACTAGAGAAAGGCGGACAACTCTTCACGCAGCGGGTGATGGGGTAGCTACTACAGTGATAGTGATAGGGTTCTTTTATTAAGTGGTGGATTCAGGGTAGCCACACTAGAGAAAGGCGGACAACTCTTCACGCAGCGGGTGATGGGCTAGCTACTGGAGGCGAGGTCAAGGGACTGTTCATAACAGTGGAAGTAAGCATGCTTATCACCGTCGAAGGCATCGACTGTGGCTACACACTGGACTCTCCTCACAGTTGGTGTCAAGACTGATAACTACAAAGGCACAGGACTCTCCATGTAGGGAATTTCAAGAGTGGTTGCTACAAAATTTTAAAAAAGATCATCATCATCATCATCATCATCATCATCATCATCATCATGACAACATAGCATTTACAGAGCGCCTTGCCGAAGGTTCTGTGCGCTGACAATCCACACTCTCCTGTACAGAACGGGCTGCCTACCTGGGTAGTGCCCCAACTGAAGAGCTGCCTGCCGGTGCTTCATTCAGTCGTTTCCTGTGTCATCCAGTCAATATTGTTCGCTCAGTTTCCTTACTTCCTTACTTGCTTTCAATTTCTCACGCAGGGTGCATGTTATATGTAACGTGTCATCCATACCAACGGCCAAAACTGACCTTCTCTCTCTGAAAGTTGGTGACGGGATTTTACGAGTGTGCCAGATGTTGTGTGTGCGTTCTCACACAGGACCTAGGTTTATAGTCTCATTTGAAGGACTGTTTGGGAAATGGAGTCAGAACCAATGTTGACTCCGAGCGAAAAAATCCCCTGTACCGAAACGGCCCGGCGGAGATTCGAACCTGCGACCCCAGGATTACCAAGAGTACGAGTCCGGCGTTCTACCAACTGAGCTATTCCGGCCCCGGATTCTTCATGTAGATATTTTAAGGGTGGCAACTACAAAAGGCACAGGACTCCCCCTCACAGTGTGTGTGTCAGGGTGGTTAGCGAAGGAAAGGTGTATGACTGTTTCATATGGTTGGTGTCGGAATATTCACCGCAGAATAAGGCACAGGAGTCTTCACAGACTGGGCTTGGCGTAGCGAGTGTTAGGGTGGATATCACAGAATAAGACATAGTACTCTTCATATAGTGTATGTGTGCGCGCGCGCGCGTGTGTATGTATGTGTGTGTGTGTGTGTGTGTGTGTGTGTGTGTGTGTGTGTGTGTGTGTGGGATCGTTACCAGAACAAAGGCCTAGGAATTGTCATTTAGCAGCAGGTGTCATCGTGGTTACTACCGACAAAAGCGTAAGACTTTTCGCCTGGAAGTGTCAGCATGATGACTATTAGAAAAAAAAAAACAAAAAAAAACACGAGACTCTGAACATGGTAGGTGCCAGGGCTGTTGTTGCCCAGGCGTAGACCTCGTTGCCTTCAATGTCTGTTCCTTTAAATGCCGGGTTTTATTGCCATTAAAGTCCTGTTTCTTTGAATCTGAACCTTCAAGACTTTCAAGAAGATTCTATTAATGTTGGATGTTGCGCCTTAAACCCGTTCCTTGAAATGTTGCGCTTTGTCTCGGTGTTTTGTGCCCGTAACGTCTATTTCTTTGAATGTGTCAGGAGTAATGTGGCAGTTGATACACGCATGGATTGTGTGTTGGAGGATTGGTGTGGTAGTTGATACACGCATAAATTGTGTGTTTCAGGACTGGTTTGGTAGCTGATACACGCGTAAATTGTATGTTTCAAGATTGGTTTTGGTAGTTGATATACGCATGAATTGGTATGTTTCAGGACTGGTTTGGTAGCTGATATAGGACATAAATTGTATGTTTGAGGACTGGTTTGGTAGCTGATACACGCATAGATTGTATGTTTCAGGACTGGTTTGGTAGCTGATACACGCATAGATTGTATGTTTCAGGACTGGTTTGGTAGCTGGTATACACATAAATTGTATGTTTCAGGGCTGGTTTGGTAGCTGATATACGCATAAAGTGTATGTTTCAGGACTGGTGTGGTAGTTACTATACGCATGAATTGTATGTTTCAGGATTGGTGTGGTAGTTAACTATACGCATGGATTGTGTGTTTCAGGATTGGTCTGGCAGTTGATGCGAGCGTACACTCTTGTGATCCTGTCCAAACTTACCGTGGCTGACAGCAAGGATCCCTTCCAGGACTCGCAGATTATCGACTGGGTCAACGAAAAGGTAAGATCTGCAGAACACTGTGTCGGCAGACAGATTTCAGTAAAGCTTCAGGATGGTTACCGCAAACAAAGGCATGACATTCTCCACATCGGGAATGGCTTTGTCATGATTGTATTTACAAATAACATGGGACGCCTCACATAGTTGGGGGGGGGGGGGGGGGGGGGGGGGGGGGGGTGTGTGTGTGTGTATGCTTATTGCATCCCATGTAATCATGTGCGTACTTGTTTTATTCTATCTCACACACCTGTGCGCAAGCTTACTCAATTTTTTTTCCAGTGTTGTACTTGCTCGCTCTATCTTACACACCCCTGCTACATGCTCACGCCATCTAGTACACCCATCTGCACGCTGGCTTCCTCTGAAACACCCATCTGCACGCTGGCTCCCTCTGACACACCCATCTGCACGCTTGTCCTATCTCACATCCATCTGCACGCTGCTCCAGCTGACACACCCATCTGCACGCTTGTCCTATCTCACATCCATCTGCACGCTGGCTCCAGCTGACACACCCATTTGCACGCTCGCCCCATCTGACACACCCATTTGCATGCTGGCCCCATCTGACACACCCATCTGCACGCTGGCTCCCTCTGACACACCCATCTGCACGCTTGCCCCATCTGACACACCAGTCTGCACGCTCGCCCCATCTGAAACACCCATCTGCACGCTGGCCCCATCTGACACGCCCATCTGCACGCTCGCTCACTCTTACAGACTTATGTACACGCTCTGTTTATTTTACGCACCTGTGCACACTCTTACTCCATTTTACACACACACTTGTGTACACGCTTACGTCATCTTACGCACCCGCTGTAAACATTCTCACTCCATCATGATTATACATACGTGTCGAATGTTCCACGTCATCGTGCGCATGCTTACTGTACTTTACTGAGCGCTGTACGCACAGTCCCATCCGCCGTCATACACACCCTGGGTATGGATGTGTTAAAGCTCACTCCGTCTGACCATTGTCTGTGTTGCAGGTACCAAAGGAACATCAAATCAAGGATTTCAACGACAAGAAGCTAAGCGACGGTGTGACCATCGCCAAGGTCATTGACGCCATCAAGCCTGGCATCGTCAACTGGGACAACATCAACATGGACTGCAAGGACGATGACGTCAGTTGCTGTTGCTTGTTGTAATAATGATGACGTCAGTCACTGTTAGTGTAGTGATGACGTCAGTCACTGTTCATGTAGTCATGACGTCCGTCACTGTCTGTTGTTGTTGTCACCGTGACGTCAGTGACTGTTGTTGTCGTCACTGTGACGTCAGTCACGGTCTGTTGTTGTTGTCACTATGATGTCGGTCACTGTCTGTTGTTGTTGTTGTTGTCACTGTGACGTCATTGACTGTTGTTGTTGTTGTTGTCACTGTGATGTCAGTCACTGTCTGTTGTTGTCACTATGATGTCAGTCATTGTCTGTTGTGTTGTTGTCACTATGACGTCAGTGACTGTCTGTTGTTGTCACTATGATGTCAGTCACTTTCTGTTGTTGTTACAATGATGTCAGTCACTGTCATTGTCACTATGAGGTCAGTCTCTGTCTGTTCTTGTCACTTTGATGTCAGTCTCTGTCTGTTTTTGCTGTCACTATGATGTCAGTCTCTGTCTGTTGTTGTCACTATGATGTCAGTCTTTGTCACTATGATGTCAGTCTCTGTCTGTTGTTGTCACTATGATGTCAGTCACTGTCTGTTGTTGTCACTATGATGTCAGTCATCATCTTGCTGTTGTTGTCACTATAACGTCAGTCACTGTCCGTCGTCGTTGTTGCCACTATAACGTTAGTCACTGTCTGTGTTGCCACTATGGTGATAGTCACTGTCTGTTGTTGTTGTCACTATGATGTCAGTCACTGTCTGTTGTTGTTGTCACTATGATGTCAGTCACTGTCTGTTGTTGTTGTCACTATGATGTCAGTCACTGTCTGTTGTTGTCACTGACATCAGTCAGTGTCTGTTGTTGTTGTCACTATGGTGTCAGTCACTGTTGTTGCCACTATGACGTCAGTCACTGTTGTCACTATGTCTTCAGTCACTGCTGTTGTCAGTATGACGTCAGTCATTGTTGTAGTCAGTATGGAGTCGGTCACTGTTGTTGACACTATGACGTCAGTCACTGTTGTCACTGTGACGTCAGTCACTGTTTGTCATTACGACGCCAGTCACTGTTGTTGTCACTATGACGTCAGTCACTGTCTGTTGTTGTCACCATGATGTCAGTCACTGTTTGTTGTTGTCACCATAATGTCGGTCTCTGTCTGTTGTTGTTGTCACTATGATGTCAGTCTCTGTTGTTGTTGTTGTCACTATGATGTCAGTCACTGTCTGTTGTTGTCACCATGATGTCAGTCACTGTTTGTTGTTGTCACCATAATGTCGGTCTCTGTCTGTTGTTGTTGTTACTATGATGTCAGTCTCTGTCTGTTGTTGTTGTCACTATGATGTCAGTCACTGTCTGTTGTTGTTGTCACTATGATGTTAGCCTCTGTCTGTTGTTGTCACTATGATGTTAGCCTCTGTCTGTTGCTGTCACTATGATGTCAGTCACTGTCTGTGTTGTCACTATGATGTCAGTCTCTGTTGTTGTCACTATGATGTCAGTCACTGTCTGTTGTTGTTGTCACTATAACGTCGTAACTGTCTGTTGTTGTCACTATAACGTCAGTCACTGTTGTTGTTGTCATTATGACGTCAGTCAGGGTCTGTTGCTGTCACTATGACGTCAGTCACTGTCTGTTGTTGTCACTATGACGTCTGTCACTGTCTGTGATGAATATAGAATGTAGACACTGTTATTTCTGTGATGTATGAATGGTAAGGTTTAGAATGCAGACACCATTCTTTCTGCGATGTATAAATGGTAACATGGTACAGAATGCACCAACACCAACCACTCTTTCTGTGATATACGGATGGTAACATGGTACAGAATGCATTAACACCAACCACTCTTTCTGTGATGTATGGATGGTAACATGGTACAGAATGCACTAACACCAGCCATTCTTTCTGTTATGTATGGATGGTAAAATGTACACATTGCACTAATACCAACCACTCTTTCTGTGATGTATGGATGGTAACATGGTACAGAATGCACCAACACCAACCATTCTTTCTGTGATGTATGGAAGGTAACATGTACAGAATGCACTAACACCACTCTTTCTGTGATGTATGGATGTAACATAGTACAGAATGCACCAACACCAACCATTCTTTCTGTGATGTATGGAAGGTAACATGTACAGAATGCACTAACACCACTCTTTCTGTGATGTATGGATGTAACATAGTACAGAATGCACCAACACCAACCACTCTTTCTGTGATGTATGGATGGTAAAATGGTACAGAACGCACTAACACCAGCCACTCTTTCTGTGATGTATGGATGGTAACATGGTACAGAACGCACTAACACCAGCCACTCTTTCTGTGATGTATGGATGGTAACATGGTACAGAATGCACTAACACCACTCTTTCTGTGATGTATGGATGGTAACATGGTACAGAATGCACCAACACCAGCCACTCTTTCTGTGATGTATGGATGGTAACATGGTACAGAACGCACTAACACCAGCCACTCTTTTCTGTGATGGCGTGAACGTCTAGGAGAGGCTGGGCAACGCCCGCTACGCCATTGGCCTGGCCCGGAAGATCGGCGCGGGGGTGTACGCCCTGCCCGAGGACATCGTGGAGGTCAAGAACAAGATGCTGCTGACCGTGTTCGCCTGCCTGATGGTGCGGGACCTCTCCGCCCGCAACCTGACCCAGCACCAGGGGCAGAGCAACAACCACGACTGAGGGGCCAGTGCCCGCCCGCCCGCCCGCCCGCCTGCAGGCAGCATCAGAGACTTCTTGATGGACTTTCTCTCTTTATCTCTCTCTCTGTATCTGTCTCTGTCTTTCTGTGTCTCTGTCTGTCTGTCTGTCTCTCTCTCATGAGGGACAATAGCCTATATATGGTTAAAACATCTGAATTTGAATCTGAATCTCTCTCTCTCCATCTCTCTCTCTCTCTCTCTCTCTTTTCAGTCTCTCTCTCTCTCTCTTTCTTTCTCGCTGTCTCTCTCTCTCTTTCAGTCTCTCTCTCTCTTTCTCGCTTTCTCTCTCTCTCTCTCTCTCTCTCTCTCTTCCCTCCCTCTCTTCCCTCTCTGTCTCTCTTCTCTCTTTCTATCTCCCCCTCCCTCCCTCTCTCTCTCCTCCTCTCTCTCTCTTTCTCTCTCCTCTCCCTCCGCCCCCCCCCCTCCCCCTCTCTCTCTCCCACTCTCTGTTTGTTTTATTGTCATTCCATCCCATCGCGCACATGAATTGTAAACGTGTTGGCCTCAGACATTCTTGGCCTTTTCTGTGGGTCGTACAGCGTGGTCCAGGGGGAACGTGGTGATGTCATGGGGGTCCGAGGACCCACCTTTTGGGGGAGCGTTCACATCACAGCGGTCTGATTGTGTGAAGTCTTTGACATTCACTATGCAGCATAGCAGGGTTAACGGCTTCAGCCTCTTAGTAGTTCATTAAAGAAATATGTGTAAGGTATACATTTCTCTCCTCTCTCCTCTCTCTCTCTCTCTCTCTCTCTGTCTCTGTTGTATGCCGTTGTGTACAGATGATGCCAAATGATTTTATTCTTTGCATTTTTTTAAAAAAATAAATACACAAAAACCCAAAGATACGAGAGACGTCTATCTGTTCCTGTCAGTCCGAACTGCAGTCAGTTTGTCAGTACAGAGTGCAGTCAGCAGTCAGCGAAGTGAAGTCGTCTCAGTGAACGTGGAGACTTCGCATTGTCATGATGATAAGTGTGCCTTGGTTACTGAGCAGACGAGCATGAAGTGATCCAGTGATTGGTTGGAAGGTCAAAGCTACCAACGACTGCCATTGTTAACAATGAGGAGACCATTGCGGTGATACGTCTGCGCCGTGTCTGTTTGAGACAAGCGCCACAAGATGTTAATCTGTTCTGCTTTAAGTTAATACAGTTTCAGTTTTCGCCCTTCTCCCTCCCCCCTCCCCCCCGGAGAAAGAAACGTATCGTTTCCCCAATCCTTTTGTTTCCTGTGGAGAAAGAAACATGACACTGTAAATGGTAGTGCAGAGGTCTGTCTGTTGATGAATCCATCCCCCAGCTTTTGAGTTCTGTGTGTACACCAATGTTTCACCTCTACAGTGGAGCGTGCGGAGGAGGAGGAGGAGGAGGAGAAGGCGAATAAGAAGAGGATTGGGGCGCTGGTTTTTACATTCTGTTCTGTCGCCTTTTATGACAGCGCCCAGGTTTTCCCTATGAAGAGGAGAAATGGCTCTGTGCTCTAAACGTAAGCCGATACCCAGTGCGCAGGCTGTCCCGACACTATTGATCTATTGATCCTCATCTTCTAGAGAACTGCCTCTTAGATATTTTACCAAGGGAAGACGACTTGTGTGTGTGTGTGTGTGTGTGTGTGTGTGTGTGTGTGTGTGTGTGTGTGTTCCCTGTGTGTCGTGGCGGTTAAAAATGTCAAATCGTCAACCAGATACATTTCGGATCGTATCTCCTGGTGTCATCACGATTTTTGCCTGGATCCATCCCGTCTTCCGATATCACATATATCTATGTGCGCACACACACACCCTCGATCCGGTTTACATTCCCGGGGATTTTCTGCAACTTAGTTCAAAGCTCCCTGCTTTGTCTGATGCGTGAGAGAGAGAAAGTCATCATTCTCCTTCAGCATTGGGTAGTAGATAAAATCAAATATAGTTTAATTATTGCAACCCATGTATTGTCTGTCTCATCTAAAACTGGTTTGTTTTTTTTTTATTCTTACACATTTTCTGTAGCAAACGGGTTTTTAGCTTTTACATAGTTCCTATAACGTAGCATTGTATAGACTGCTGGAGTTTGTATTTTGAATTTGTTTTGTTTTTTCTTCAGTCTTAGACAATATTATGCTCTGAATTTTTTCTGGCCATATAAGCCGAGCAGCAGTTGAATTTTATGTGCTTCTTGTCACCTAGAATATGAGAAAAAACCTTTTCAGAATGAGCAAAAGTGGCATGCGTTTCACGGTTTCAGCCATTTTATAATAATGTTTTATGATAGGTATGGACTCCCTCCCCCCCCCTCTCTCTCTCTCTCTCTCTCTCTCTCTCTCTCTCTCTCTCTCATAAGATCATCCTTTCATAACGACACGTGTTGAAAAGTCTGGTCGCCTGAAGTGTGTGTGCAGACTGTGCGATCGAAAGATGAATGCACACTCTTGTCTTCATGTTTCATCCTTACATAAGTTAACCCTATTCCTTGTGTGTATATCAGTATTTCCCATGTGTAAACGTGGCTAGATTTTGTACATTGGATGTATGGATGTACCCACACTTGTGTATAACCGCTCTACTTAAAAGAATGATCGTAAAACTTGCATAGTATTACAAATGTTTCATCATGACATTATTGCCCCTCATGGCTTGTATTTTCCCTAAGAACTTGTCGAATGCTATATTCAGAAGAACGATGAAGGTCTTGTCGGTGTTTCAGGACTTTGTTTTCCCCCTGTAACCATGATGCAATCTATGTCTACATGTGTGGGGGCTACCTATGGCCTAGCAGTGCACCACGTCGAATGACACAAAGGAATGTTTGAGTTTGTTGTGTGGAGAGCTGGTTGGTCTGGGCTGGTCAAGGAGTGATGGTGCATGAAAGGAAAGTCGCTGCAAGATAGGTAGTGTTGATGATCTGATCGTCTGCTTCTGTCAGTGTCCTTTTCCTCCTTTTTCTCTGAGAACTCTTCACTGGCAGAGAACTTGGGCTGTTCAAAAAGTAAAGAAAAACCCTCTGAGAATGTTTTATTTTTAACAAAGACAAAGAAACACACACACGCTCCAGAAAAAAAGAAGCAGTCAACGCATCTGCTACGCTCTTCAGAATGTTTGTCTGAAGGTTGTATGATCATAGAAGCAAAACTGAGACCGAAAATAGAGTCCCATCCATCGTGAATTGAAAAAGCTAATTCGGTCTCTTTAATAAAGGCATTACGCACACTGCTTTGCGTTGAATCGTTGCCTCTGTCAGTTGTTTGATATTAACTTCTAAGTGATGATGGTTATTACAACGGCAGAGTTTTTCCATCGGGTGGGGCCGTATTCGTGTTAAACACAGCACACAGCCGTTGTTTATAATCAGCTCTACCCAGTTTGGTCGTCTTCTGTTTCACACACATTTTGTTTCTTTTTTGTTTCTTTCTTTCTTCTTTTTTGTCTTTTTTCCCCCCCACCCCCCACCCCTCCCCCGTCCCCATGTCTGTGCCACCACAGCGACAGTGCACCCAACACCGCTCATTCACGACCCCCCCTGTGCACAGCCACAGCCACAGCCCGCCCTGACCCGCCGTATCCCGGCACCGTCAATCACACAGGGGGGCAGTCAGTGTCAAGCTGCCAAGAGGCACACCCACCGGAGGAGACACTGCACTGCTGCCGAGTCAACTTCGGTGGTGTTCAGTGATGACACACATTTTGCTGTTAGGTGTCGCCCCTTGGACAGATCCTTGTAAAGCTCTGTGGAGGTGTGAGCTGTGCTGGAGGGTGGCACTGAAAACAACAAGGGTAGATCTGTGTATGTAGACAGCAGTTACAATCCATGACTTGTGAGAACAAAACTTGTGTGTCATTTCTTCGTTGATTTCAACCCCCCTCCCCCACCCCCCCCCCCCCCCCCCAGTGATCTCTCACATCAGATCAAATCTTTACATTTACCTTTGTCTGTTTTGTACGGGAGTTGGGGGGTGGGGGTACTACTTTTACATTGGTATTTTGACATCGTCGTATTTTTTTTCATAAACGCCATTCCTGTTGAAAGTTATTTATTTCCTGAACAAAATCTGTTGTCAGGTCCGCGTATGACTCCATTTCATGGGAAACACATATCAGGAGACTGTTAAGATGTTCTGCCTGTTCCGTGCAGTTCTGTTTGGCTTCAGAGTGGCCCAACGTTTTCTGATGTCTGTGAACAGTTCCATATATTTGTTTTCTTCTTTGAGTAGTTTCCAGAAATCATGAACGTGAACTTGGAAACGAAAACTTCCTCTGCAAACAAAAAGCTAAAAAACCATTCCACACAACAACAACAACACAACAACAACATACAAAAAAAGAGAGGAAAAAGTTTCACTGAAATCATTTCTTGTGGTAAGAACGTTATATATTGACTATGTTTACTGCTAGTTTTTATGGTACATGGAAGTAACTGCACAAACACCAAAGACATATCCCCCTTATCATTTGAACTCAAACGTGTGTTAAAAAAAAAGGCTCGAACACATTGCCTTCTTAACTTAAGTTGTTTCTTTTGAAACCCAGTGAAGGCTTATTATTAGAATTTAAGAGTTCTTTTCCTTGGGTTGCAAGTTGTGTTGCA
>JADBJO010000048.1:1294619-1318976 GCA_016801955.1 Conus betulinus | reverse complement strand
TCTTCCTGATGTAAAGGTTCAGGTTTTCGTGTGTCGGGGGAGGGAAGGGGACTGTCCATCAGTGCGTTGGACACTGAGGGGGACGTCTTGACGCGTGGAGTCTCAACAACCTCTCAGAGTGTTCCCCTATCAGTTCTCTCCCTTTCCCCACAGCAATCTCTCCTCTCAGAGTGAAAGACAGAAGAGGACAGGCCCTGTCACACACACACACACACACACACACACACACACACACACACACACACACACACTAATCTCTCTCTCTCTCTCTCTCTCTCTCTCTCTCCCCCTCCCTCCTCCCTCCCCCTCCCTCCCTCCTCCCTCTCTTCCATGCCCATTCGTATTACACGTAAAGACAAAACGACCCACAACCGTAAGCTGTGTACTGCTTGTTGACTGGAGAGTTGTTACCCTTTTTCTCTCTTAAATGGTGAAGGATCTTCACTGTACAGACTTTTTAAACAAACCCCGTCAATGTTGGACATGTTTTAAATGCGCAGATGTGAGAATGACTGCACTTGCTTACATCATTTACAGGATCTGTAAGAAGTTCACTGTTTTCTAGCCCCCCCCCCCCTCCCCCCCTCTCCCCCCACCCCCAACAACCTCTCCTGACCTTCACTTCCCCTATCAGTTCTCTCCCTTTCCCCACAGCAAATCTCTCCTGACCCTCACACCCCCATTCCCCTTAACTCTTCACCCAGCTGTAAACTCTTGTTTCCCACCGAGATAATCCGAAAGGCAGAGAGTTAAACGGTGCCAGAGAGACAGGAGTCCACGCTCATCCAGTCTGCCGTTCCAGGTCTGCTGCTAAAACAGGGTCACTGTCGGTTCCATCCCTATCCATTATACCCCCCCCCCCCCCCCCTCCCTCTCACCGCCCATACTCCCTCCAGAGGGGCACGCAACCCCTTATCCTTTCGTGCAGAATTGAGAGAGATAACGATAACGATAACGATAATTTATTCAAGAAAAGGCCACAGCCCCATTTGAAGGGGGGGTATTGACATATAACTGATGTAACAACATATTAATATACAAGCACATATAAACAAATTCAAGTCAGATAACTCCTCCTCTTGAAGGATTTATACAAATAAGAAGCTAAATCACTAACAACATTCTCATTTCTTGACGACAAAAGCAAGACAAGCCTAAAAAATGATGGACATCGATAATATTCAAAGGAATATATTTTTGTCTTAAATCTGTAAGCACAGGACAAACAAATAGAAAATGAAGTTCGTTCTCTGGGGCAGACTTGCACAATGGACATAAAACATCTAATTCTGTAAGATATTATAACGTTGCCTGTGTACAGCAATATCGGATACGCCGAATCTAAACTTAGTTAATGCAGATCTGACAAACTATATATATTCATCGACAGATAAGGTTCCGCTTCCATTAACTGATTTGACTTCAGAAATCGAAACAAAGAAAATCTCTCACTGTTTTCAATATGACTATTCCAGTCTTGCAAGTTACAATCAATTAATCTCTGCTTAAAACAAACCAAAAATGTTTTAACACATCCAACACTCTGTTCTAACCAAACAAACGAAAACCCATAACTACAAAGACATTTACGAACAGAAGTTGCCCAAGTTGATTTACCTCTAGAATCTAAATCAAACAGTACTTTGTATGCTTTTGCAGGTAATCTGTGTTCTCCCATACGCACGAGCTTAAGCCAATAAACTAATACATTTCACATATGAATTTACATAAATAGGATATCTGCCAAGCTCACCATAAACCAAATCATTAGGGGTTCGTCTATCCACATGCAAAAAGCGTTTCATAGCAAATAAATGTAATTTTTCAATTTCATGACCTTTATCCAATCCCCAATCTCAGCGCCATACTGTACAATAGGCTGCACTTGGGCATCAAACAATTTAAAAAAATAATTTAACCGAAACACTTTCAAATTTATAAAGCAAGCTTAAAATAGCTATAACAGCACGCTTTCCTCTGTTAACAAGATCATGACAGGCAAACGTAAAGCTAAGTTTTTTGTTGAAAAGTATATGCCCAGGTACTTGTAAGCATTTACCACCGACATTTGCGAACTTCCATACGACCACCTTTCACGCGATGCTAAGAAACCACCCTTTCGAAAAACTATAATGTTTGATTTACCCATGTTTACTTTCAAATCCAGTCTACATGCTGCAGAATGCAAATTATTCAATTGGTTTTGTAATCCTACGACAGTTTCAGAGAGCAAGACAATATCATCTGCAAATAACAATATAAATAATTCAATCAAGTCAAAAGTGACACCGTGTCTTCCCTTCTCAATAATTTCTAGTGCTAGTTCATTAATATACAATGAAAATAATACTACTGGGCTGCAGACATCCCCCTGTTTAACACCCTGAGTACATCTAATATAGTTACTAAATTTTGCCCCACATCTTATCGTAGCTTTAACATCTTTGTACATGCATTTTACACAATTATATAATTTACCTTTGATTCCATTTTTTGTAAGTATTGGCCACAAAAGTTTTCTTGAAATGGAGTCAAAGGCCTTTTCAAAGTCTATAAGGCAACATATATCTTACGGTTATTAGAAAATTGTTTCTGGACAGCTGCTAACAGAGTGAACATATGATCAATTGTACAAAAGTTTTTCTTGAACCCTGCCTGGTGATCACCTGTTATATTATTTACTTCAATCCATTCTGACAATCTCTTGTTAATTATAGAACCAAATACTTTACTTGCAATATCAGACAAGGAAATTGCTCTATAATTGTTAGGGTCATTCGTATTACCTTTTTTAAAGAGAGGGAGAATAAATGATCTGTGCCAATCTTCAGGATAAATTCCATTGTCAAACAAATTATTGAACAATTTAACCAGAAAATCAGTTCCAACATTACAACATTTTTAAAAAACTCACAAATCATGCCATCTGGACCAGCTGCCTTTCCATTTTTTAGCTTTCGTATTGCAGCAACAACTTCAATTTTGCTTATAGGACGATCATAATATTCTATATATCCGTTGTCGCATATCATATCATTTTCTAGAATTTCAGTTTCGGTCGTAGAATCCTTATCCAGCACATGCTTAAAATGATTATACCATTCATCTATAGTGATTTTGTTTTGATTACATACTCGCTTTTTAAATACTGTACGTACATTTCTCCAGAACTCTTGCTGACTATCAATACTTGTGATCACTTTTTTCAAACAGTAAATCGTTGTGTGTGTTGTTTCTCCTTTCTTTGTAATAAATTTTTATACTCACGTCGAGCTACACAGTAAAGATGTCGGACATCTTTATCTAATGTGTTGCAAAATGTTCTTAACAATTTTCGTAAATTTTGTCTTTCAATTTTACATTCGGCATCAAACCAATCATTTTGTCGTTTCAGTCTGTTTACACAAACTTTACGTTTCATACCGTCAGCAGCTCTCTTTTTACAGAACTGTTAAACAAGTTAAGTGCATCATTTATATTTACATCTACTAAATCCATAGCATGAAATAGCTGGAATTTGATTTCCTGTGAGTTCATTGTGTCTATGAAATTTAAGGCATAATCCTTATCCCACACAAACTTTTCTATATACTCGCTCCTTTTTTCATTTTCATTCACACCCGCATTTGTTCCTAGAACGTTTACACTAAGTTCCAAAGGCATATGATCAGATTCCAATCGTTCTTTCACACACAATTTACAAGAAGAGTTTATAAAGTCAAAAAGTTCACATGATGCTATAAAGTAATCATTCACACTACAACCTGATTCACACAAATATGTAAAGTGACCACTGATGTCACTCGAACAAAGACCATTAAGAATGTACAAACCCAAAGCATTACACATGTTTAACAGACGTTTACCATATTCATTCAATACCTTGTCTTGAGACTGTCGCTTAACTGTAGACGAATCAAATTTGTCAAACCATGAAAACGTTTTAATATTGTCATCACATTCTGGAGATAAGTCTGCTGTTTCGACCGTTAAAGTCACCACACATCAATATTGACATCTTATCACTGAAACATATATTATTTACAATACAATCCTCAATTTGACTAATCCCATTATCCACGTTTAACACAGAATAGTATGGCGAATTCTCGGGTGGAACATATGTACATAAATATAAGATATCATTTGATAAGCAGAACAAACTTTTATCAAGAACAAATAATAGCACATTATCATAATGAACAAACAACCTGTTTCACAAATTTCACGAGACTATTCCTGATTAAACATATTACTCCCCCTGATCTCCTTCCTCGCTCAGTAAATCGTAAAGCTGGTTTTACAAACACAGTGTGATCACTAAACACAGTAGACTGGAAATCATCAACAAAAGACTCAACAAGACAGACAAAATCAAAAGATGACACATATTCAATAAAATCAATATTAGAAAGCTTCGACAATATACCGCCTATGTTCCAATGGAGAAAAGAGTAGTTTTTAATAACGGGCGTATTTCATTGTAACTGGAGTGATTACAGTGGTTGGCATGACCGTAGTAGTTAGAGAATTAGTGTGTATTTGTGAATCATAAACCTCATCTGTCATTACAAGCTGTACAACTGGAACACAATCCTCACAGGCACGCACATTTTTATTGACACATTCCCAGCCACGCTCACAACTTGGCACGATTCTTTCATCATCACTCAGAGGTACACGAGCACCAGAGACATCATTGCTGTGAGAGGTCGACCCATCTGACGTCACGGAGCACGAGCTCACCTTGTTCACATTACCGTTTGTATTTTCACGTGTTAAGTTCAGCCCAGCTTGCCGTTTTCTTATCACCGGTGTAGCCCTATCAAAAATATCCCTCTCCAGTATACCCCACTCAAAATTTCCACCATGGGCATACACGTTGTAATTCACATACGTATTTCCACATAGAGGCCGGCCGAATCCCTAGACTTCTACAATATTTTTCTCGTCACCTGTCAGGACATACTTTCTGCCATCAATGAACAAGTGGTCAAAAAGACCATGGTGGCTCTTTTCCCCTGGTCTCTGGCAGCCTTGAGATGAGTTAGCAGCAACTTTCTGACAGCCCGCACCCTCTGGGAAAAGTCCTCCCCCACAAACACGCCGGTGCCCTTCAGTTTTGACTTTGCCTTTAAGATCTTCATTTTGTCTTTGTAAAGGGTGCATCTGGCTATTATGGGAGAGTCTTTCTTAGAATTTTAAGCGATGCACTCTATCCACAGGACATTCATTTAGTTCCAGTTGTCAGTTATCATCTCTCTCACAGATTGTTCACATTCATCAGCCGTTTCGTTATCTGGCCTGGGAATACCATGTATAATGATATTATTGCGTTTTGAACGACATTCCAAGTCATCTGTTTTTTGCCTCTAACTTTCTCACATCTTGTTGAAGTTTTTGATTTGCTTCTGTAAGGATCCTATTAGACTCTTTTAATATGCACACTTCTTCACTCAAGATCTAACCTCATTGCTCAGATCAGAAAAGGATCGCCTTATCTCATTGATATCTTCCTGCATGTTGTCAAACTTTGTATTCAATGAGTTCAAGTTTGTACTTAAGTTGTTCAGCACAGTCATCATGTCCGTCATTGTCGGTTCGGCCGTTACAGATCCACTCCCACCTGTTCCTTGTCTCTCCGTCTGCACGTTGTCCCGCTGCTCAACTCCATGTCTGTCCAGACTCACTCTCCTAGAGTCACTCGTGCTCGTCAGGCGGCTCTGCTTCACGCTGGCACTCTTCGGCGGCCCTGGATTTTTCTCTATATCATTGCACTGCATCAGTAAGTTACTGAAAAAAATCACAGTGAGGGTCAGGCCAACCATGACACCGTCAAGACGACACCTCGGCTTCAATGTCCGACAGCGCAATACTTCTCTCTTCTTTGCTCGACGACACATGAAGTTAATAAAAAAAGCTATGAAGCAGCCACACTGTGCCCGGAACGCAAGGGGAGTGGTTGGCATGGTCCACTATCTTCCTGCTGGCCAACTTTCAACACTGACAACAGTCACTGACAATAGAAATGACCATCAAAACAGGAGCGGTGTGAAACACGTCTTGCTCAGATCAGTGCACCAATACAACCCCCGAATTGAGAGAGAGAGAGAGAGAGAGAGAGAGAGAAAGAGACCACTAGGGCAGTGCCTCTCCTCGTCCAATTGCAGCACCATTGAGTTAGGAAACTCTTTGGATCGTGAACCATTACGCTGAGATTGTCGGTGGCCGATTGTCTAACGGCAAAAGCGGGATTTTCTGTCTGGTGTTGTGTGCCCTTGTGATCGGATTGACCTGTTTTCAAGTAAACAGCCAGATTAATCTGTCGACACATGGGTCATTTTGCTGTTGTTGTTGTTGTTGTTGTTGTTGATGTTGATTGCCTAACCCGGCAGTTTTGTGTCTGACGACGTAATTGCTATCCAGTATTTTTCTGTCTGAAAATTGTTTCAGGTGTTTTGTCGTCGTTGTTGTATTATTATGGGGGGGGGGGGGGGGGGGGGGGGGGGGGGGGAGATGGTAGGGGCTATGCTCTTGTTGTTGATAAACAACAATCTCAACACAAAAATGATGGTTTTAATGTGTTTTTAAAAAAAAAAAAAGGGTTTTTTTTTTATTATTCAATTATCAACCAGAATCAGACCGTTATAATAACTGGATAGGTTGTTTGGAGGAGATGTTGTTTTCATTTTCAGCTGTACATAAGAAATCCGACTGATTTAACACTGGATAGTGACCTTAGTGGGGGGGGGGGGGTGTCTTTTTTCTATTTTTCTTTGTTGTTATTTTTATTTGTTTTTGTTTTTCTTTGAGACATTCTCTTTTTCCACACCATGCATAAGCAATCTGGACAACTATCGACGCGATCTGCTTTGATTTGTTTGATAGGAGTTTTCCCCAGGTACATTAACCCCCCTCTACCACCCCGTCTCCCCCCACCCCCCACCCCCACCCCCCACCCCCCATGCCCTTCACCCTCTCCCGCCTTTGAATGACGCCTAGATGAGCAGTTCTCAGGTAGTGGAATCTTAGCTCCAAATCACTGTTGGCCGTGCATGAAGCCCCAGGAACTGTGTGTCATTCCCTATCTGGTCAGGGCACAGGGGTGCTCCTCATTGCCTCTTGTTTGTAGATCGTGATGTCAGCACCGTTACTACACGCTCAGTAGAACCCGCCATAGGCTAGAGAGGATTATGCAGAAGTCATAAACGTGCGCGTATATGCGCGTGCGCGAATGCACGTATGCGCGGCACTCACGCATGTGCAGGCACGCACGCATGCACACACACACACACACACACGCGCGCGCGCGCGCGCGCGCGCACACACACACACACACACACACACACATACACAAGTGCACACGCACGTACGCGCGCACGCGCACACACACATACACACGCACACGCACGCACTTACACACACACACACGCACGCACGCACGCACGCACACTCGCACGCACGCACGCACGCACGCACGCGCGCGCGCACGCACACACACACACACACACACACACACACACACACACACACACACACACACGAGAGACACATGAATGAGCATGCAAGCATGTAAATTTCAATGCTACATATTACCAGCGTATGCATGACATGTGCTCTGATAAACACACTCAGAAGCAAAGATAACGCACAACAAAGATAACACAAAAGATACATGCGTGTGTGAACAATATTGGTTGCTGCTTTGTTCATTTCTGATCTGATGGAAAACCAGCTCGTGTGTGTGTGCGTGCGTACGTGCGTGCGTTCGTGTGTGTGTGTGTGTGGTGGTGAGAGAGAGAGAGAGTTTGAGTTTGAGTCTGTGTGTGTGTGTGTGTGTGTGTGTGTGTGTGTGTGTGTGTGTGTGTGTGTGTGTGTGTGTGTGTGTGTGTGTGTGAGTGTACGTTGTGTTAGTATAGGCCGAAAGCTTTCTGAGGTGCCGACCATTTCAACACAGCCAGATCCTATTAGCATCAGGTGATCTGACATGGAAGACCCATGTATCCGACTGTGCTTTTTTTTTTTTTTTTTTTTTTTTTTTTTTTTTTTGGGGGGGGGGGGGGGGGGTCGTTTGGTGTTTCTGACCTGGTCGTAAACAGAAGAAACCTAATGTTTCCCGGAAATGACATTCCATGAAATGGAATGTCTGGCACCAGGAAAGTTTAATCCTCTTTCAACATGTCCATCAACAAACGTCAGAGGCCATATATATTTCACTTATCATGGAACAGTCCATTTGCGATTCGAAGGGGAGAGAGAAAAAGACAGGTAGCTCTTGGTCAGGGCATCTGTACATTTCGGCGGCAATGACGCCAGTTTTGTTGCCTTGACTGAAACCCACGGCCTGTTCCAGGGCCCCGTAGTTTATTTCACATGAACCCAGATCAAAACGGTGCACATTGAATCAAAGCGCGTGTGTGTGGTCGTTGTTGTATTCTTGCGTTGGTTGTGCTGTGGTATTCCTTAGTGTGGTGTGGCCAGATGAATACGTGCATGCGCGCGAGCGAGTGCGTGCGCGCATACACACACACACACACACACACACACACACACACACACACACACATTTTTTTTTTTTTTTTTGCCATTTTGACTTCGCCGACCATGAGAAGGGTAGCATCAGCTTATCCTGCCGATCTTTGCCGTCATCAGAAAGCGCTGTGGGAACGAACCCAAACTGAAGGAAGAGATTGCTTCTGGCTCTGCGATTCCAAGTGTTCGTTTTCAGCAGACATACCGTCTGGCAATTCCGTTTACGCAGGTGAAGTGAGTGTTCTGGTTACAGATTTAAAAGAAAAAGAAAAGCCTGGTTTATCAGGAAATGTACGCAGAATGTACCATCTGGAACTCTGGTCTTTTCTGCCGTAGGAGCCATTGCTTGGCTGAAACTGATCACCAAGAGCTTGACGCCTTTCAGGAGTTCCACACCATTCGGTGCCTTCACGGTGGAGTGACTCTTACCCCGGCTTCTCTACCATACTTCACACACACACACACACACACACACACACACACACTCATACACACGCGCGCGCGCACGCACGCTCGCACGCACGCACGCACGCACGCACGCACATACACACACTCACACACACACACACACACACACACACACACACACACACACACACACACACACAACAACAAAACATTGTTTTATTCAACAGTGGCTCGAATCCCGACAAAATGCCTATTTTCAAAAATGAATGAAGTAGTTCTTAATTTATGCTTCACCAATCAAGTTTTTGGGCGTTAACCTCACATCGAAAATGTCTTGGAAATCAACATACAGATTATCATTTGCTGACAAAAGCAAGGAAAACTTTACATTTTCTCAAAATTTTGAGTACACAGAGATGGGGACAAAACACGTTCACTCTAGTTTATCTGTGTAGATGTCTAATAAAAATATTTTTTTAAAAAATTAACATACGCGCAAGAAGTGTTTTTAGTGCACCAAAATATCTGTTAAAGAAGCATCTTGTCTTCGAACATATAATGAAGCTCAGATTTTACCCTTAGATGATCAGAGGGAAGTGGCTGCCACAAAGTTTGTGATAAGAAGCGTTCCAGTTAAGAATGATGTGAAAAATGAGATTAAAATTAGATCAGGTGTCGACTTTCCTGCACGTGCAAAAACAATATCCACTCAGATTACTTTGGCAACGGATACATCTGAGCTTAGGCAAGCCACGGGCATTACTGGTGACGAAAAGTTTGTATCTGCAAGGCCGTCTTTCTTTCCCTACACCACCCTGGGAACTTCAAAGGGCCCAATTTGATATTGACCACACTGATTTAAAAAAAAGGGCTATATAAATTGAGTGGCAAGCGATGCTAAATTTCATATTGTAGAGAAGTATCCAAATAATTTAAAAGTATGCACAGATGGGTCGTTAATTCAGAAAAATGAGGGCTCTGCTTATTTGATACCAGATTTTAAAAGTAGAGAAATGTTTTTCACTGCGGAACTATCTGCAATTTTAATGTTGATTCAAAGTATGTGCCTCAGGCACTGAAATCATTAAAACTGCAGAGTAGATCAGAAATGATAATTGAAATTAGCAGTTTAATTCATGCTCTTTCATGCTCTCTCTATACAAGGCACGGCAACTACTTTCTGCTGGATACCGTCACACTGTTCGTTTTATTATAACGACAAAGTAGACAGAGCTGCAACACAAGGTGCAAAATGTAGTTCAGAGTCTCTCAGGATGGATTTTCCACTTACGGTTCAAGAACAATATAATACAGTGGAGTC
Source organism: Conus betulinus (assembly GCA_016801955.1). Lineage (NCBI taxonomy): Eukaryota > Metazoa > Mollusca > Gastropoda > Neogastropoda > Conidae > Conus > Conus betulinus. Next base: position 1,308,715 of record JADBJO010000048.1, on the reverse strand, counting down.
ATTGGCTTGGAACCATTTCCAGAATTCCTTCAAAAAGTCTCATAAAAAGCTTATTTACACACATTTTAATATTGCAAACTTTAAACACCCTCCCACTTCAGCAGAAAGTTATCGTCCCTTATGTGTAGGTGGAAAGTCGATGCTTTTACAACAAAATTTAGTAACAATGCCTGTTGTGTTGTGGACAGAACATCGCAGTTGATCATATTATGTCATGTGCCGCTATCAAACAATTTATACCCATGCTTTCTACAATAGAATATTAGAAATATTTTTGAATCACCAGTATTAACCTATGAATTCTTTTTTTCTTCATCAAAGAGTCCAATAAGTAAGTACTTATAGTTTCTTACACATTTATTATTTCATACTTTTGAGGTTACTTTTAAGTGAGTCAATCATTTACCTACAAATAAATCTACATAATATAAACGAAAAGACCATCTTCATCTGTCCCCTACCTCTCACTGTTCTCTCCCATATCAAAACCATTTGTAGTTTTCTAGCTTTATCATGAGGGGTTTGTTTGTTTGTTTGTTTGTTTGTTTTGTTGATGTAGTTTTTTTTTTTCGTCTAATGTCACCTACAGTGGATAGACGTTAAATCTGACACACACACACACACACACACACACACACACACACACACACACACACACACACACACAGAGAGAGAGAGCGAGAGAGAGAGGGGAGAGAGAGAGAGAGACACTCTACTGTGCGGAGATCATGTTTTTATTTCCCATTGTTACTATTTATCAAGTGTCGGATCTCCATTGCGAACGGTTTTGTTTGTTTGTTTTTCAGTAAGACGCATCGCCCGCAAATGAAAGCTAGTATTACTGTAATAATTTTCGTTTTGTTAAAAAAAAAAAAAGGGGGGGGGGGGGGGGGGACACAGAAATATCAATTTTACAACAGGAAAAGTGCTGTTATAAGAGGGCGAAGATGATTGCGCCTGCAAATTGATCTTCGCTGCCATAGTTTTTATTTCTTCATGGCAGAGTCAGGAGACCGGTATTAATTCCACATGTCTTGGTAATTCTAGTAGACCAGAAGAAGGGATTATATGAATCAAAGAATCCTACCTTTATCTTTGTCCTCCCCTTGGCAATTCTATGAAATCTAAGATGTATTCTTCTTTTCTAAGCAATAGACCAGAGACGTGAAAGTTCCTCTACGTCTATGAATAGACCTGCTCTAGGAAAGAGAATAAGAGGAAAGATTACACCTGTCATTGTTTATTGCAGAGTTAACTTTTTCCAGTTTATGGGTAAAACAAATAGATCTTGGAGAGTCTAACGCACGCCAGAATAATGATCAGGATATCTGCGTTACAGGTGCCCCAGGTGCGCCGTTTCACATCCATGTTGTTTTGGAATGTGTCTCTCTCTCCCTTTGAACTGTTAAGCTGACTGATGGGCCAAAAACTGCCTTGGGTGTGCCCACCCAGCGGCGTCTGTCCCATGAAGGGGGCGGAGCCACTCTCGCTCAATGCGAGTTCTACCACAGATTACCTCCCTTGCAGCTTTCTAAACATCGTGGCGCTGTCTGTATGTCGGGTGTTGATGGGTTCAGCTTGGCTGTCAGTGGATGGCTGCTTTGTCATCAAGGGTTCTTCTAAACAGAAGCCGTTGCTAATCTATGGGTTTTGCTTTTTGTGTGTGTGTGTGTGTGTGTGTGTGTGTGTGTGTGTGTGTGTGTGTTGTTGTTTGTTTGTTTTGTTTTTTTTGGGGGGGTATTTTGTTTTTGTTTTTTAATATAAACGTCTGTGTTGTGAATATGAACAATAACTGCGTACAGTGTGGTTGTTTAAGGGCTGTTGGCTTGGTGTATGTTTGTGTTTGTTTTGGCGTGGCATGGAAGCCTTGTCGCGACATCGGGAGGGTCGGCCAGGTTATACACAACATGAATGGAGCTTGACTGTGGCATTGAGAAATAGCATCAGCTTCTTCTTCTTTCTTCTTCTCCTTCTTCTTCTTCTTCTTCTTCTTCTTCTTCTCTTCCCTCGAAAATTAACGATTACAGTTTCGTTCGTTTATCACTTAGTGACCTGAGTGAATGACGTGTCAGCACTGACTATACACCTGACGGACACTGTGTGACTATGAACGGATAATGAGTCAATACTGACTCTATACACCGCACACTGTGTGACTATGAACGGATAATGAATCAACACTGACTCTATACACCGCACACTGTGTGACTATGAACGGATAATGAGTCAAACACTGACTCTATACACCGGACACTGTGAGACTATGAATGGTTGATGAGTAACATTACGAAGCGTGCGAGTCCGTGCGTGTGCACGCACGCACGCACGCACGCACGCACGCACGCACGCACGCACACACACACACACACACACACACACACACACACACACACACACACACGCTCGCACACACACACACACACACACACACACACACACACACACACACACACACACACACACACACACACACTCACACACTCACACACACACACACACACTCACACACACACTCACACACACACACACACACACACACACACACACACACACACACACTCACACACACACACACACACACACACACACACACACACACACACAAAGAGAGAGAGTTCCTCTACAAGCCCACTCCTTCTCCTGCTCCCCTCATGCGTGGAGAGTATGTGTGAAGAGAGAGAGAGAGAGGGAGGGGGGAAGAGAGAGAGAGAGAGATTCCTCCACCAAGCCCCCCTCCTCTCGCCGTTCCCCCTCATGAGTGAGTTTGGGAGGAGTGTGTGTGTGTGTGTTTGTGTGTGTTTGTTTGTGTGCGTGCGTGCGTGCGTGCGTGCGTGCGTGTGTGTGTGTGTGTGTGTGTGTGTGTGTGTGTGTGTGTGGAGAGAGAGAGAAAGAGATGAGGGAAAAAGGAAGGTAAAGGAGAGAGAAACCTGATGCTGGGAGAGAGAAGGAACAAAGCCGGTACCTGTCTGAGAGGTAACAACATCCATTGTCACAGAGGTCTGGAGCGGGTAACGAACGACGTGCAAAACTGCTCCTGATGGAGATAGCTTTTTAAAACTCATTGTCGAACCAATCAGAGTGATCAACTGTTTTTTTTTTTGTGGGCAGCCAAGCGGAAACAAAGGACGGCCTGTCCCAGCAATTAACTGACTGAGGGAGGCTCTTCCGATCAGTTCGATCGAAAGGAAAGAAAGAATCTTGTCGGGTGGAGCTCTACCGAGCTAAAGCCCATTTTGAAAACAATATTGATGAAGCTCCGCCGAAAAACGTTGACAAAACGAATCACAAGACAAAGCACGACGCGTTTCGACCTCTTAGGGTCTTCTTCAGGCAAGATACACACCACTCAGAACAACGAAAATAAACGAGCAATCACTTGTCTTCATCAAATTCAGCGCAAGATGGGCGTTGAATGAAAACGAAGCACGGAACTATAAGCACACAGCGATCACAAGTGCAGACCTAAAATAGACGACGTAGACAGAAATACAAAACAACGGAAGCCCATCTTGCGCCGAATTGGATGAAGATAAGTGATTGCTCGCGCATTTTCGTTGGCCTGAGTGTTTTGTATCTTGCATGAAGAAGACCTAAGAGGTCAAAACGCGTCGTGCTTTGTCTTGTGATTCGTTTGTCAACGTTTTTCGGCGGAGCTTTATGAATAATTTTTCAGATTTGTTTAGATTTCCACCTGCCGTCGCCTCACTCTGCAATTAGATCAGTCTTAAGGCAGACGTGTCCTTTTCATTCATCCTTCCATCTGTCTGCTAGCCCCCCCCCCCCCCCCCCCCCCCCTTTCTGTCCTTCCTTCTATGTGGAAGTGGGGGATGAGGGGATATAGGGAAGTGAGGGGCGGAGGATCTTTCAGTTGTCAATGGTGTTCTCACTTTCTTGAAATTCTGTGCCAGAAATTTCGCTCGTTCTGTCGCCCTCTGTATTACTGCCCTTTTTTTTCTTCTCTTTCCACTGCGCGTCTGTCTGTCTGTCTGTCTGTCTTTCTGGTCCGTTTGACTGTATTGTGTACGCAAAGTCTGCGTTTCCAGTTCCTGGTTTGTTTGTCTGTTTTGCTGGAGTGCTGTCCACTAAGAGCAAAGCATTGTGGTGAAAAGCGCCGAGAGGGACTCTGGCTGCCCCCAGTCTCGGGGTGTTATTCGGTGTTTGTGTACTAGGTGCGGTTTTCATTTCGTTTACAATAGCTCTGCAGCATCCCCTACGTTGCCCCACCAGTGCTGTGTCATTGTCGATGATTGAGTTGTATGCTTCATAGCTTTGGAGTCAAGTGATAGACGAGTTGATCTTGATGCTTATGTGTTTCATGTTTGATTATATTCTGATTTAAGGGTGAAGCTGACCATCTTGCTGAGTATTCGGATACGTTCGATGTTTTGGAAGATTAGTTCCATAGATTCTTAACTCGAGTTCAGTGTTTCTGTTTCTGTTTTCTGTGTTGGATGACATGGAAGTGCATTGGTCCGGTTTATTATCTTAACTTTCTGAATGGGATATCTTGGGATCTCAGCGTTTTGGTTTTGGATGTCGACATGAGGGTGGTCCTAGACATTATGTGGTTTCTCTCGTCGGCTGGACTTTAAACAATGAGAACTGTGTGTATCCTGGTCTGTCTGCGAAACAAGGATGGAAGAGAAAAGGCTGGAAACAGGATCTGTTTATGTCTGACGGCGTCGTTGACTTTATTCTGTCATTGTCAAAGTACTTTGTATTTCAGCGCAGATGTAATACAGTGGTACCGACTTTCAGTGTGGTCGTAGATGTGAAGTACAGCCCTACAATCGAAAGATCAAAATAAGGTCCAGCTAGATGACCCATGTAAAAGAAAGTTAAAGCCAATCCTCCTGTCGATCAGGTCACATGATGAATTTTTCATTTCGCAAAATTGAAAAAAAAAAAATCACAACCTATCGAACATTGCTGAACAATATCTTCGTCCGTCTGTGTAACTCGCTTGTATCCAGGAAAGTATCGATTTCAGTACTCAAGAGGATTAATGCAGAAGGGTTCATCATACGATGTGCAAAATGCGGGTTCTTCGTCCTTTGAAGATGATATTGTGTCAGATGTGATCAGCTATCTGTCCTGCTCATCACTCTTCTTTACCGTTTCTGGATTCATGTGGAAGGAATTCTGTAAAAGTTCGAACGGACTGAAAGAGTTTTCTGTTGACATCAGTTTTGTGTGCTGTTCCTCTTGCCCGGAGCTCTTTCACATATGTTGGTGGACTTATCGTTTGAGAGGTGGAAAGCTCCATGGGATGTATCATGTGATGGATGTGCTTTTTAGCGCTTACACACACACACACACACACACACACACACACACACACACACACACACACACACACACACGCACACACACGCACGCACGCACGCACGCACGCACGCACACACACACACACACACATATGCGTGCGTGCGTGCGTGTGTGTGTGTGTGTGTGTGTGTGTGTGTGTGTGTGTATGTATATGAGCACTTCAGTGTCAAACATCCTATCGAGTGTTGGGATTTACATGACATTAGGTACTGCCAGTTCCAAATCTTGTCAAATGACGTCACCTACGCTTGTGCCGCGACCTGGAATATGATAAGCGGCTACCAGGCTTTTGTTCTGTTTTTTCTCAATGTCGCCGCGCAGTTTTGGTTCAGCGAAGTCAGAAAACATGCACACATGTATAATTTAGCTTCACGTCACTACGCCTGTGGCGCCACCTAGGGTATAAGCCGGAACTAGGCGTTCTCCAACCCTCCCAGTCCCCGGGCCAAACGCTCAGTTGTCCAAAAGGCAAGGCCTGCCCCCCCCCCCCCCCCCCCCCCCCCCCCTTGTTTGCCTGCAGGTCGTGGCGCCATGGACTTCTGGGACGACCTCTCTTCCCTTTCCTCTGCAGATTCCTAAATTCGGAATGGCTGATAGATGTGTATACAGAGGAATCGGTATACTAATGCTGATGAAGATGCCACTGTGTAAGAATTTCAGTTTCAGTTTTCAAGAAGGCGTCACTGCGTGCGGACTAGTCCATATATACGCTACACACCACATCCGCAAAGTTTTGAGACCACACTACGCATGATTTAAGCTGCTGGATAAAAGAATTAACAACTAAGATGAGAGAATTGAAGAAGAGGGTCTCGTAGCTACGACTTAGCGGATGTCTGACCTACGCATTAGCCCAATGCCCACCTCACATTGGTTGTCTTTGTTTTTTGTATGTGTATGTGTGTGTAGTGAATGTGCACATGTGTGTGTATGGATATGTGGGCACGGGCCCTTGTGTGTGCGTGTGCGTATGTGTGTGTATGTGTGTGCGCGCATGCGTGTGTGTGCGCTTGTGTGTGTATGTGTGCGCGCACGTGTGTGTGTGTGTGTGTGTGTATCTCTCTGTGTGTGCGTGTGTGTGTGTGTGTGTGCGTGCGTGTGTGCGTGCGTGCGTGCGTGTGCGTGTGTGTGTGTGTGTGTGTGTGTGTAAGAATGCCAAAGAAGATGAACAAAATGTTTTGTTGCGTTGTCCTGCCTTTCAAAGATTTGCGAAATGAATTTATCCCCACCACCACCACCCCCCCCCCCCCCCCACCTCATCCCCACTCCCAAAAACCTTTAAAAAAATTTTTTTTTTAAATCCCATGCCTGTTTCATGTTGTATTGGCTCCTGGCAAATCGAAGTGGAATAATATTGGAGAATGGTTTGCTTATATTTGAACCAAGCATTTAAAAGACGCATTGTATTACTCAGTGAAAGGCGTGCTGGATCACGTAATCAGGATGGATTAATGATCAGCTGTCATTTTATGCTATGTGATTGACTAATCATTCATTGTTTTGTTTAATCAAAAGTGTATTGTCAAAGTGTTGTACTCCCCCCCCCCCCCCCCCCCCCACCCCCCCCCGCCCCCTTCAGAAAGGGCCAGGGCTTATACTGAATAAACTTCCGCTTCCTTTTTTCTCTGTGCATGCCGCGTGAAGGCTTGTCTGGTGGTGCTGGATGCAGGCTGACAGGGTGTACGGCTGAAGGCTTGTCTGGTGGTGCTGGATGCAGGCTTACAGGGTGTACGGCTGAAGGCTTGTCTGGTGGTAGTGGATGCAGGCTGACAGGGTGTGCGGCTGAAGGCTTGTCTAGTGGTAGTGGATGCAGGCTTACAGGGTGTACGGCTGAAGGCTTGTCTGGTGGTAGTGGATGCAGGCTGACAGGGTGTACGGCTGAAGGCTTGTCTGGTGGTACTGGATGCAGGCTTACAGGGTGCGCGGCTGAAGGCTTGTCTGGTGGTAGTGGATGCAGGCTTACAGGGTGCGCGGCTGAAGGCTTGTCTGGTGGTAGTGGATGCAGGCTTTACAGGGTGTGCGGCTGAAGGCTTGTCTGGTGGTAGTGGATGCAGGCTCACAAGGTATGCGGCTGAAGGCTTGTCTGGTGGTACTGGAATCAGGCTCTCTCTCTTTCCGGCTGTCACAGTCGTTCATGACTGATTTTGGATTTTTAGCGCATCGGCAAAAACCTTCTGAGGCAGACGTTTGATTGTAGTGCAGATGAATTGCTCACCACTCTGCGTATGACTTGTCTTCCTTGTAATTATGGCTGTCTTTTTCTCAGGCTCACACACCAATATCAAACCGTGGTAAAGAAAAATAAAAGATATTTCGCACAAGATAACAAAATATTAAGAAGTATTATTTTTGCTAATGTTTATTAGACGAACAAAGGTAGTGTCATTAAATTATAGAAATAAAGAACAAGAGCGTCTCTCTAAATGATACGACCGTTCACGAGAGAGAGAGAGAGAGAGAGAGAGAGAGAGAGAGAGAGAGAGAGAGAGAGAGAGAGAGCAGTGTATATCCACACAGAGAAAGAGAGAACAGGGAGAGGAACAGAAGAGAGAGAGAGAGAGGGGGGGGGGGGTGTAGAGAAGGAGAGGTAATCGTATCTAACAAATACAGCAGCATCAGAAATGAGAACCTTTTTCAAAGAGCGAAAGAATATCCAATCCCTTATCATTTTCAATGCCAATGAGGATCGGGTCGTTACATTTGTTTCAATTAATCTGCATCTGTTTTGAGACAATATACAAAATCAGTCGACATCTGTCCCCCACCACCCCTCAAATTAAAAAAAAATGGACGGCATGAGGCGAATTAATAAAATCCACAGAGGTAGCGGTCGCTAAGACGATACAACGTATAAAGGAAAATACGGTTTAAAGCTGCCCCCAGATGTGATTTGCAGTTTGAAGCGCTGATGAATGTGGAACGAGATATCCTTATTTTTGTTCTGCTTCATAGGCATTGATTCCTTTGTTTTTCCTCTCTCAATCATTTTTGGGATGAGACATTGTATCCTTTTAATTTCAGGGAAGCTGGACTCCTCCACGGTTCTGCCTCCGATTTTCTTCTACCTAACTTTCTGCACTCTGTCCTCCCTTCTGAGTTTTCTGTGCACTTTTCCTCCACAGCAGTTTTGACAGGGGAAAAAGAGACATTAATCTGCAGTCTGGAGCCGCGAAAAGACGGTAGGTATTGGGTTCTGTATCCGAAACGTCTCGCCCAACTGATAATCATTACGGTAGGATCGTTTTCGTACCGGCATTCTGATTGGCTGTGTCTATTGCATCTACGTCACTGAAATTCGGCAACACATTTTTTTTTTTTTTTTTTTTTTTTTTTTTTTTTTTTTTTTTTTTTGTTTATATCAACTTCGCTTTTTTTTTAGGCACGTGAGTAGTTCGGGTTGTTGTTGTTGTTGGGTGGTTTGTTTGTGTGTTTTGTTTGTTTTGTTTTCTGCGTTTTGCCTAGAGAAAACCAACGCTTATTGTTCGTAATGATCGGTCGAGCACAGTGCTGCCGTGTCAGACTCTTACCCAGGCCGAGATGTCCATGACCCTTTGATAGAGGCGTTCATAACTTGTCCAACCTTTTACTCTGCGAGTCCTGTGGTGTGGTCTTAGATTTGGAGTCGTGGACGCCCGTATAACCATGCAAGGTCAACCAGAAGTGCAAAGAGAGGATCTTGTCAGATTACGTAGTACAGTTGAGTCCCTCCCTCCCCCCCCCCCCCCCCCCCCCTTCCCCCCTTCTTTGCCCCCTTCCCCTTTGTCCTGCGCATCTCAGTCAAGGTTTCCGGAGACTGACTTTATGACTTGTGGTCGGACAAAGGGATTTGCAAGGGCGTGTTTCCTCTGCGAGGAAAAGAATAACTTCGGACTTTCGTGTTTTTACCTCAGTAAAGCCAGCCAATCATCTCCAAGCCCTTTCTTCCATCCAGTCTGAATCGTGGCTGGACACAGACAGCTGTTTCATTCCGCACAATTGCCTTGTTGAGCACTGCCCACTAAGGGAGAGCTAGACTGCATGTCTTACTCTTATTTGCTGCCACCGAAAAAAAAAAGAAGGGGCGGGGTGGGGAGGGGGAGGGAGGCAGAACGGATATCGGGGCAGTCAGCTAGCGTGCTATTCATCCGATTCAAATGATGTTTTGATTCCTTATCCGGAACAACCGGCGATGTTCGAGTTTCTTTTCTAAAGTTTTGACTAGATTTAGCTTTGATTTTGAGTCACAAAGGGAGGTGACAGCAGGCGGAAATTCAAACACATTTTAAAAGGTACTTGAAGTAACTCCGCCAGATAACATAGACAAACGAATTATCGGACCAAACACGACGCGTTTCGATCTCTTAGGTCTTCTTCAGACAAGATGAACAATACGCAGGACAACGAAAATGAAGAACGAGCAATCGCTTATCTTGTCAATTTCGACCCAAGATGGGCGTTGATTTAATGTCCCACTTGCGGCGAATTTGACCAGAAAAGCAATCGCTCGTTCTGCACTGTCGTTGTACTGAGGGTTGCTTATCTGTCAACGGCCATCTTGCGTTTTGAAAACAACAGCAACAACAATTAGCACGTCATAAAAATTTCGCCTTGGCTTAAGGCTGTGTCAGACCAATTGACATTGACTAGAACACCAAGGTTACATCAAAATGTTGTCGTGCTCTGCATAGTTATGCGGGGATTGTCTCCAGTCGTGACAAGCTCCTACCATAACATTGTCAGTCTCCAAAATCTCTTGAAGTCGGAGTGTGGCTGCCCACGTGGCAGTTTAATCAAAAACGGTCACACACGTGATGTTCTCATCCCTAGTTGATGCGTTTGTGCCATAGTGCTTCGGCTGTTCGGATGATCCCTGGAGTCTTTTAGCCAGGGTACGACGACAACAACAACAACAACACAACAACAACAACAGCACGTCATAAACCAGACACGAGCATTGGCGCACTGTCTTTCTTATTGTTTGAAAACCAAGATTCACCCAGTTCCGGCAGTCGAAGAGAGCAGTTGTAAAATATCCCTCCACTTTAAGAATGTGTTCAGTATTTAGCGGGAAGTCCGTTTCTTTCTTGCCACCACGCTCTTCAGTGCTTCTTGAGAGACGTCCAGAGACGAGTTCCCCCTGAGTGACGTTAAGATCCGTGATCCCAGCTGTGTTTTGTTTGCTTGGAATTGTGCACCATTTCGGGCGAGAAGGCGAAGAGGAAATGGGGAGGGGGGGGGGGGGGGGGGGGGGGTAGGCTTTGGGGACGGGGCGAGGGGAGGAGGGTCTTGGAATACTTGAAGATTTTGCTGTGTGGTCTGTCTTTGTATGATTGTCTTCAGGTGTAACGTGACATTTTAAAGGTTCATCACTCTAAACGTGTCATCCAGTCGTCTGTGTGCCTGACACTGTAACGTCACATTCTAAAAGTTCAAACACTCCATGTGTCATCCAGTCGTCTGTGTGCCTGACACTGTAACGTCACATTCTAAAAGTTCAACACCCTAATGTGTCATCCAGTCGTCTGTGTGCCTGACACTGTAACGTCCCATTCTAAAAGTTCAACACTCCATGTGTCACCCAGTCGTCTGTGTGCCTGATACTGCGCACAGCTAGCTATTTGCAATCAATCCAATCCAGTGTCGGGGGTGTCGGGGGGGGGGGGGGGGGGGGGGGGGGGGGGAGACTTGGGCCCTACAGATTAGTCTGTGAATGTGTGGAACATGACAGTGCTGCTGTCCTACATTGCTGTCACCAGAGGACTGGAGACGATGAAGATGCCAGACTGCACCTGCGCTGTTTACATGACGAGCAAGACAATCTGCATACGATACTAGCGTTGTGACCATCTTAATTAATTGTCTCGCATTCATCACTGAAATATGATTCCGGGTTCTTTTCAATCAAAGAAATCTTACTTTCCGTCATATGATATGAAATCGGTAGAAAAAAAAAACGAAGAAACTTTTTTTTTTTTTTGTAAACCAACCTCGATATTTTGACGGGGGAAAAAGTCTGCATCTATGCCCGTTTATCTCCATTTCAGGCTGTATCGACTAATAGATTAAACAGCACCGAAACTAGTGCATTTAAAACTGGTACCTGATTTTTGTTAGGATGACAAACAGGATTTTGATAACGAAAAGTGATTTGAGAGAGACAGACAGACAGACAGATGTACAAGCGCACGCACACACACACACACACACACACACACACACACACACACACACACACACACACACACACACACACACACACATACATACAGGGTGAGAGCGAGAGAGAGAGGGGGGGAGACAGACAGAGGACAGACGGAAAAAGACAGATAGAAAGAAGGAAATCAGACACAGAGAGAGTCTGACAGGGTGAAAAGGAGATTGAGAAACAAGCAACTCCCCCCTCCCCCCCCCCCCCCCCCCCCCCCCCCCCCCCCCGGAAAAAAAAAAGCTGGAGCCCTTTGTTGAATCTTTGTAACAGTCCTTCAATGAAAGAGGGGTAACATTGAATCAAGGGCCAAAAGTTCATTGAAGGTTTGTTTTGACGTGACAGTGATCTTGAACAAACTGCGGTTAACGCTCAGAATGGAAAACGAAAACATACTGCTTGTTTCCTCTCCACACTTTTGTTTTGTTTCATTTTACTACAATTCGCTGGTTGCTTTTGGGGTGCTGCTGGATTCTTTTTTGAACCCTTGGTGGTGAGAACACCACAGAATTATGAACTGTGGTGTGTCTCTATTTGACGCCAAGAGCACAGACACAATCAACCGTGTCTCCCTGATGAGTCCGATCCAGCGGAACGAAAGGCCTAGGAGCAGGCAATATAAGTAGATCTGCCTTCGAGAGGGATAACGATGGTTCCCTCATGCAGTTAGCGAGGGGATTCCATATTTATGATGAATTTTATGTTTCCATTTTTCTTCATTTTCAACATCCCCCCCCCCCCCCCCCCCCCCCCCCCCCCTTCCGCTTTTTTTTTAAAGTTGAAATCTTCGCCAAGTCATTACTGTAATGATTGAAGAATTGTTTCCTTCACTACTTTATTGTTCAGCAACATACTGCTTGTTTCATTGACAAAAAAAAAAACGGTAAGAAAAAGATAAGAAAACCGTGTGAAAACAAAACAAGTCGACAGGCGTAAGTCTCCTGTGACAAATGGAGGCACTTGGGTCGATGGAATGCTGAAAGCTAAACAGGTTCCCCAAGCAGGTGGGCGATGATATAAAAGCAAGAGTTGCGTGCCTTGACACCAGCTTCAGTACAGTGGCTGCTCTTGCTCGTTCCCTCCCCCCCCCCCCCCCCCCCCCCACTCCCATGGCTTCGGCATCTTCCTCCCGTCTCCGTCTTTCCACCCCGCCGCTCTATCTTTCCTCTATCCCCTCTCTCTCTCTCTCTCTCTCTCATCTCTCTCTCTCTCTCTCTCTCTCTCTCCTCCTCCTTTACCCCCCCCCCCCTCCCTCTCTCTCTCTCTCACTCACTCATTCACTCACTCTCACCTCTCTCCCACACACACACACACACACACACACACACACACCACACACACACACACACACACACATACACACACACATACACACACACACACATATACACACACGCACGCACGCACGCTCATTCTCTCTCTGTCTTTTCTCTCTCTCTCTCTCTCTCTCTCTCTCTCTCTCTCTCTCTATCTATCTATCTATCTATCTATCTCTCACACACACACACACAGTCACACACACACACACACACACACACACACACACACACACACACACACACACACACACACACACACACACACACACACACACACACACACACACACACACACAACACACACTCACACACACATACACACTCACATCACGCACGCACGCACACACACACACACACACACACACACACACACACACACACACACACACACACACACACACACACACACACACGCATGCATCCCGCCCTACTTGCCCACCCCCACACCGAACACGTGAGAAACGTTCAGGCGGATGTCTTTTTTCTCCCCCTTACCTTTTCCCACTGTTTCCACTATTCCACACTACCTCTCCTATTGACGTGGTTTTGTTTGTGGTTTTCCTACTTATCTTTTCCACTTGTTCCTGTGTGTGTGTGTGTGTGTGTGTGTGTGTGTGTGTGTGTGTGTGTGTGTGTGTGTGTGTGTGTGTGTGTGTGTTGTTGTTGTTGTTGTTGTTGTTGTTGTTGTTTGGCATTTGTAGACCTTTTCCAACATGTTCTACCTTTTACCTATTCCTTTCTAGCTTTTTGTCACTTGTTCTGTTTTTTTTCCCCCGTGGTTTACAGTTCCTGGCTTTGACTTTCTTCCCCTTTGACTTACTTTTCCCTTTCCTTACCAGCATTCCCTACCACACGTCTATTGTTGACTACATTGTTCTGGGTTTTTCTTTTGGTTTTTTATCTGCGTTTACTTATCTTCTCCCGTATATTGTGTGCCTGTAGCAACAATGTTGTACTTTTACCTATACCCGCTACCTTTCTCTACATGTCCCCATCTTTCCCTACAAATTTCCCATCTTTCTTACATTTCCCCATCTTTTCCCCATCCCATCTTTTCCTACAATTTCCCTATCTGCATTTCCCCTATCTTTTTCCCGTATATCTTTCCCATTCCCATCTTTCCTTACATTTCCCCATCTTTTTCTACATGTCCCATCTTTTCCCTACAATTTCCCATCTTTCCTTACATTTCCCCATCTTTTTCTACATGTCCCCATCTTTTCCCTACAATTTCCCCATCTTTCCTTACATTTCCCCATCTTTTT
>JADBJO010000048.1:1279619-1287119 GCA_016801955.1 Conus betulinus | reverse complement strand
AATCCCAAAACCTTGAAGACATGTAAAAGATATTTTTTTGATATGGAGTCAAAAGCTTTTTCATAATCTATAGCTAATAAATACCCCGCCTTTCCGGTTTTATTTAAATAGTTGATTACATCATCGATGGTTCTTAACACTGTTGCTATATTTCTTCCCTTTATGTATCCAACTTGATCTTCGTTAACTAAGTTATGGATGACTTTACCTAGCCTTTCTGAGAGTACTTTTGCCAAAATTTTATAATCGGAGTTTGTAAGAGTGATGGGTCTCCAGTTGTTAAGTTTATCTCTAACTAAGTCTTTACCTTTGTGAAAAAGAGTTTATAATGCCTTGCCGTTGTGTAAATGAGAGACTTCCACTGTTAAAGGATTCAATAAAGGAGTTAGTGACAACATTGCCTAATTTTGACAAAAAACTTGTAAAACTCGGTTGTTAAGCCATCGCTTCCTGGAGCAGAGCCATTTTTCATCTTCTTGAGAGCAGATGTCGTCTCTTCTAATGTCACTGTGCCTTCACATGTTACTGCGTCATTTTCTTCCAACTGTCTTATTTCTGCATTTTCAATAAAAATGTCGGTAGCTTCTTCTACATTCGACGCTTCAGTATTCTGGGCATATATACTGTTTATAAAATGCAATTTGTTCTTGCATTATTTCCCTTTGGTCAGTTATAATGTTACCTGTCTCTGTACACAGTCTTGTAATAATCTTATTTCTGCTTCGTGCCTTTTCTAAACTACAAAAATATTTTGTATTCTTTTCTCCTTCTTCTATCCATTTAAGTCTGCATCTTACTTGAGCGCCTCTAGCTTTGTAAGCCTGCAAAATCTCTAGGCTCTGTTTTACTGTCATAAAGCGTTTATTAATATTTTCATTTTGGGGATCACTTGCGAGCTCTTTTTCTAGACTTTGTACTTTGATTGCAATATCAGAGATTCATTTCTTTTCTCACAAGCCAGATTTTTCCCGAAATCTATACAAAATTTTCTTATTTCAACCTTACACATTTCTCATTTTTCTAAATGATTCAGACCTTCATTGTCTAAAAGAATGTATCTAACATATCATTCATTTTTTGTACAAACAGAATATTTTTAAGGTAACTATTATTAAATCTCCAATACCCTGGTCCCCGGATGAAGTCATTCTCATTCAATTCAAGGACAACGGCCTTATGGTCAGAATTCGGAACAAAGAAATGTTCACACACAAAGTACAAAACGCAAAATGTTATTGGAAACAAAACTGCAGTTAACATGTTCTGTTTGTGAATATTCTGATTAACAAAAAAAAAATTATTGACAAGCAAAAGTTTGTCATATTCTGCCAAGTTTCCTGTCATCCGTTATCAATTGTGACCACTAAAGATTTTCGCAGCTAGGTCACAGTTCAATTACTCCGACAGTTATGGTTTTTGTGGCTTCTCTTGAAGGAGAGAACTTTTTTTTCATCACGGAGAAAACGGGTTTTCTATTTTCACTGCTAAGGTCACCGCAATGCTGACGACGGTTAACTGTCTTACAAATAATCCTCTCAGTAATGTTAACATGATGCTTTTCTGTATGGATTCTAAATCTGACCCAGAGAGACTAACCCCAGCAGCTATGAATGATGGGTTTTGACTATCACAGAAATAACGCAGTTTGTCCATATCTATATATCAATAGACACAACAGCTGATTTTTTTCTTTTTTTTTTTTTTTCTTTTTATTTCTGGGTTCTCACACACTGCGGGATCTCCGGTAATGGGTGGGCTGCCCAAAAAGGAGCAACAAAGCCTGATGGATCAATTGAAATGGATATTCCTCTGTCGCTGTCAGAGGCTTATGGATCGTTAAAAAAAAGTTTTTGGACAATTTCGGGAGTCAGTTCTTTCTTTAATTCATGCTTACTGTTGTGTCTGTCCTTTGTGTGTTTATCACACTAATGATTTTAAACACAAAACAAAGAAACAAACTCTTGAAGGTGATGGAGATAAATCATCTTCTCCACATCGGCTTCTGTTTCCGGCCCGACGTAACTCCCTTTTATTAGCACCAGCTACCTGAGCACTCTGCTAAGTTTCTTGAGAACGTTATCTTCATTTTTCTAACAACAGCAACACACAAACTTGTGAAGTTTGAACACAGAAGGGGGAAACAAATGTATCCAAGACCAATACATATATATATATATATAGAGAGAGAGAGAGAGAGAGAGAGAGAGAGAGGAGGGGGAGGGAGAGAGAGAGAGAGAGAGAGAGAGAGAGAGAGAGAGAGAAACGAAACGAAACGAAACGAAACGAATTTTTTTATTAAACCTAGGTAATGAGATAAGCAATGTACATGCTTTTTTTTCCACCCAGCCCTGGGGCAAAAGGAAAGAAGTGATTCATAGCAAATCAAGGCAAACACGTATAAGAAGAAACAAGAACAAAGAAAGAAAGAAATAACATGATAATGAACTTTATTATCTCTCGTTACAAGAGAAATTACATTTGTGACCGCTGCCCTAAAAGTTAAGACATACATTTATAGTTACAAACGTGACACTGAAAATTAAAATTACTTTCAAACAATAAAACATGCGTGTAACACCAAAATGGGAATTTTCAATCTTTCTCCTTTTTGGTAGTGCAAATAAAGCATGCACTCAGCCACTCATAATTATATATATACATAAATGTGTGCACGTATGAGAGAGAGAGAGAGAGAGAGAGAGAGAGAGAGAGAGAGAGGTGATTTATCATTTAAAGATAAGACATATTCCAGACATTTCTATTCCTCACTGTTCCCAGGACATGCACACATAAAACACACACACACACCCACACTCCAGCATCTATACTTTCCCGCTTGCTCACAGACATACACACCCGCGCACATGCTTGTGTCACAGGTGATCCACCGCCTCTTCTTACACGCTGTGTTGTTTGTTTAAAAGCGCAGTGGCTTTGAACACAAAGCTCTTTTTTGTGCGCATCAGCTTAGCTCTGGGGACACAAATCGTCTGCCTGATGAAGGAGCTCAAACTGTCGCGCAAGCGTATGCCCACTGTCACTAACAATCGCACGAGCCTTGTTGACCGCACGCCTTTCATACAACTCACTCATACTCTCCTGTCTCTCACCAACAATCTTACCACAGATGTTCACAACGCTATCCAAGAGTTTGCTGTTTTTCAAAATAAGATTTCCATACCAGCAAATGCATGAAAAAGTCAAGACAGACTCAATAAAACTCCTGTAAAATGTTTTAAGAATTTTTGGCTGGACATGCAGATTCCTCAATTTGCGTAGGAAATGCATTCTGGTTTGGCATTTTTTGTATACGGACGTGGTGTGTGTATTGAAAGTGAGCTTATTGTCTAACGTTGTGCCCAGATATTTGTATTCCTCTACCCGTTCCACTTTTTCTCCATCAATATAAAGATCAGGCACATAATTTTCCGCTTTTCTAAAAAATCTATGATCATCTCCTTTGTTTTTTTTGACGTTAAGCTCAAGATAATTTTCTTTACACCAGGTGCTGAAAGTATTCAGTATGTCCCGAAATAGATTATTTCTACACATACGGACCAGAGAACTTGGTAGAAAGTAAAAATAAACAAATGTCGGAATGAATTTGACCAAACATATCATTATTCTTTCGGTGTCCAGTTAGATTTGAACAAAAATACAAAACTCGCTACTGAACTCATTTTCTTTGACGCAAAGTTCAAAATGGGAGATAAACCGTAGCATTACAGGAAATGGATGCAGACATGGATGCAAAGATATTTTTAGTAAACGTGTACTTGACAAAAATTACAATTTTGTAAGTCGTCGTACATTGTCAGGTAAACTTGTTTCGAAGCTGATTTTCAGAATCAGATCAGTTGCTGACAATCAGTAAAAGAATATACTCAGAAATGAATATACAAGTAGATAAGAAGACTAAGTAATTCACACAATTGCATATTTACACAAAAAATTATAATGTTTACAAACTGACAGAACTACAGCTTTAAAAAAATGTAACGTTGATAAGGGAACACATGTCAATTACAGCATTATTATGGAAGACAGAGATTTTTACCTAACAATGCCTTCATCAAATGGAAACAAAGTCTTCATACACCTATAGACTGCACATGTGTGCTGGAAAAAAAAAACATCTCAGAAAATCAAGAGGAATAAGACCATGCCAGCGAATTTGGTGGCGTGCTATAAAAGAAAGCGTTTTTTATTGAAAGTTACAGGTGTAGTTTGTTTTGGAAGAGAAAGACGACAGTCAGTCAGTCAGTATCTGTACGGCTGTAAATGTACACGTACTTTCTGGAAAGAACTTGAAAGGTAAAGTTTTTAACTGTGAAAGATTACCTTTGTCATACGCTGTCGGTCTGGTTGTGTGTTCCCCACACAGATACCGATTTTGAACTTCACTTTCATTCTTCTTCTTTTCCACTTTTTTTTCTGTCCGAAATTCTGCGCCACCTCAGATGCAGTGTACCCACGCCGCTCATTCCGACACCCCGTCCACAGCCACACGTTCCTTTAATATTCAGTTTTTTTCATGGGGGTATTTCTTGACCACAGCCGATCTTTCATCCATCAGCTTAATAAAATCATGCGTAGTGTGGTCTCAAAACTTTTTTTTTCTGATCTAACATACGCAGGTCACCACCTACTAAGCCCCCTACTGACGACAATAATTGCCTAGTCGCGGAGCCGGCGTGAATGAGCTCTCCCTCCGGAGGGCGCCACCACGTCAGTCTTATGACAGCCCCCATGGACTCGCCGATACCGGTGACCCCGACGGAACCAAACCAAGACCAAAGACGTGAAGAGGACATCGAAGTTGAGGTCACCATGAGAGCAGGGCATGAAGGGCCACAGAATTTGAGACATTTTTTTATGCTGATCGATGAGAATGAGGGTGATTAAGATGATGCTACGGATTTCCATTTCGATCTGAGACTACATGACAGGGCTGTACTCTACGCTTCCTTTCATAATATAACCCCGGCGTCAACCAGGCCCGAGAGATACAGGCACCTGCAGTGCTGGTCAGGAAATTTGAGCAACACTCTCTCAGAAACGCATCCATTAAGTGGATGAAACTCGACTGTGTGGTCCCAGTCTTCCCAGCTGAGAGACCGCAGCAAACTCAACTCTGGGTAGGAGCCGGGTCGGGGCAGAAAAACCCACATGACTTCTTTCTACTTCTTGTATAACTTTGTTTCTCGCTCTCTGCCTTTGCCCTTCATCTTTGTCTCTGTCTCAGTGTAGCTGTCTGTCCGTCCGTCTCTCTCTCTCTCTCTCTCTCTCTCTCTCTCTCTCTCTCTCTCTCTCCTTATTTATCCTTATCTCTCTCTCAGCCTGTTATCGTGTCTCTATCTCTGTCTCTGTCTGTCTGTAGGTCCATCCGTCTTTCTCTCTCTGCCCTTACCCTCTATCTCTGTCTCTGTGTCTGTCTGTAGGTCCATCCGAAGTCCGTCTCTCTCTCTCTCTCTATCTCTCTCTCTCTCTCTCTCTCTCTCTCTCTCTCTGCCCTTACCCTATCTCTCTCTCTGTCGTGTCTGGTGTAGTCCATCCGTCCGCCTTCCCTCTCTCTCTCTCTCTCTCTCTCTCTCTCTCTCTCTCTCTCTCTGCCCGTACCTCTATCTCTGTCTCTGTCTGTAGGTCCATCCGTAGTCTCTCTCTCTCCTCTCTCTCTCTCTCTCTCTCTCTCTCTCTCTCTCTCTCTGCCCTTACCCTCTATCTCTATCTCTGTCTGTCTGTAGGTCCGTCCGTCCGTTCTCTCTCTCTCTCTCTCTCTTCTCTCTCCTCTCTCTCTCTCTCTCTCTCTCTCTCTGCCTTACCCTCTATCTCTATCTCTGTCTGTCTGTAGGTCCGTCCGTCCGTCTCTCTCTCTCTCTCTCTCTCTCTCTCTCTCTCTCTCTCTCTCTCTCTCTCTCTCTCTCTCTGTCCTTACCCTCTATCTCTATCTCTGTCTGTCTGTAGGTCCGTCCGTCCGTTCTCTCTCTCTCTCTCTCTCTCTCTCCTCTCTCCCTCCTCTCTCCCTCTCTCTCTCCCTCTCTCTCTCCCTCTCTCTCTCTCTCTCTCTCTCTGCACTGTGTAGGTACATGCGCAAAGCAGACGTCCGAATCAGAATATGTATGTGCATGCAAGTGTGTGTATGTATGTGTGTGTGCAAGTGCGCGTGCGTACATGCGCGCATACGTGTGTGCGGACGTGCAAGGGTTGGTTTGTGTGTATCGGTGTGCGCGCACGCTTGCGTGCATGTTTTCAGTGCACGCACACATCCATATCGTTTTTTCTGTCACGCGTGAGCATCAGATCGTTGTAAAAGCAGTTGGCGTTTTTGATATATGAGGAAGGCAGGTGGGGGGTGGAAGAGGGAATGGAGATAATGACGGAGGGTGGCGGGGTGGGAGCTGGAGGGTGGGGGGTGGGGGATGGTGTCGATCAGATCGGAACTCTCGCAACAAAGAACACTTCGCTATCCTCCAAGCACCATGGGTCTCTTACCCCCCCCCCCCCCCCCCCTTTTCCACCACCACCAACCCCCACCCCCACCCCACCCCCAGGCGATCCCTGAGTCTTTCCCAGAGAAACGTAAACAACTGACAGGTGGTCTGCAAAGACAGCTGGTGTAATGGGGGGGGGGGGGGGGGGGCCGCCGGTGGGGGGAGTGGTATGGCCGTGGATGACTGATATTGCCATGCCATACGGATGTCGGTCTTGTTAGGGTGATCTCAGGGTGTTGGTGCTTGTCAGTATCATCTTTAATTTTTGATTGACACATACGTCGGATCATGAGTGACGTTTCACCACTTCAGATCGTCAGTTACCTGTGTGTGTGTGTGTGTGTGTGGTGTGTGTGTGTGGTGTGTGTGCGTGTGTGTGTGTGTGGACTTCTGTGTGTTTGTGTTGTCTGTGTCTGTGTGTATGTGCGTGCGTGCGTGCGTGTGTGTGTGTGCTTGCGTGCGTGCGTGCGTGTGTGTGTGTGTGCATGCAAGTGTGTGTATGTATGTGTGTGTGCGTGCATGAATGTGTGTTTTGTTGTGTGTGTGTGTGGTGTGTGTGTGTGTGTGTGTGTGTGTGTGCGTGTGTGTGTGTGTGGTGTGTGTGTGTGTGTACACGTGTGTGTGTGTGTGTGTGTGGGTGTACACGTATGTATGTGTGAGTGTGTGAGTGCGCGCGCGCGCGGCGCGCGCGCGTGTGTGTGTGTGTGTGTGTGTGTGTGCGTGCGTGCGTGCGTGCGTGCGTGCGTGTGTGTGTGTGTGTGTGTGTGTGTTGTTTGAACTTGCTTGCGGCAGTGCGTGCCTACCTAAGCACACGCTCTGTTTATGTGTGTTTGTTCGGGGAGGAAGGAGGAAAAGGAAAAAAAAAAAAAAACAGATGTTACATGTGTGTGGTGTGTGTGTGTGTTGTGTGTGTGTGTGGTGTGTGTGTGTGTGTACTCGAGTACACACACACACTCAGGTCTCTCCCCCGCTCACCTCCGCCTCACCACAATCTCTCTCTCCCTCTACT
>JADBJO010000048.1:1258459-1271747 GCA_016801955.1 Conus betulinus | reverse complement strand
CGCTGCAATAGGGCCTGCCTCTCGATGAAACGATCTTCTCTGGGAGTAGTCTGCCTAGGCCGACCTGACCGTGGCCTCTCTTCAACGCTGTTGGTCGCCCTAAAACGCTGATTCAGTCTAACAATAACTGAATGATGCACACCAAGTCGTCGCGCCACTTCAGCCTTTGCAATGCCATCTTGTATCCACGCAATCGCCCTGGTTTTGTCAAAGGTGCTAAGTTTTCTTCGTGGTGGCATGGTGAGAAAAGGGCTGACAGTAACCAACCCCGCGCTTAAACAGCCAAAAGAAGGGGCATAAAACTCACTTGAGAGACTGCTCTTGCACGGGAAAAAAAGAATTTTTCATTTTACACATCTTGTGTCGCCAGCAAGCTTGATGCAAAACAGGCACAGTTAACGCAACTTTGCACTTTTTATCCCGCGCGGGTAACGAGGTCACCAAGACCCCCGTGCGCACTACCAGTTGACACAGGCTGGATTACACACTGCTGTGTGAGATTCCATCATTGGTTGCCGCATAACAAAAAAAAACAATGTTTTTATTACTATCACAAATAAAGAGTAATGGCATAAGAATAGCATACAATTCTGCCGTAAAAATAGAGAATCCTTTTCCAAGGCTGTATGCTGTTTGAACTTTTAAAGCCGGAATATCAAAACCTGAACCTGCACTTAACTGGCAAACGGACCATCCGTAAACATTTTTCAATGATTTGAATATTTGTTTTTCTAAGTTTACTCTCACTTTAGAAGTTAAAATGTTAATGTTATCATTTTTCCGGACGTTAGTGTAATCTACATCAAAGATAGCTTGTCTATGTTCCCATGGAGGCACCGGGGGAACAACAGGAGCAGGTGAGAGTGAAGTGACATCAATATTGCATTTTTCAAAAGAATCTTTCGTGTAATTTCGAATGGGACGAAGATAATCTAGCTGTTGAGCTCTTTTGGGATATTCAACATTTGAATCCATCAGCACTTCGTTTTCGACTGAATTAGGTACTGAAAGACTTCTTGCAATAGATTTGGCCACAGCTTATCTACGTTGAGCTGACAGTGATAGCATATCAATTTCTTTGTACACCTTCAATGTGTTTATGTGCACTGGGACACCAAGCGCTAATTTGATAGCTTTGCTGTCTATACTTTGCAATTTTTTTCAGTAGACTTTGGATAATCTTTTCTAACAACTTTCCAACGTGAGAGGTTAGTGCTATTGGCCTGTAGCTACCAATGTCTGACCTGGGCTTACCTTGTTTTGGAACTGGGACTACAACAGATCTCTTCCAGATACTAGGGAGAGTTCATTAAACCAATATTTTTGGTAAAATGAGTGCAGTAATCGTTTCCAATATGAAGGTAAGTGGTATAACAGTTGATACGATATACCATCTAGGCCAACAGCACTTGAATTTGAAGAAAAAGATTCTAACGTCTCATGAAATTCATCATATGTAATAGAAGCATTTAAATAATGGAATCATTTGGTGGTGGATCCTGATAGATGGTTCGTTTTTCTTCCTCCTCTCTAAAACACCTGATAGATGGACTGAGACTAGACAGCAAGTTATTTTCTGAAAATATTCTGACGAATGCCTCAGCTTTCTCCTGTGAGGATAGAAGAGCATTATGATCTGACTTATTTGGGTACTGTTGCAAGCTATAACCTTTTTTTTTTTTCAATTTTTTAAACCATTTTCCACACCTTATGGATATCTTTTGATTCCGATATTTTGGATCTACAAAATTCTGAGAAATATATTCTTTTCGCTCGGGCAACGACCCTGTTACTGTTATTTTTGGCATGTTTCATAGCTAGGAAATTTTCATCTGTTCTCTTTCAGCCAAGCTTTATAAGCTTCTTTTTTTAAGAGCTACAGCTATTGCACACAATTTAAATTCCACCATGAATTACCAACATATTTCCACTGTTGGGCATCTGTACAAATAGGAATGGATTTTTTCGGCAGCCTGTAAGACATGTCGACAAAACTCTGTATAATATGCATCTATACCTTCATTTTCAGTACTACGGAAATGTGTATTGGACAAGATCGATTCATACAGAGACCGATTTGCATTTTTATATGAAAACTTTGGATAACATCTTCATTTCCATCTTCTTCATTTTCAATATGCTCCTTTAACTGTATGATGATTGGGAAATGATCGCTGCCCAAAGTATCATCCTCTGTTGACTATACCGAGTTTACTGCCAACTCCGGAGAAATTAAAGATAAATCATATAGAAGTAGGTTTATGATGAGTGGAAATGTCTGGCAGTCTGGTAATACTACCGTCGTTTAATAAAACCAATTTGGAGTCAACAATATTTTCAACTAAACGGTTGCAAGTTATAGTGGTGCAACCATATTCCCAAAATGGAGCATGCGCATTGAAATCTCCCAGTATTACCCATTTGTTATTTGATAAAGGAAGGTTTTTTATCCAGTCTGTATTATCTGCCTTTGGACCACCGGGATAGTAAGCAGAAATGATGTGTTAAATTTGTCTGCTTGTTCAGTTTTACAGTAACCCCAGTTGCGAAAACTTCAGCATTAGTAGGAGTAGGAGAGTTCAGAGGACAATAATTTAGATCCCTTCTCACATAAATGGCAGTTTGAATCTTTTTACCATCATTCTATACTTATACAAAGGTGGATAAAAAAAATTGTGTATTTTCGGTAGCTTATGAGCATCTACATTTAGTGATTGTAATGCTAGCGCTGAATAATTATGCTGATATATATGATTTTCACTGACGTCGTTGTGTATGTGTGTGTGTGTGCGTGTGCGTGTGCGTGTGTGTGTGCGTGTGTGTGTGTGTGTGTGTGTGTGCGCGCGCGCGCGTGCTTTGGTATGTGTGTGTATGTGTGTGCGTGCGTGTGTGTGTGTGTGCGCGCGCGCGCGCGCGTGGCGCGTGTGTATGTGTGTGTGTGTGTGTGTGTGTGTGTGTGTGTGTGTGTGTGTGTGTGTGATTTTCGCATCGTGACAGCTTTTGTTGTATCAGATCGGGCGTATCAAGAGCCGGCTAATGACTACTTGAATGTACTGACTTTAAAGATCTCTCTCTCTCTCTCTCTCTCTCTCTCTCTCTCTCTCTCTCTCTCTGATTAAAACACACTAAGAATGATTCTTTGTCAAATCTTATTTGTCCTCTTCTTTGTTTTATCGTTTACATCGAATTGTGTTGATTATCGGTAGTCCTAAATTGACTCCAGGGGAAATGGATTTAAGCAAAGTTCTTAAAACTGAAATTAATCTTTAACTTTCCACTTTTTTTGGTAAATGAGGTCATTGTTTCGCTACATCTATTAAGAATTACTTTTCTGAGGCAAGTATCAATTTTCTTGAAAAGTTTTGTCCACATTTTGTTGACAAATTAAGCATGTTTCAACTTTCTAAAAGTTCATTTCCTGTTTGTAAAGCTAATTCTTTTCTCTCTTTTTATTTTTCTATGTTTGTTGATTTGCTTATCTGTAGGACCATGTCCGTTTAGACTGTCTTTCAATGATACGTTAGCACAACCTTCAATGGAAATAGGCCAACATTTCGATCATTAAAACATTCGTGTTTGTATTCGTATCTTTACCCCAAGAAATTTGTCAGTATCGACTTCATTATTTATTTTCCCTGCAAAGTTCACAACGATTTTTGTTCAAACTGATTGGTAAACCAATTTTTTTTTAATCTCCTTTGAAATGTGTTTCTTTAACAAACTGTTAGTGTAAATTCGAGCAGATTTTCGTTCAGATAATAAGCTGGAGGTTAAAACAAGGAATGAAATCACTTCAAAAATGAAAAGTTGAAAAAAGAGAAAAAAAGTGGTAGGCTTCAGTATAGCCAATAAATCTACCCACACATCCATCCGTAAAGCTGCAACACGTACATACATCTTTTTAAACAAAATACAGGTGTGTAACCTGCAGGCTAAGCGTTCCAGACAGCTGCCAGCTGAAGAGTGACTCTTGTGACAGACGTCAGTGACAATCGTGATTACACAGTCTTCCCATCCATTTTGGGTTTTTGTTGTTGCTGTTGTTGTTGTTGTTGTTTCTGAAGATCACGGCTCTCTCTGGCTGCTGCTGTCGGCACAGGCGTCCCACAGACTTCCTCAGCTGGTCAGATTCGCTTCTTATTTCACGACCGTTCTTCGGCAGCACTTAAACAGACACTTAACTCGCAGCATCCCTGGTTTCATTTCTAATTGACTGGCACCATGTTTCTGGTTGTTTCTTCGGTGCTGGAGCTCTTCGTGTTGATACAGAAGTGTCTCAGTTGTCGTTTCCAATCAGCACGTATTCAGTGTCTGTTGACGACACCCACGATCTCTGGTGTCCTTTCCAATCAGCACGTATTCAGTGTCTGTTGATGATATGCACGATCTCACGGCTGTTAGTTTCAGTCCCGGAAGTGGTCCATGCTCTTTTCTTGTCGATTCCTAAGGACAGGAAATCAATGTGATACTGGTCAGTTTAGGAACCGTCCATTGTCGATATTTCTGTCATACAGCCGTTAACATTGATTTTTTTTAAGATAAATGACAGAAAAATTCGTAAGGTAGGTCCATATGAAAATTCCCATGGCCCATTTCTGTCCGTAGTCGATTTCAAACAAGCAAACATCGCTGTGCAAGTCAAACTGGAATTGACATCGACCTATATTTCACTCGGTGACTTTTGTGTGATCTCTGAACACAGAACATCGCCAGCGTGTAGTTCATTATCGAATTGCCCGTCGCCCACGTTTCTCTCTGTGTTTGTTTATCGGCCATTTTGTGATAAGATGCTTGAGTGTTTGTGTGTAAGTATACGAGCGTGTGTGCGAATGTGTTTGCATATGTTGGCCTCTTTTAAACCTGGCCTCGAACATCTCTCGGCAGCAGGTCTGGTTGTGCTATGTCCATCTGAACAGTAAGTTCTTCTGCATATGGGTAGTATGTTTGCTTACGTGCTTACATGTATATAAGCGCTAATGTAAAGAAAGTGTGTGTTCGAGTATGTTTGTTTGTTTGTGGATTTGTCTTCTGCCGTTGGTGTTGAGGAAATGCGTGAGCCGGGATATACGAGTTTCTTTCTCTAGGGAAGTTTCTCGGTTTGTTCCGCTTGCCTCTTATCTGATTGTGTGGTAGGTGAATGGGTTCCACATGTGTCATTATCATGGAGTTGTGCGCGTGTACTGTATTTAGCATAGAAGTACAAACGACCTTGTTTATTACATAGAGTTATGTGTATGTGCTGTATTTACCATACAAGTACCAACGACCTTGTTTATTCTTTGCTGTGAACGTCTTTCCGGCTTATGTAGGGTTTTCTTATGTAAATGGCAAGACATGTTTATATTGAGCCAAACCTAGTTCTCTGTTTAGACAGATATTCATTTCAATCTGTTCTTCTGCGTGGTGGCAACTGCGCGAGAGAATCTGATCTTAGTCAGAGATGTTTTAAGAGCCTTTTACTATGTCTTTGACAGGTGGCAAAAAAAAAAAAAGCTGTTGTTTACCTAATCACGGTTTCTGAGAAAATGTCAGCTGGGCAGTTTTCAAAAATGTCATTGAAAGTATTTATTATCAACGGTTAACGGCCTTTGCCACGGTGACAACTGCCTGAAAGGGGTGGCTGGAAAGGTCTTGTCAATGTGTATTTTTCTTCCCAGTGAGGTTCTTCCAGCGGTTTTTGATTTTGCTTTTGTTTTTTGCTGTAGCATACACACGCACGCACGTACATAACCGCATGCGCGCACGCATGCACGCACGCCCGCTCGCACGCTCGCTCGGATGCACGCACGCACGGTCGCACGCATGCACGCACGCACGCTTGCACGCAAGCACGCACGCAAGCACAGACACACACACACACACACACACACACACACACACACACACACACACACACACACACACACACACACACACACACAAACACACACACACAAAACATTGTATATGCAATGATCCAACTTCATTGCACTTTTTGGTCAAAACTCGTATGCAACCTAGTGTAGATGACTTGTGTGACTGTGCAGAAAAAAAAAAAAAAAAAAAATTATATATATACATATATATAAGTGGTGGGGGGGGGGGGGGGGAGGGGAGTAGCCTTTTTCTTAAAATCTCCGTTTGAAACCGATTTCTGAGAAATTCTACTGCGAGTCATGTCTTTTTCGTTTTTGTTTATTGATGTCATCAGTCAACGAAAATATAGTTCGCATACGTATACATGGATAGCTTTTCAGTTAAGAGAGGTAATTGTATCATAACTGTTTGTGTGTTACTTTAAAAACACTCGTATTAATGTTGCTGTTATTATTTTGTTCAAAACGATGCCGCTTCTTTCATAAGTGCCTATGGCTTCAACTAAATTAAAGCATCTGACTTCCTAACCGAATTAAAACATCTGACTCCTGAACTAAATTAAAACATCTGACTTCTTAACTGAATTAAAACATTTGACTTCTGAACAAAATTAAAACATCTGACTTCTTAACTAAATTAAAACATTTGACTTCTGAACAAAATCAAAACATCTGACTTTTTAACTAGATTAAAACATTTGACTTCTGAACAAAATTAAAGCATCTGACTTCTTATCTAAATTAAAACATCAGACTTCTTAACTAAATTAAAACATTTGACTTGTGAACTAAATTAAACGTCTGACTTGGAACCTCTCTCTCTCTCTCCCCCTCTCTCCCTCCCTCTCTCTCTCTCTCTCTCTCTCTCTCTCTCTCTCTCTCTCTCTCTCTCTCTCTCTGTTCTCGCCTCATCCCAGCCACGGCTGTGCTGAATAGAAATACCAGTAGCGTGTTGCAGGCTTGAATAAGACGACTACAACCCAAAAAGAGTATATAAAAAAAAAGAAAAATGATTAGAACCCTACTGATTATGTTTCCTTGCCAGCACTGCAGGTGTCTGTATCTCTCGGCCTCTCTCGTCGTCGTTCCAAAAAAAAAAAAAAAAAAAAAAAAAAAAAGAAAAATGTGGCCTTTCATACTCTGCAGTCATGATGACTTCAGTCTCAATTTTTCTCTCGCGTTTGTCCCCTGCAAAGGAATGTCAGTGACGTGATCACGTCTTTAATTCATGAAGAAGGGAAAGGTTACAGATATTGTCAGTGAGTTACAAAAAGTGGGTGCTGAGAAGAAAAGGTCACACTAATTATTCCAACGACATCACCAGGTAAATGTACAGGAATAGGTAAGGCGTGACAATTTCATCCATCCACCTTAATAAGGTTCTTCTTCTTCTTCTTCTCTTCTTCTTCTTCTTCTTCTTCTTCTTCTTCTTCTTCGTACGCAGGCTGATACTCCTCCGGCACTCCCTGTATAGACAGGCACGTATTAAACCCATCTTCCCAACAAAGGGAGTGGAGGTGTGTGTGTGTATGGCCGTTTTTCTTAATAAGGTTCAGGAAAGGTTAACGTCCCACAGTCATGGCCATGGCTACAGGGGCGGTGACCTGTCAGACAGTCATGGCCATGGCCACAGGGGCGGTGACCTGTCAGACAGTCATGGCCATGGCCACAGGGGCGGTGACCTGTCAGACAGTCATGGCCATGGCCACAGGGGCGGTGACCTGTCAGACAGTCATGGCCATGGCCACAGGGGCGGTGACCTGTCAGACAGTCATGGCCATGGCCACAGGGGCGGTGACCTGTCAGACAGCCATGGCCATGGCCACAGGGGCGGTGACCTGTCAGACAGTCATGGCCATGGCCACAGGGGCGGTGACCTGTCAGACAGTCATGGCCATGGCCACAGGGGCGGTGACCTGTCAGACAGCCATGGCCATGGCCACAGGGGCGGTGACCTGTCAGAATGTACCGTGTCTGGGGCACGCATGATGGAGGGCGGTGCCCATATCGCCCCTTCTGCCACCTGTAACCTCCCCTGAAATGAGTCAGGGTACCCTGTTGCTGCTGTGTTGATACAGAGGATTTCCACGCCAATAAAAATCTAATCCAGCCCCACAACTGTGCCAAACTGTCGGCTGTCCACACCACAGCCAAACCCTCCAATCGTTTGACCGCAGACTCTTCGGTGAAAATCACTACCACTGTGTACACAAGTTAAAAAACATACAAACAAACAAATACGTAACATGTCCAGACACCTGCCCCTGCACACACACACCCCCACACACACACACACACACACACACACACACACACACACACACACACACACACACACACACACACACACACACATACATACACGCACGCACGGACACGCGCACTCTCACACACACACACATACACACACACACACAGGCGCACGTCTCTTGCGCACACTTTCACAGGTTATCCTCGCTCGTACATACAAACGTGTGCACATGAAAACGCATGCACTCAGACCCACTCACTGACTCATTTATGCATCCCACGAATGTCTGTCTGTGCGCGTTTTTTAAAGGCAAATGTTGCTGTTTATTTCTGTGTAACTTTGAAAACCAATGTTCTGTTCAAAGTTATTCTCGATAATACCCTTTTAAACTGCAACTTCGTTTCCGGCCACTTTGTACGTGCAAAAAAACAAGTGTCAGAATATCGAGGTCCGTGACCATCTCAGCTCAGTCATTTTCAACATCACTGATTGAAAAAGCAGGTGAAATCGACTTTGTACAAAACAAACAAAAACTAAGATATCCTCAAAAATGGCTAACAACAAGGTGAATTTGACCTTCCAGACCGGTGACAACTTTAGTTGCAGGAGAATGGCTGCAAAGGTCTCGGCAACATTGATCATATGCCGAATTTGCTTCTCGGCTAGTACTTGTACTTGCTTCGAAAATAACACCCCGAGGGTGCGAAACCTCGTGACTGTGAAAGTAACCGAGTGTCACGTGTCGTGACAGCCTGCTGTCAAAGGTGCGGGTTTTTCCTGCATGGCTTTCAGTCATTTGTGGGCCCAGGTGCACACTCAGACATCGCTCACTTCCTGATCCCCCCCCCCCCCCCCCCCCCTCCCCCCCCCCCCCCCTCTTTTTTGACCTTTTTCTTATATCCTCTCCTGTTTCGTCTGCCTTTACCTACTTCTTCATCTCACCTGTTTCCTTTTTTGTGGCATCAGTTCTCGGATCAATGGAGCACCTAAGGTGGTGATTTTTTTTTTTTTTTTTTTTTTTTTTTTTTTGTATTTATTTTCTTTTTTTTTTCATAGAGCCAAAATCCACCTCTTCATTTTTTTGTGCTTCACACTGTCCTCTTCATCTGCCAAAAAAAAAAAAAAAGGAAAAAAATAATAATTTCCACTCTAGGTTGTTTTTCTCTTTTTTTGTTTGTTTTTTGTTTTTGTCTTTTTTTTTTTCCCAACCAATCTCTTACACACCCATGCTTAGTCTGTATATTCTCTTACAAATGGGCATATTTTTTTTTACTGATTTTTAGTGTTTTGGCATTTGATACAAAGTGTCTGGGTTTGTTGATGTTCTAATGTGTGGTGTACTGGCACCACTCATTCTGATAATGCATCGCTTATACAAAGGAAACAACGCAGATGAAACAAAGGACTTTATCATTTTCAGTTTTTCATCTTGTGTTACACATACACACACACCACACACCCCCCCCCCCCTCTCTCTCTCTCTCTCTCTCTCTCTCTCTCTCTCTCAAATATGTTAACAATGGTAGTTACATGTTAGACGATACTAAAGCATGCCAACTGTTTCTTTCGTCGTCCTAGCTTTCTCCTGCTTCGTCTTATACTTCTCCTGCTTTGTCCTTCTTCTGTTCTATCCTACCTTTCTCTCCTTTCGTCCTAACTGTCCCCTGCTTCACCCAACCTGTCTCCTACCTTTTCGACCCTGATCCATCTATTTTCAACCTTTGGCTTACTTTTCAGACCATTTCTTTTTCTTCCCTCCTTTTTACAATCCTTTTCTTCGACTTACTGGTCCTTTTTTCCGCCTTTTACCTTTCTACTACGTGTCGCGTTGCTATCTATTTGTTCTATCTCCCGTTGCATTGATTAATCGTTTCCTTCATTGTCTGTCCGACCTCTCTCTGTTTTTGTCCTGTCGTGTCCTGTATTATCCTGTGTATTCTTCTGTTGTCCTGTCTTTTCCTGCATTGTCCTATCTCTTGATGCATTGTGCTTTTTTTCCCGCACTGTCCTGCGTTTTTCCCTACATTGTCCTATTTTTTCCTGCATTGTCCTGTCTTTTCCCACACTGTCCTGTCTTTTTCTATACTGTCTTATTTTTTTTCCTGCATTGTCCTATCTTTTCCTGCATTGTTCTATCTTTTCCTGCATTGTCCTATCTTTGCCTGCATTGTCCTACCTTTCCCTGCATTGCCCCACTTTTTTCCTGTATTGTCCCATCTTCCTGTATTGTCCCATTTTTCTGTATTGTCCCATCTTTTGTCCCATCATCTTTTCATTGTTGTCCTATCTTTTCCTGCATTGTCCCATCTTTTTTCCTGTATTGTCCCATCTTTTCCTGCATTGTCCCTATCTTTTTTTCCTGTATTGTCCCATCTTTTCCCTGCATTGCATTGTCCTATCTTTTTCCTGTATTGTCGCATCTTTTCCTGCATTGTCCCATCTTTTCCTGCATTGTCCTATCTTTTTCCTGTATTGTCCCATCTTTTCCTGCATTGTCCTACCTTTTTCCTGCATTGTTCTATCTTTTCCTGCATTGTTCTATCTTTTCCTGTTTTGTCGCATCTTTTCCTGCATTGTCCCATCTTTTCCTGCATTGTCCTATCTTTTCCTGCATTGTCCTACCTTTTTCCTGCATTGTTTCTATCTTTTCCTGCATTGTTCTATATTTTTCCTGTTTTTTGTCCCATCTTTTCCTGCATTGTCGTGTCTTTTCCTGCATTCTCCTATCTTCTCATGCATTCTCCTACCTTTTTTCTTCTTTTCTGTTTTGTTCTTCCTCTTTCTGACTGCAGACACAAAGGGAGGGTGGGAGGGGAGGGATGACGGTAAAGCGGAAGGGGATGAGGGTCGTGAGTGTCTGCCGCATACTGCCAGTAAGCAGCGCGTAGAAGGCGGGAAAGGACAGGTGCGGCACCAACAGCCGGTACTCGTGAACAGTGACTGCAGCATGAAGACCCCACGTTCCTCAGTCCTTGGCTGCGTGCAGTTCCCGGGTCTTTTCCTCCTGCAGTTTATTTCATGAAGACCTGTGCCAGATGCTGGTCAAGCTTGTTCTCAAGTCTCTCCTGTGTTTCATTTCATCTGAAGACGATCGAGCATCCGTTTTGGGTTCCCCGTAATTATCGTCTGGTTTGATTGAGTTTGGTCACAACTGGAAAAACTTAAGATATGTTCCTACTTGGTTTTTACATAAAGATCTGTTACTGTTCGAATAAGGTAGCGTGTATGATTTACTAGTTCTTCTGGTCTCACATGATTGATTCATACGAACTGACTCGTATGATCATTTGTAACTATAGCTGGCAAGAGAAATTTACATGTCATTGATGTTATTCTACGTACACCCCCCCCAAAAAAACTTGTTCACATCTGCTGCTCCGATGATTGGATATAACTGTGTCACATGATTTTCGTTTGATTGACGTTGTTCTAAAGCTGTTGCAATGTTTGCGTGAAATGTCTTTGAAAATACATTCGTCAACGTTGTTATCAATAATTGCAACTTCTCACAAATTTGAGGAAAAGTTTCAGTTAGGTTATAGTCAAAATATTAAAACAAAACAAAACAAAACGTTTATTGAAAAAAAATTCGTTTACGGCTTTCACCAGGGAGCGACATCTTCATTCAAGGGGATGGTTGCAAAGGTGTCATAAAAAAATCAATGTTCTGTCCAATGTGTTTTTTTTTTAATCACTTGTGTTTGCTGAGAAAATGCCGATATTAAATTTTCACACACACACACACACACACACACACACACACACACACACACACACACACACACACACACAGAGAGAGAGAGGAGGAGGATGATAACACAGATTCACTTTGTTATGCACGTGAGTCTAACGGGTCTTTTTTTTCTCTAAGGGATAAAGACATGTCTCCGGAACCTATCCGCTATTGGAGTCAGAGAATCGCGTGCGCCTTAAGAAAATCTGAAATAAATGTTAGCGAACCACCCGGTGAAACGTGGACAAACGAGTCACAAGACAAAAACACGACGCGTTTCGATCTCTTAGGTCTTCTTCGGGCAAGATAGGACAAATAGGACGAAAATTCACTTAGCTTTGATCGCTTCAGCGTTCGTTCAGCGCAAGGAAGGCGTTGGATATGATATTTATTTATTTGTTTGTTTGTTTGTATCTTGCCTGAAGAAGGCCTAGGAGGTCGAAACGCGTAGTGTTTTGTCTTTTGACTCGTTTGTCCACGTTTCTCTGAGCGGTTCGCTAACATTTATTTAAGGTTTGTCTAGATTTCCGCCTGCAGTCGTCTCACTTTGCAACTAGATCTGCCTTAAGAAAAAGTTCCTTGACCGCCGTGACAGGAAAATGGAGGGCATTAGGGTGGAAAGGGAAAACGGTGGGGGGGGGGGGGGGGGGGGGGGGGGGGGGGGGGAGGGGGGAGGACGGAGACTGGAAGTTGAAAGGCCGTGGCTGGACAAGGGATGGAGACGGAGGATAGAATTCGAAGCTGAAGTGGAATGGGGGGGGGGGGGGGGGGGGGGTCACAAAAGGGGGAGGAGGAGGAGAGGATGAAACATAATTGTGATTACACACTTCATTCCCCCAAATCTTCTTGACTTTATTCTGCCCTCCTCCCCCCCCCCCCCCCCCCCTTCTCTACCCCCTCCATTTACTCCCCCCCTCCATTTCACTCCCACACTTCTGCCCCCCCCCCCCCCCCCCACCCCCCGGAAGTTCAGAGATCAGCAGTTTGAATCCATTAGGGCTTGACATTGCTTGTCATCCGTCTAACCCAAATTCCGAGGAATCTGGCAAATTTTGTAATGTTAGCGAGTTGTTGTTCTGCGCTTATCTGTCATTGTCTGTTCGTGGGAGGTTATTTGTTTTTCAGTCTTAAAAGATCTTACATTGTTCAGTTTACCGTAAGCATGATTCTGTCTTCAAACTTTTTTCATCAGGTTCTGTTTTCTTTGTTTTGTTTATTTCAAAATCTTTCAAATTTCTTTATAGCTGTCTGTCTGTCTGTCTGTCTGTCTGTCTCTCTCTCTCTCTTTCTCTCTCTCTCTCTCTCTCTCTCTCTCTCTCTCTCTCTCTCTCACTTCCAATTATTGTGCTGTGTATGTTCAAACACCCCTTCGTTAGGGGCTATGGCCTATTACGAATAAATTATCTGAATCTCTCTGTCTCAGTCTCTCTCTCTCTCTGTCTCTCTCTC
>JADBJO010000048.1:1243459-1248459 GCA_016801955.1 Conus betulinus | reverse complement strand
GGTACCCGGAGATCACGACGGCGACCTAAAGCGCGCCCGCCTCTCTCTTGCTGATGGTGTCGGCGCAGTCGTCCACAGATCTCTGCTGATCAGATTCGCTTCTTATTTCACGACCGTTCTTCGGCGGCACTTCAACAGACACTTACCTCGCAGCAGCGTCCGGTGTCTGTTTCATTTCTAATTGACCGGCATCATGTTTCCTGTTGTTTCTTCACTGCTGGAGCTTGTCGTGTTGGTGTCGAAGATCTCTGTGTGTCGCTTCAACACGTATTCAGTGTGTATCGATGATATATCCACGATTCCACCGCTGTTAGTTGAAAAGCCTGAAAATGGTTCATGCTCTTTCTCATCTTTTTCTTGTTTCTCGTCGTGATGCTGGTCAGTTTGAAATTGTCTATGGCCCATATTTCTGTCACAAGGCCATTTTTGCTCACAAGAAAAGAAAGAAAAAAAAAATGGTTAGTTTCAAGGTGATGTGACTGTAGGAAGATATTGATCAAATTCTAAAAGTGTTTTAGGTAACTCCATCAGTTAACATGGTCAAACAAATTACGAGACAAAACATGACGCGTTTCGACCTGTTAGGTCGTCATCAAGCAAGATAAGCAACATCATTCAGTTTCGAAACGAAGTGACTGAGGGCGGAAAATGAAGCAAAATTTAGAAAGAGAGGGGGTTAGTTACCGCCAAGGACATAGACAAAGTACAGCAAAACTCGCGTTTCGACCTCTTGGCTCGCTGCGGCCATTTTGATCTTGCGCCGAAATATGGGAAGATAAGTGGTTTCTCGTTCTTCGTTTTCACTGTCCTCGGTGTTATTTATTTTTGCCTGAAGAAGACGCAAGAGGTTAAAATGCATTGTGTTTTGTCCTGTACTTTGTTTGTCTCTGTCCTTTGGGGTAACTACTCCCCTCTCTTTCTAAAATTTAACATCACTCAGGACAATGAAAACAAAGAACGAGCAGTCACTTACCTTCTCGAATTCGGCGCAAGATGGGCGTTGAATTGAATCAATTCGTGTCGTGAACAATGCTAGAAACTTTGAAAACTGCTCTTCTGGTATTGAAAATGCCTAAAAAACATGATCAGAAAATTCTTGCCCAGTATTTCTTCTCTATAACACTTGAATTGAAGTAAGCTTTGGAGCTCGTTTTGTTTTTGTGTGTTTTGGTCACGTGTTGCTTTTCGATTTGTTTTGAAGTTGGTTTGTGTTGATTTTTTCGGGTAAATAAAAAGAGGTCTTGACAGGGATAACCCAAGTAAAAAGGAACAGATATTAGGACACAGAGCGGATCCCTGTTCATCTTCTGACCTCGAACACAGTTCACTTTTACTCTTTGATCAGTCATTGAATGTATGACTGCTATCCCCTTGTATTGTATAGATATGAACGACAACAGAAACATCTGTAAATCGTGCCAGTTGGTTTCCAGATCTCATCACAGTTTTATACCTTCCTTCAGCTTGATAAGTGATGCGTACTTGGCTGCTCTTCTCATCAAAGTTCAAGTGATCTGCCTAAATGAACGATTTAGGTTTAGTGCCTCCAGTATTCGCAGTTATACAAAAATGTTCGTTTCTTTCAATGCAAATTGGAGGAGGGGAAAAGAGTGTGATTTTTTTTTTAGTTTGAGTCACAAACTGTTCATCAGACGTCACTGACTGGATTCCGTATTGTCATATATTACCAGTGAAAGTCAACCAGTGTCTGTCTTTCTTTGTCTGTATCTTCTTAGTGAAAATGATCAAGATCTAAGGGTTACGCCAGTCGTGAATAAATGTCATTTTGCGATTTTTTTTGCATTCCTTCTACCATTGTTATTGTGTTACACCTTCTTGCATTGTTGCTGTGTACATGAATGTCAGTTCGAGGTATACTAGAAAGCTGGGAAACAACGATTTAATTTGAGGGTAAATGTGTAAAGACTGAAACAAAAGGGGGGTCAAAAGGAAACAAAAACAGTGTACAACGTCTCGACTCTTAGAGTCTTTTTCACGAGTCGAAACGTTGTACATTGTTTTTGTTTCCTTTTGACACCCCCCCCCCCCCCCCCTTTTTTTTTTTTTTCAGTCTTTACTACTTTACCCTCAAATTGTATAGTTGTTTACCAAAAAGACCCAGTCAAGTGTTATCAGTTTGGGAGCTGGGAGTTTCCTTCTTGGGAAAATTTCATTTTTGTTCCACGTGCCATTTGTCTCCATGTGTTAGATGAACGGGTATCACAAGCACCATGAATACAGAGTTGAGCGCTTTTTTTTTTTTGTAAACTTTGAGCAAAAATTGATATATTTATTATGTGGTATTATTTCTCCTCGATTCACGTGGTATTTCTTTCGTACCAACCAGACCAAGGGTTAACCGGGGTTTGCTTCTTGTCGTCTGGGTGTTCTGTTTCACTGTCTTTAGAACCAAAAGCTTCACCAGTTTCGAGACATGTCAGAATTTGATTTGGACATATCTCTGAAATTTTCCGCCGTCAGTGGCTCTTGAATAGTGTGTTTGTCTGAAGTGTTCCAAATCTACATCATTTCGCCAGCTCTGCTCTTTTCTAATACTTAATTTTTTTTGTCAGGGTAGTTCATATCAGAACTGAAAATTACAGATATCTTTATCTTTTCTTTCAAGCCCTAACAACATGGAGCAGTTTCCCTAGGAAGCTGCCACTTTGAATTCCAGGGGGGGGGGGGGGGTGGAATAGCTCAGTTGGTAGAGCGCCGGACTCGTGATCCTGGGGTTGCGGGTTCGCATTTCGGTACAGGGAGATTTTTCCCTCAGAGTTAACATTGGTTCTTACTCCATTCCCCACGCAGTCCTTTGAATGAGACTATATACCGAGGTTTCGTGGGTGAACACACGCACAACATCTTGCACACACGTCAAATTCCATCACCAACTTTCGGAAGAGAAGGCCAGTTTGGCCGTTGGTATGGATGACACGTTACACATAGCATGCACCTTCCCCGAAGATGGAGTATGGCTGCCTTCATGGCAGGATAAAAAAAAAAACGGTCATACACACAAAACTCCACCGCCTGTCTATACAGGCAGTGTCCGCAGGAGTATCAGCCTGCGTACACAGAAGATGATTCCAGGGCTATTTCAAAACCGGCCTAAGTTTGTCTCTTCTGTCAGCAAACAGGTCTGGCTGTGGCATGTCTATGGAAACAGTTTGTAGTTCTACATACGGACGGCATGTTTGATTGCGTGCATGTTGCTTGCATGTATCCGCAATTGTAGAGAAGACTTCGCTGGTTGCGTGGTCTTCTGTGGCGCCTTAACGGTCCTCAGAATTCCGGGTAGGTGGCAGGTGTTTGCAGAGAAAGTCTGCATAGGGGTATGTTTGTTTGTTTGTATTTAGATGTGTAGTTCTTAAGCTGCTTGCTTGGGTTATATTTTCTATTGTATCTCCTGCCGCTGCTGTTGAGTAGATGTTTGAGCCTCGCATATATGAGTACGCTTGGAAATATTTTGTTTTTTTTTCACTTTGGGTGAGTTTCTTGGTTTGTTCTGGATGCACTTTATCTCATGTGGGTTTGGTGAGTGAGTTCCACAAGCATCATTTTTATGGAGTTAGGTGCGTGTACTTACTAAAGAAGACGACCTTGTTTATTATTTACTGTGAACGTCTTCGTGCCTGATGTACGGTTTTCTTATGTATGGTCAGAGATGTTTATATTGAGCCAAACATGCTCCCTGTTTAGTCTGATGCATAATGTGTATTAGATCAAGATCTTAAAGAAATGTTGTCTTAAGGAATCATTGGCTTATAGTTGTTCCATGCAGCATGAAAATGGTTTAGTTTGTTGTGTTGACTTTAGCATTAAACAATTCGATTTTATATCTATTGCTCAACTGACTCTGAAAAATTGAAGCATTTGGTCTACATGTTTTGATTTTGCACTTATATATATAAAGTTTAGCTAGCATAATAATGAAATCAAAAACTGTCTCTGTTTTCACACGTTGATCTATTCCAAAATAACGATATCTCGTGTGATTTTGATGCTAGATGTGTTTCGACATTTTTCATTAAATAACTTTTCAACTTCTTTCCAAAAAGTTTGAGCGTGGTTGCACATCCATAAAAAGTGTTGGACCGAATCTCTCTCTTCGTTACAAAAGTACAACTTGTTGTTTTTTAAGCCCATAGCATTTAAGACAATATTTGTACCAATAATTCTGTGTACGATTCGAATTTGTAGCCATTTTAACTTTATATCTTTGATTTTGTGGACGTGAGTAAATACTTTATTCCAATGGATTTCAGAATTCAGTTTGTTTAGCCATTTGGAGCAGCAATTTGGCTTGCGCTCATCTTGAATGAAATTTCATAGAACTGTTTGGCTCCTTTATTTTCCTTCATAATAATATTTAAAGCCTTCGGTGTGTTATGGTTTATGTCTGTGTTATTATCTATTTTGATACCCGTTTTCCTTATGAATTGTTTCATTGAAGAAATCCATCCATTGTATGAGACAAAATCTATGGTGTAGTCAACATTAATGCTAAATTCTCCAAAGTTCATAAATTGTCCGTTTGGTTTCAGAAAGTGTTTTATTGCGAATATCCCTTTCTCAATTAACTTGTTTTGCTTGATTACCGCATTTCCTACTTTTATCATGTCATTGTAAAATACGGGTTCAACAAGTAGTTCATTTAATGTCTCGGGTGTCACACAAAGACAAAATTCCCGATAGGCTGTAAACGTGTCTTTCCAAAATAAATTAACACTTGTGTATCCAGAACCGTACCCTGGTCCATAATTTTCGATTCTATCACTGAAAGGGTATGTTTTTTAAAACAATGTTCTTCCATTTATGACTTGTGGTTTTAAGTTTCTTTATCCACAGAAGTTTCAAAGCATTAATGTATTTTTTTTATATCAGGTATGTTTAAACCACCTTGCTTTACAGTCTTCACTGCTGTTTTCCTGCTTATTCTATCTTGTTTGCCATTCCAAACGAAGCTGAAACACATCTTTTGAAGTTTTTTAATTAAA
>JADBJO010000048.1:1230959-1238459 GCA_016801955.1 Conus betulinus | reverse complement strand
GAAGAAGGAGAAGAAGGTGAACAAGAAGAAGAAGGATGTACGTTTGTGGGGACAACAAGAAGGTGTACGTTTGAGGCATGAATGCCAACAAGAAGGGTGTACGATTGAGGGACAACAAGACGGGTGTACGTTTGAGGCATGAATGACAACAAGAAGGATGTACGTTTGAGGCATGAATGACAACAAGAAGGGTGTACGTTTGAGGCATGAATGACAACAAGAAAGATTTACGATTGAGGGACAACAAGAAGGGTGTACGTTTGAGGCATGAATGACAACAAGAAGGATGTACGTTTGAGGGACAACAAGAAGGGTGTACGTTTGAGACATGAATGACAACAAGAAGGGTGTACACGTTTGAGACATGAATGACAACAAGAAGGATGTACGTTTGATGCATGAATGACAACAAGAAGGGTGTACGTTTGAGGCATGAATGACAACAAGAAGGGTGTACGATTGAGGGACAACAAGAAGGGTGTACGTTTGAGACATGAATGACAACACGAAGGGTGTACGTTTGAGACATGAATGACAACACGAAGGGTGTACGTTTGAGGCATGAATGACATCAAGAAAGATGTACGTTTGAGGGACAACAAGAAGGATGTACGTTTGAGGAACAACAAGGATGTACGTTTGAGGCATGGATGACATCAAGAAGGGTGTACGTTTGAGGCATGAATGACATCAAGAAGGGTGTACGTTTGAGGCATGAGGCAAACGGAGAAAGACCCTGGAAACTGTCAGTTGTGATGACTGTTGTCGTTGATCTGAAAGCTGCAGTCACCATTAGTCGAGGAACTGATAATCATTCTATGTGTGTGTATGCGCGCGCGCGCGCGGGCGCGCGTGCGTGTGTGTGTGTGTGTGTGTGTGTGTGTGTGTGTGTGTGTGTGTGTGTTTCTGACAGAAAGAGAGAGAGAGAGTGTGTGTGTGTGTGTGTGTGTGTGTGTGTGTGTGTGTGTGTGTGTGTGTGTGTGTGTGTGTGTGTGTGTGTTTGCATGTACGTGTGGGTGCGTGCACATGGGATGGCGAGTAGGGGAGCGGAGAAGGGAAAGGGCGGGGGGGGGGGGGGGGGGGGCGGTCGGATGGTCGGTCGGGGATTTTTCAGATTAGAGGGTGAGAGGTGGGAGAAAGGGGGAATGGAAGAATGTGAGCTTGTGTTTACTGTTTTTATGTTCATGCCTGTAAGACGAGAGGAGGGAATGGGAACTATGTTCTGGCAGTAAGAGGGCGGGAATGGTAGCTTAGGGAAGAATGTTCTGTACGGAAGTCTTCTAACAGGACTGGACCGTTCACGTGTGAGTTTATGCTATGAATTATCTGCACCTTCCCAACAATGTGAGTGATATTTTAGTCCACTAAGTCCTGATAGTTTTGTTTATTCAATCATTATTTATTTTCATTATTCTTCAGTGTTGCAAAGTCCTATGTATACCGTCCTTGCCTTAATGGCTTGTTAAGCAGAAGGCAATAAATCGTCTTCGCTCTCTCTCTCTCTCTCTCTCTCTCTCTCTCTCTCTCTCTCTCTCTCTCTGTTCTCGCCTCATCCCAGCCACGGCTGTGCTGAATAGAAATACCAGTACTATCGTGGCGATGGTTTGAAGCCGACTGTTCTGTGTGATACAATCTGTGGGCGCGTGGCGTTGGGTACAAAGACATCCATCCCTGTCTGGCCACATCAACTGTTAGCATCTCGCCCAACTCAAAGTGACAGCATCAGTAATGGTACATCACTGCCGTAAAGGCCAAAAAAGCAAATAATGAGAGAGAGAGAGAGAGAGAGAGAGAGAGAGAGAGAGAGAGAGAGAGAGAGCAGACTTAACCGTTCCTTCGTCATTATCTTCAATGAGACTGGTTTGCCACAGTCCATGGTGCGGTGGCTAGCGTTGTGGAATGCAGACTGGGAAAGGGGAGGGGGGGGGGGACGTGGGTTCGAATCCTGTCAGAAGTATTGATTAGTGGATATTTCAGCCCTGGCTGGCTTCTGTCCTGAGCTGAGCGTGTTGAGGATTCGAGTAAGATGACTGGACCCTGCTGCTCTACTTTCCTCTCCAACACTGTGGGTGTCTGTCTGTCGACCTCTCTCATCATTGATCGGTTGGGTTTTCTTTTTTAAGTCTTGGCCCTCCACGCCCAGCTCTCATGATGACTACGCTTTTCAATTTCTCTCACGCCCAGCCCCTGCCAAGGAATGTCAGTGAACTCATCTAGTCTTGTGAAGAAGGGAAAGCGTGTAAATGTCGTTTGTGCCTAGAGTGATCATGATCACCAAGAAAAAAAAAACGTGTACTGATTATACCAACATATTGCCGGAAGAAAATCCAGCCTATGATGTTCTACGGCATCAGACATAGCCAGAGGCTGCAGAACTGCAGGAGCAGCTTTGGGGCCAGCCGTCAAGACCTCGAGAAGACTGTGGGTTTCATCATGGCGACAGGATTGAAGATCTGACACAACCAAAACAAATTGACCCGCAGAAGTATGGCATAAATATTTCATGCATCCACTTGACTAGGGTTCAAGACAGGTAAGTCTCGTAGCCATAGCAGTGGCTGAAAGGACGGTGAAATGTCAGAAATTTACTCTATCTGGGCCACGGCATGATGGAAGACAGTGCCAATCCGCTGCTTTAAATTTTCCTGAACTGAATCGGATACCGTTTTACTGCTGTGTGGACAGAGAGGTTTTTCGAGCTGAAAAAAAATCCACAATCCGATCCCACGATGGTTCGAACTGGCGACCTTTAGC
Organism: Conus betulinus; assembly: GCA_016801955.1. Classification (NCBI taxonomy): domain Eukaryota; kingdom Metazoa; phylum Mollusca; class Gastropoda; order Neogastropoda; family Conidae; genus Conus; species Conus betulinus. The sequence goes on along the minus strand of JADBJO010000048.1, from coordinate 1,235,705 downwards.
TCCGAAGCCAAACGCTCTGGCCGTTTGTCCAAGGGCTTCTGTCTATCAGCTCACTAGCACTGCGTAAACAAGTAAAAACCCCAACAACGTGCCAACACCTGCCCCTTTTCGTGTTCTCTCGCGACCCATTGAATTGGTTTGATACATACTGCCGAGGTGGACTGATAACAGTGCATGTAGTGCCAGATCTTAGACACTCTCTGTCATTCCTCCTCCTCTTCCTCCTCCGTCTGCTTCTTATGTTTATTCTTGATTGCTTCTAAATATGGAAATGGGGTGCTCTCTCTCTCTCTCTCTCTCTCTCTCTCTCTCTCTCTCTCTCTCTCTCTCTCTCTCTCTCTCTCTCTCAACATACGCACTTACACAAGAGCGCATCCACACAGATTCATTCAATGATTCATTTATACAGCGCATCCACACAGATTCACTCAATGATTCCTTTATGCATCTCGTTTTTCTTTCATGGTAGTTTTGAAATCAATGTTAGATTAAAAGTTATTCTTGATATTATTATTATTTCAAACTGCGACTTCGTTTCCAAGCCATTTTGCACGTGCACAAACGAGTATTAGAATACTCAAGTTCGTGACCATGTCAAGTCAGTAATTTTCAACATCACTGATTAAAGCAAGATGAAATCGGAGGGTGGGGGGGGGGGGGGGGGGGGGGGGGGGAACCATAAGCCATGGCCTTTTTGAGGCGGGTGACATGTTGGTTGCTGGGGATGGCTCCAAGGTCTCGTCAATAGTTTATAGCCTGGCAAGTGTGGTTGTCGTGAGCACTTGTAATTGCTTAGAAAAACGTTAATATCACCCCGTGGATATGACACCTCGTGACCGTGTCATTAAACGAGCGTCACGTGTCGCGGCAGTCTGCTTGCTGCCAAAGGTGCCGGTTGCCCAGCATGGCTTTCAGTCATTTCGTGGGCCCAGGTGCAGTCGGCCATTGCAAACTTTCTGACCTTTCCACCCTCCAAGTCTTGTTCCTACATCTCCTGCATCAGCCTGCCTTTCTCCTGCTTTGTCCTACTTTTGCCCTGCTTTGTCCTACTTTTGTCCTGCTTTGTCCTACTTTTGCCCTGCTTTGTCCTACTTTTGTCCTGCTTTTGCCCTCCTTTGTCCTACTTTTGTCCTGCTTTGTCCTACTTTTGCCCTGCTTTGTCCTACTTTTGTCCTGCTTTGTCCTACTTTTGCCCTGCTTTGTCCTACTTTTGCCCTGCTTTGTCCTACTTTTGTCCTGCTTTGTCCTACTTTTGTCTTGCTTCATCCTTTTATTTTTCACCTACTTCGTGCTACCTTTGCCCTGCTACGTCCTTCTACCTTTCTCCTGCTTTGTTCCTCCTTTCTCCTGCTTCCCCCTTCCTATTTCCTGGTTGTCCCACCTTTCTCCTGCTTTGTCATGCCTTTCTTCTGCTTTGTCCTTCCTTTCTCCTGCTTTATCCCACCGTTCTCTCCTGCTTTATCCTACCTTTCTCCTGCTTCCTCCTTCCTATTTCCTGCATTGTCCTTCCTTTCACCTACTTTGTCCTATCTTTCTCCTGCTTTGTCCTTTCCCTTTCACCTACTTTGTCCTACCTTTCTCCTGATTGTCCTACCTTTCTCCTGATTGTCCTACCTTTCTCCTGCTTTGTCCTACCTTTCTCCTGATTGTCCTACCTTTCTCCTGCTTTTTGTCCTACCTTATTCCTAATTGTCCTACCTTTCTCCTGCTTTTTCCTGCCCTTCTCCTGCTTTGTCCTACCTTTCTCGTGAATGTCCTACCTTTCTCCTGCTTTGTCCTACCTTTCTTCTTCTTTATCATACCTTTCTCCTGCTTTGTCCTACCTTTCTTCTTCTTCTTTATCATACCTTTCTCCTGCTTTGTCCTACCCTTTTCTTCTTCTTCTTTATCATACCTTTCTCCTGCTTTGTCCTACCTTTCTTCTTCTTCTTTATCATACCTTTCTCCTGCTTTGTCCTACCTTTCTTCTTCTTCTTTATCCTACCTTTCTCCTGCTTGTCCTACCTTTCTTCTTCTTCTTTATTTATCCTACCTTTCTCCTGCTTTGTCCTACCCTTCTCCCGATGTTATCAAGCTTTATCCTTCTACCTGCAGCCTTTGGCTTCCTCTCTACACCATGTCGTATTGTTTTCCCCATTTTTGCAGCCATTTTTCATCTGCATGCAGGTTGCTTCATTTCTCTGCCTGTGATTACTTTTGCCATAACCGTTTCATATATGTCCTGTCTTCTGTATTGTCCCGTCCTCTCCTGCATTGTCCTATCTTTTTTACCTTTGTTTGTTTTTTGTTTTTGTTTGTTTGTTTGTTTGTTTGTTTTGTTTTGTTTTGTTTTTGTTGTTGTTGTTTGGAGGGGTGTGTCCATTGTCCAATTTCTTGTTTTCTGTTTTCTGTCTTTTTCTTTTTCGTTGTCCTATCTTGTCTTTCGTTGTCCTATCTTTTCTTTCATTGTCCTATCTTTTCTTTCATTGTCCGATCTTTTCTTTCGTTGTCCTATCTTTTATTTCATTGTTCTATCTTTTCTTGCATTATCCAACCTTTTTGTTTTGGCATTGTTGTACCCTTTTCCTGAATTATCCGGTGTTTTCTGGCATCGTTCTATCTTTTCGTATGTTGTCCCATCTTTTCTTGTCTTGCCTGTTCCTACATTGGTCCTGTCTTTTTCCTGTTTTCCCCTTCTGTCTTTTGTCCTGCCTTTCTCTAGTATTGTCCTACCTTTGCTTTGCATTGTACTATCCTTTCCTGCTTTATCCTGTATTTCCTTGCGTTGTTCTCTCTTTTCCTATATTGTTCTGTCTATTCTTGTCTTGCCTATTCCTGCATTGGTCCGGTCTTTTTCCCCTGTTTTGCCTCCTGTCTTTGGGTTCTACCTTTCTCTAACATTGCCTAACCTTTTTCCAGCTCTGTTCTACCTCTTTTCCGTCTGCAGAGGGAGAACAAGGGAGGTTGAGGTTGGGGAGAGGGGCGGCAGAAGTGGAAGGGGCAAGAGAGGGTGTGGGGTAATGAGGGAAATGAGACTCATCATCATAACCGTTGGAAAACAGTTCACAATGTCTGCTTTCTCTCTGCTCTTTCACGTCCAACCCATTCTGTCCGACAACATTTTTGTCTGTCTTTCCTTTCCTGTTGTATGTGTGTATGTATTTATCGGTCTGTCCACCAACGCTCTGTGCTCCCCGGGACATGCGTCTACTTTGATATAGTTTGTAATATGCATGCTTTGTTGAATACTTTATTGTAGAACACATTGTAACCATGTCAAAAGACGGATACATGTGTAAGCAATGTCAGATCGACATGTTGTCAACAGCTTGACAAGGTGAGAGGGGGAGGGGGGAGTAGATGGGGGGAGGGAGCAGCAGTGGATGGGTGTTTTGTTTTTGTTTTTTTTTCTTTTTGGATAGGGAGGAGGAGGAGTGGATGAGTGTTTGGGGGGGGGGGGGGGGGGGTTTGTTTGTTTGTTTGTTTTTTTTCGGGGGGGGGGGGGGGGACGTTTTTTTTTCCCTTTTTTCTATTTGATTTCTTTACTGTGTAAAACATTGTAAAAAAAAAAAAACAGAAATATATTTAGGAGAGAGAGAGGGTGTGGCCGCTCACGGGTGCCTGCAGCATACCTTCAGTAAGCAGTGCGTAGGAGGTGGGGAATGGTGTGGGTAGTACCAGCAGCCAGTACCCCTGAACAGTGAGCATAGTGAACACCCCCCCCCCCCCCCCCCCCCCCCCCCCCCCCCCCACCCCCACTTTCCTCAGTCCTTCAGAGCGCCCACCTGGTTCACGGGCTTTTTTTCGTCGTGTGGTTCAATGCAGACCTGCGCCAAATGTTGATCACCGACTGACTTGGACGTCTTACCTCCAACGTTTCCACTCATTTGAAAGTCGAACTAGCATTCGTTTTGGATTTTCCACGACTACCGTCTGGTTTGATTTATTTTGGTCGCAACAAAAGCACAAGGGATATGTTGATATATTTGGTATAAAGATCTGTTGTTGTCCGGACAAGCTAGGCTGTATAATTAAACTAACTCTTGTGGCCTGAACCGTTGATTTACATTAAATGATTGATTCGTATGGTCATATATCTGATTTCCTGGCATGACGGATTTATCTGTACCCAAATTTAGTTCAGCAAACACTAAAGTATGTATTTTCATTTTCTCTCATGCTTGTTTGACGTTGTTTTACATGATTCATTTTTTGATGTTGTGTAAAGCTTTTTGCAAGATTTGCATAAAATGTCATTGAACACGTGCTTCATCAAAGTAGTCAGCAATAATTGTAACTTATCATAATTTGGGGAAAGTTTTAGTTTTTTCTAATTTTCAAAATATTGCTTAAAAAACGTTTGAAAGAACATTTATGGGCATTTACTACGGTGTGATTTTTCTTTCGAGGCATTAGTTTGAAAGGTGTCGCTCTGTCAAACAGGGTCCTTTTTAGCATTTGTATTTGCTAAGAAGATGCCAACATCAAAATTTCTCTCTCGCGCACACACACGCACGCACGCACGCACACGCACGCACGCACGCACGCGCACACACACACACACACACACACACACACACACACACAGAGATGTTATCACAGATTCACTTTGTTATGCACGAGAGTCCGATGGGTCTTTTGTCTCTACGGGATAAAGACATGTCTCCAGAACCTATCCACTATTGGAGTCAGAGAATCGCGTGCGCTCTGAAGTTCCTTGACCTCCGTGACAGGAAAATGGTGGGCGTTAGGGGGGAAAGAGATGGT
>JADBJO010000048.1:1215959-1220959 GCA_016801955.1 Conus betulinus | reverse complement strand
ATCAGGGAGAGGACCACTCCTTTCTCTGTTTTTGAGTGAGCAATGATAAAAAGGGATCATTTCACGTGTGTTCTGCATTTACTCTGTATGCAAGCTTGATGAACGGGTTCCGAGAATGCTACTGATCTGGAGTTCTTGCGTGCCTTTAGATTTTGGCTGTGGGGGTGATCGTTACGATTCCAGTTCATTGCTTCCTTCCCCTCTGCGTGGCTTCTCTTCATTTACCTTTCAGCTGCTTCCCGAGGGGGGGGGGGGGGGGGGGGGGGGGCGCCAAGTGTTTACGTTTCGTGCTTCAATCTTCGGGCCAGCGAATCAGATATTTTTGCCGACACTCGTGATTCATGTTCACCCACAGGCTGACCTGGCTGACTGCTGTTTCAAACTTAAAGGATGCAAATCTCTCAACTATATAACAGTTGACGTCCCTCTGGGCTAACTGGAAGAAAAAAAAAACGAAAGGTATTTGACAATATATACTCCTCAGTATTCGCAGTAGATACAATATTGGAGATGTTGTGGACGAGGAACAAAGTGTAAAACAGCAGCAGCAACGGATGCAAAAGCTACTCTGATCCTGCCTCGACCAGAAGTGAACCACAAACATGAAGTACGAAAAGAAAAGGTGGACAGAGAGACATAGTACGAAAAGAAAAGGTTGACAGAGGGACAAAGTACGAAAAGAAAAGGTTGACAGAGAGACAAAGTACGAAAAGAAAAGGTGGACAGAGAGACAAAGTACGAAAGAAAAGATTGACAGAGGGACAAAGTACGAAAAGAAAAGATTGACAGAGAGACAAAGTACGAAAAGAAAAGGTGGACAGAGAGACAAAGTACGAAAAGAAAAGGTTGACAGAGGGACAAAGTACGACAAGAAAAGGTTGACAGAGGGACAAAGTACGAAAAGAGAAAGGTTGACAGAGGGACAAAGTACGAAAAGAAAAGGTTGACAGAGAGACAAAGTACGAAAAGAAAAGGTTGACAGAGGGACAAAGTACGAAAAGAAAAGATTGACAGAGAGACAAAGTACGAAAAGAAAAGGTGGACAGAGAGACAAAGTACGAAAAAAGAAAAGGTTGACAGAGGGACAAAGTACGACAAGAAAAGGTTGACAGAGGGACAAAGTACGAAAAGAAAAGGTTGACAGAGGGACAAAGTACGAAAAGAAAAGGTGGACAGAGAGACAAAGTACGAAAAGAAAAGGTTGACAGAGGGACAAAGTACGAAAAGAAAAGGGTGACAGAGCGACAAAGTAGGAAAAGAAAAGGTGGACAGAGAGACGAACGTGAGAGGGAAGAAACACTTTGAGCACTCTTCATGGTGTTATCCTCACGGTTTCTTGGGGGAAAAAATCGGTTTGCCTTCAGTGCAGTATTTTAGCACAACACCGAGGAAAGTCCAACTCCATCCTAAAGCTCATCTTCAACTGCTCGGCGATACGGACACTCTGTCGGTGTCGTTTTGTCTTTTCGTTGCCAGCTCTGTTTTTCAGCTCAGCTAACTTTGTCTCTCTGTCCATCTTTTCTTTTCGTACTTTGTCTCTCTGTCAACCTTTTCTTTTCGTACTTTGTCTCTCTGTCAAAGTGTTTCTTCCCTCTCAAGTTCAAGTGCGAGCGCTTGGCTTATCAGTTCTGTACAGTGAACGTCCAGAACTGAGAACTTTGGTAATACCTTGACAGAACATTGCAGACGTTTGGTGACGGGTGCATGATTCAATTCCAGCTAACAAAAAGTTGATAAATCAGGTGACCACTTGGTCCAGACACTGATGGAGATGTGGGACCCCTGAAAAAATGGAGGCGTGTGGTGTCCTTTCACAAACTTGGTATTTGCAACAACAAAAAATCCCGCAGTGGCAGTGGATATAGCGAAGGAGAATCCTAAGATCAGGTAAATACCAGGACATACACAAACCAACATACAGGTTTTGATCAGCGGAAATGAAATACTGGTCAAAGGCCAAAGGAAAGCAAGGAGGAACGTGGTAACACAGGAACTGAGGAGAAATGAGGATGCCAGAGAATCCCTAGGACAGTCCAGCAAGGTCAGCAGGGGCAGTGAACTACGTGGGAAAATCCACTTTAAAGTTGTCTCAGCTGGAATGAAGTACAACAGATGGCTCCTTTTAGGATTAGCTCCATCTGTGGATATGTATATGAACTTCTGCCATCGTTTTCAAACCGGGGGGGGGGAAATTGGGGGGGGGGGGGGGGGGGGGGGGGGGGGGGGGGGGAAATCAGATGACCCTTCGTGTGTTTGGGGGCAAACAAACAGTGGAACGTGTTCTGAATTCCTACACATCAGCGCTAAGATAGGAGAGGTGCACACGGAGACAGAACCGAGTGCGTAAAGAATGGTTATCACTGCTGGAGGAAACACGCCGACACCAGAAGCTCCAGCAACGACGTTCTGCACGCCAGGAGGCCACAGACCATGGTCTGGAACAGTTGTGACATCAAGAGCATGGAAACGAGGTTTACTGGATGAAATGGAAGGCTGGTAGAGCATAGCAGACCTTCCAGAGGTCCTCAGGAAGAGTGGCGCGAGAGGGGGATGCAGACTGATCGCACTGTGTGGTATGAAGGCAGAATGGAGCCAGCAAAACTGAGAGCTATGCCAGTCTGGCCCTCAGATTGAGAGAACCTGGCTTCCAAGCCAAAGTCCTCGCCATGGAGGTTGGGGCCAGAGGGAGGTTATGGGTTCATCAGTCATACAGCTCTCGCTTTAAAGGCAAGAAGAAGACCAGAACCCTAACGGCAATGGCAGAGGCACCTGGAAAGTGTTCCAGCTGGATCTGGTAGAGGAGGAACGAAAGAGCACTTCATAAGGATCAAATTCCCCATCGTAGGTAACTAAGGTAACGAGAGACAGGCAGAGAGACGCAGAGCAGTAAGACAAAGTCGCCAAATTAGCCAAGCCGCGCTGTCTCCTCGTATCAAGAGCTTACTTTCATCATCACAATGGATTGCCCAATAGACAGACCGTCGGCCACTTGGTCTACACGTACCACATGGCTCTGCCGGTACTAAGCATCAGGACTCGGGTCTGGGTCGGCGCTCGCCATCAATGGAGCCCAGTGTTGCAGCTCCATTTGTTCAACGACCGAATTTTGTCCAGCATGAAAAGTCGGGCAATTGGTCCATCGTCTGGACAAAGTATGGTGCATCGGCTTCTTTTTTGGTGTGGAGGTGCTGGAGAGAAACCTATCAAAGCCCCCCCCCCTCCCCCCCCCCCCCCCCCCTCGTATTCCACCCCTGCCTGTCCTGGCCTTTCCTTTCTGCTGTCTCTGTTCCTGTCTCTCCTTTACCTCCTCCACCTTCCTCCTCTCCCATCCCCCACCACTCCCCCCGTTTTCTCCCTCTCTCTCTCTCTCTCTCTCTCTCTCTCTCTCTCTCTCTCTCTCTCTCTCTCTCTCTCACATGTGTGCATCTGTCTGACTTTCTGTCAGTGTCTACACCTCAGATACTCCGTTCGTGGGTCCCGATGTCTCTGTTTCTCCTCCGTCTCCCTCTCCCTATCCTCGAATCTTTCAAATCTTCTCTCCCCCCCTCCATCCCTTCCCCTTTCCTCCATCACCTTCACCTTAATCCTCTTCCCCAATTTTCGCATTGTTTTCCCCTTATCCCCCCCCCCCCCCCCCCCCCCCATCTGTTTCATCCCCACCCCACCCCAGCCCCCAATCTGGCGCAAGCGCATACGCACGTGGCGCCAGGTGAGGTCGCCTTATGAGCAGGACGTAATAGTATTGTGATGCTGTGGCGGCGACTTCAGAGCAAGCGAACTGTCGCTGTTAACTGTAACTGACAAAAATGTGTGCTATGCGTTGTGGGCAACAAGGTACAGTTTGGCACTGGGCATTTATCCGTAGGAGCAGGTTAGTCGATATGACGGACTTGAGTAAGCGATTGTAGTCGGGTCTGTATTTTTCTATCGGTTGGCCATTTAGAGAGAGACATCACCGAGACAGGCTGACATACACAGCCAGAGAGAATGACAGAGAAAGATAGAGAGAAGGGGAGGAGAGGGGTAAACACTAAGATTCAGAACAGGAAGGGCTGGAGTTAGAGAGAGAGAGAGAGAGAGAGAGAGAGAGAGAGAGAGAGAGAGAGAGAGAGAGAGAGAGATCAGGCAAAAGAACGGGGACAGAGAGGATGGGAAAGTGACCAGGACATCAGAGATCCCAGACGGGATGAAGACCCCCCCCCCCCCCCCCCCCCCCCACACACACACACACACACACACGCTTTGGGCAAAGAAGTAGAAGGGACAGGGCCTCCTTTCCTCACTGTCCGCCAGTGTCACAGTCTCGTCCCTCGCGCAGGTCACTACCCCCTATTCCAGGCAAGAGAACTGTTCAGCTGTATGAGCCGTCCACTCAGGTAATCACATCTGCCAGATTGTTCTAGTCCTTTGCACATCCAGATCGGCGGCCTGCTGTCTGTACGTGCACTTCGCCCGCAAGTGAATCACTGCGAGTGTGCTTCAGACTTCTACTACTTGACACTTTCACCTGTGAAGTCTGGCAAACAGCCAGCCAACTTATGAAAGAGGAGGAGGCAGACATAGAGCCCAGTATATCGGATCTGCTGGAAGAGGTGAATGCCTGAAATCTGCGCAGCACAGGAAGAGGTAAAAGCCTGAAATTCGCGCAGCACAGGAAGAGGTGAAAGCCTGAAATTTGCGCAGCACAGGAAGAGGTGAAAACCTGAAATTTGCGCAGCACAGGAAGAGGTGAATGCCTGAAATTTGCGCAGCACAGGAAGAGGTGAAAAACCTGCAACCTGTATAGTGGAACTCTAAAGTAGCGGAAGACAGAAAAACACCGTTTCTGTCCTCTGTACTTCTTCGCCTGTGGCTAGGAGTTCCATCGCGCATGTTGAAGGCATTCAACTCTTCCTGCTGATGTGGTTGGTTCTCTGTCTTCCTTCCGTTCATGGGCTGGCTGTCTGATTTAGCCACGTTTCGCAGCTGACAGTGTCAACCTGTCCAGACACACGCACACA
>JADBJO010000048.1:1090959-1210959 GCA_016801955.1 Conus betulinus | reverse complement strand
CGGGGGGCCGAACAGGTTGCTGTCAGAGATGATTAGCGAAAGCACTGAAGACCAACGAGTATTGTGTTTAGAGAGAAGGGGAAGGGGAGACAGAGAGACTAAGGCGGGGGAGCCGATGGAAGGAGGGGGGGGGGGGGGGGGGGGGGGGGGGGGGGGGGGGGGGGGGGGGGGGGGGGTCAGACAATCCCTTTCTCAGCACAAATCGTTGGCAGCACAATTCACGAAAAACGGAAAAGTGAACAGATTGCGAAGGAGAGAACAATGATGGTGTGACAACATGGGAAGTGTGTGTGTGTGTGTTGTGGGGGGTGGGGGGGGGTGGGTGGGGGGGGGGGAAGGGGTGGGGGGCGAGGGGGGGGGGCGGGGGGGGTGGGGCAGGATTGGTAGGCGAGGGGGAACGATAGTTAACCAGCTGATCACAAAACCTGTATTCGGGCGATTTCTGAATCTCTCACTCTCTGCCTCCTCTTCCCCTCTCTCTCTCCTCTCTCTCCTCTCTCCTCTCTCTCTCTCCTCTCTCTCTCTCTCTCTCCTCTCTCTCTCTCTCTCTCACTCTCTCACACTACACACACACACACACACACACACACTCACATACACACACATGCGCGCGCGTTGCACACACACACACACAACACCGCACGTGCACACACACACACACACACACCACACCCCACACACACACACACACACACACACACACACACACGTGCACACACACACACACACACACACCACACACACACACACACACACACACACACACACACACACACACACACACACACGTGTTTGCAAAGGGCGCACAAAAAAATATAGCACACACATGCATACATGCTAAAGAAGATAGGGGTCAAAAAGGAAAATGCACTACAGCATTCTATCTGCAGTCAAAATAATCTAACTTAATGCCTTACAGACGAGACATACGTCAGTACCAAATCAAAGTAAAAGGTAATCTGGGACCATCCGACGGTAATCACAAAATCGTCAGATATATTGAAATAATAACAATTTGTAATGCTTAGAAGTAGTTCACAGGTTCTTATTCGTAATATAGAAGCTGATTCAAGAGGAAAGAATTTTCTTCCTTCGTTCATATGCTTCAGCGATAAACTTCGCAAGCGATTTGATAGTATCTCCATCTGCTGACGACAATTATCCGAACTAAGTTTATATCTTTTCATATCATACTGCTGAAAAACGATTGATGTCAAACGTAAAGCTTCATATTCCCTACAGTCGAACAGGAAATGGCCTTCGTCTTCTACACCGTTTGAACATAAAGGACACAGGACGGAAAGATCTGTATCAAACCATCTCCTGTTCGCGTAAAAACCTAGAGTTCTCTAGTCTAAACCTTGCCAGATTATCCCAGTGACATTTATGTGTTATTTCGTTGAAGTATTTCTCCGGTTGGAATATGTCTTTAAAAGAGCTGTACCAAGCATATTTCTCTGTCTCTGTTATATGAGCATGCCAATTCTGTTGAAAACAATCAATAAGCCGTGTGTCGGAATTCCGACAGAAACACTTTTTTCATTACCTACCATCTGAGTAACCCAAACTATTCCAAACAGTATCAAACAGTTTCCAAAATATCAAAGGATCGATAGAGCTTAATCTTTTCATAGTATGAAGAATTTCGATTACTGCCTTTCTGGCCTTTCTCGCGATTTCTGACCAGCCTGTCGTTAAGCTTAGTTTTGTAGTAAAAATCATACCTAGATATTTGTATTTGTTTGTTACCTTCACCTTTTCATTCCCATACCACCAGATTTCGTTTGCTGCAAGGTATCCTCCTTTACGGAAAACCACAATGTTAGTTTATCCAAATTTTATTGTTAAGTTTAGTTTGTCTATTTCAGTTTTTTTAATATATTAAGTGATTTTGTAATCTGATCGAAGTATCTGATCATAAAATAATGTCATCAGCAAACAGCAACATAAACACTTCCACTGCTTGTGGCGCTAACTGTATGCCATGTCTTCCTCGTTTGGACAACTCTACAGCAAGTTCATTGATTAAAAATGAAAAGAGTAGTGGGCTTAGCACACAGCCTTGCTTAACTCCTCTTGGGCAATCGAAATATTTGGAATATAGGCATTTATCGCGTACACAAGCCAAGACAGTGCTATAGATTCCTCTCAGTGCTTGATATAACTTTCCCATCAATGCCTGCTTTCCTCAAGATTTTCCATAGTATATTTCTGTTGACAGAGTCAAAGGCCTTCCTAAAATCGACAAAGGCAACATACAATTTTGAGTTTCTACAAAGATACTTTTTAACTAAGGAGTAATGTGTGAAAATGTGGTCAACTGTACTGTAGCCTCGTCTAAACCCAGCTTGCTCTCAATATTTTTTTTTCTTTCCTTTCCGCCCATTTCGTGAGTCGTTTATTTAAAATGTTCGTATACATTTTACCTAGCACGCTTGATAGTGTTACACCTCTAATATTATCAGGGTTATTGTGATCGCCTTTTTTTTGTGCAAAGGTACAATAACAGATTTTGACCATTCGATTGGGAAGGTTCCACTTTTGAAGAGCTTATTAAACAGATTACATAGAAATTCAATCACTAGGTCATTTGAATTTTTCAGCATTTCGTTTACGATTCCATCTGGTCCAGCGCTCTTACCTCGCTTTAAACATTTGATACTGTTATCTCAACTTTTATTTTTGTTACTGGATCATTAGGTTCTCGTGAATTTTTCGTCATTCTTTTCGGCATGATCGTCTTGACTATCAACATTTCAATATAAGGTAGCAGCACCATGAAAATGATCATACCACTGCTTTATTGATATGTAATTATAAATTACAGACTTCTTATGGATGGATCTTACTGTTGACCAAAACGATTTTGGATCTTTAACTGACGCTTTTAGTTTATTCAGTCTGTTGAGGTCGTGTGCTTTCTTTTTTTCTCTCTTTTCAGTTTATTATAATCTGTTCTTTGCCTTTACGTACGCCTCTTTCCGTTTATTCAAACCGGTTTTTTGAGTGCTTTGTGTGTGTGTGTGTGTGTGAGAGAGAGAGAGAGAGAGAGAGAGAGAGAGAGAGAGAGAGAGAGAGAGAGAGAAGCTGAAATACGCCTCCCTCCCTCTGCACACGTAGATATAGCAGAGAGATTAGCTATTCCCTTCTCTCCCCTCCCCCCCCCCCCTTCCTACTCCCCCCCCCCCCCCTTCCATACTCCCCCTTCCCCTTTTTTCCCCCCCCCCCCCCCCCCCCACCCCCCCCCCCCCCCCTTTTTCCCCCCCCCCCCCCTCAATTTCCCCTACCCCCTACCCCCCCCCCCCCCCCCCCACACCCCGCCACTGCCCCCTTCCCCCCCTTTTTTTTTCCCCTCAATCCCCTACCCCCTACACACACCCCCCCCCCCCCCCGCCACTGCCCCCTTCCCCTTTTTTTTTTCCCCTCAATCCCCTACCCCCTACACCACACACACACCCCCCCCAGCCCCGCCACTGCCCCCCTTCCCCTTTTTTCCCCCTCAATCCCCTACCCCCTACACACACACCCCCCCCCCCAGCCCCGCCACTGCCCCCTTTCCCCTTTTTTTCCCCCTCAATCCCCTACCCCCTACACACACACACCCCCCCCCCCCCCCCGCCACTGCCCCCCTTTCCCCTTTTTTTTTCCCCTCAATCCCCTACCCCCTACACACACACACCCCCCCCCAGCCCCGCCACTGCCCCCTTCCCCTTTTTCCCCCCTCAATCCCCTACCCCCCCTACACACCCCCCCCCCCCCCCCCGCCACTGCCCCCTTCCCCTTTTTTCCCCTCAATCCCCTACCCCCTACACCCCCCCCCCCTCCACCCCCCCCACTGCCCCCCCACTGCCCCCTTCCCTTTTTTTCCCCTCAATCCCCTACCCCCTACACACCCCCCCCCCCCCCCCCCCGCCACTGCCCCCTTCCCCTTTTTTCCCCTCCCCCTCAATCCCTACCCCCCACCCCCTTCCCCTTTTTTTCCCCTCAATCCCCTCCCCCCCCCCCCCCACACTGCCCCCTTCCCCTTTTTTTTTTCCCCTCAATCCCCTACCCCCTACACACCCCCCCCCCCCCCCCCCGCCACTGCCCCCTTCCCCTTTTTTCCCCTCAATCCCCTACCCCCTACACACACACCCCCCCCCCCCCCCGCCACTGCCCCCCCCCTTTTTTTTCCCTCAATCCCCTACCCCCCCTACCCCCTACACCCCCCCCCCCCCCCCCCCCCCCCGCCACTGCCCCCCCCCCCCTTTTTTTCCCCCTCAATCCCCTACCCCCTACACACCCCCCCCCCCCAGCCCCGCCACTGCCCCCTTCCCCTTTTTTTTCCCCTCAATCCCTACTACCCTACACCACACACACCCCCCCCCCCCCCCGCCACTGCCCCCCTTCCCCTTTTTTCCCCAATCCCCTACCCCCTACCCCCCTACCCCCCACCCCCCCCCCCCCGCCACTGCCCCCTTCCCCTTTTTTCCCCTCAATCCCCTACCCCCTACACACACACCCCCCCCCAGCCCCGCCACTGCCCCTTCCCCTTTTTTTCCCCTCAATCCCCTACCCCCCTACACACACACCCCCCCCCCCCCCACTGCCCCCCCCCCCCCTTTTTTCCCCCCTCAATCCCCTACCCCCTACACACACCCCCACCCCCCCCCCCTCAGCCCCGCCACTGCCCCCTTCCCCCTTTTTTTTCCCCCTCAATCCCCTACCCCCTACACACCCACACCCCCCCCAGCCCCGCCCCTGCCCCCCCTTTCCCCTTTTTTTTTCCCCCCCAATCCCCTACCCCCCTACCACACACCCCCCCCCAGCCCCGCCACTGCCCCCTTCCCCTTTTTTCCCCCTCAATCCCCTACCCCCTACACACACACCCCCCCCCCCCCCCCCCGCCACTCCCCCCTTCCCCCCTTCCCCTTTTTTCCCCTCAATCCCCTCCCCCCTACACACACACACCCCCCCCAGCCCCGCCACTGCCCCCTTCCCCTTTTTTTCCCCAATCCCCTACCCCCCCTACACACACCCCCCCCCCCCAGCCCCGCCACTGCCCCCCCTCCCCCTTTTTTTCCCCTCAATCCCCTACCCCCTACACACACACCCCCCCCCCAGCCCCGCCCACTGCCCCCCTTCCCCCCTTTTTTCCCCTCCTCCTCCCCTACCCCCTACACACACCCCCCCCCCCAGCCCCGCCACTGCCCCCTTCCCCTTTTTTTTTCCCCCCTCAATCCCCTACCCCTACCCCACACACACCCCCCCCCCCCCACTGCCCCCGCCACTGCCCCCTTCCCCTTTTTTTTTCCCTCAATCCCCCCTACCCCCTACACACACCCCCCCCCCCCCCCGCCCCTGCCCCCCCCCCTCCCCCCCGCCTTTTTCCTTCCCCCCCTTCCCCCTACCCCTTTTTCCTCACACACACACCCCCCCCCCCCGCCCCGCCACTGCCCCCTTCCCCTTTTTTTCCCCCTCAATCCCCTACCCCCTACACACACCCCCCCCCCCCCCCCGCCACTGCCCCCTTCCCCTTTTTTCCCCTCAATCCCCTACCCCCTACACACACCCCCCCCCCCAGCCCCCTCCACTGCCCCCCTTCCCCTTTTTTCCCCCTCAATCCCCTACCCCCTACACACACCCCCCCCCCCCCGCCCTGCCCCCCCTTCCCCTTTTTTCCCCTCCCTCAATCCCCTTTCCCCTACACACCCCCCCCCCCACCCCGCCACTGCCCCCTTCCCCCCCCTTTTTTCCCCTCAATCCCCTACCCCCTACACACACACACCCCCAGCCCCGCCACTGCCCCCTTCCCCTTTTTTTTCCCCCTCAATCCCCTACCCCCCTACACACCCCCCCCCCAGCCCCCCCACTGCCCCCTTCCCCTTTTTTTTTTCCTCAATCCCCTACCCCCCACACACACACACCCCCCCCAGCCCGCCACTGCCCCCTTCCCCTTTTTTTTCCCCTCCCCCCTACCCCCTACACCCCCCACCCCCCCCAGCCCCGCCACTGCCCCCTTCCCCTTTTTTCCCCCCTCAATCCCCTACCCCCCTACACACACACACCCCCCCCCCCCCCCCCCCTGCCCCCTTTCCCCCTTTTTTTTTCCCCTCAATCCCCTACCCCCCCCCACACCCCCCCCCCCCCCCCCCCCACTGCCCCCCCTTCCCCTTTTTTTCCCCTCTCCCCTACCCCCTACACACACCCCCCCCCCAGCCCCGCCACTGCCCCCTTCCCCTTTTTTTCCCCTCAATCCCCTACCCCCTACACACACACCCCCCCCCCCCCCCCCCACTGCCCCCCTTTCCCTTTTTTCCCCCTCAATCCCCTACCCCCTACACACACACCCCCCCAGCCCCCCCGCCCCTTCCCCTTTTTTTCCCCTTTCCCCTTTTTTCCCCTCAATCCCCAGCCCCCCCTGCCCCCCCTTCCCTTTTTTTTCCCCCCCACCCCAGCCCCGCCACTGCCCCCTTCCCCCACTTTTTTTTTTCCCCTCAATCCCCTACCCCCTACACACACTTTTTCCCCCAGCCCCGCCACTGCCCCCTTCCCCTTTTTTTCCCCTCAATCCCCCTTGCCCCCCCTTTTTTTCCCCTCACCCACCACACACACCCCCCCCCCCCCCACTGCCCCCTTCCCCTTTTTCCCCTCAATCCCCTACCCCCTACCCACCCACCCCCCCCCCCCCATACCTCCCCCCTGCCCCCCCCCCCCTTTCCCCCATCAATCCCCTACCCCCTACACACACACCCCCCCCCAGCCCCGCCACTGCCCCCTTCCCCTTTTTTCCCCCCTCAATCCCCTACCCCCTACCCACACACCACCCCCCAGCCCCGCCACTGCCCCCTTCCCCTTTTTTCCCCTCAATCCCCTACCCCCCAATAACACACACCCCCCCCCCCCCCGCCACTGCCCCCTTCCCCCCTTTTTTTTTTCAATCCCCTACCCCCTACCCACCCCCCCCAGCCCCGCCACTGCCCCCTTCCCCCCCTTTTTTCCCCTCAATCCCCTACCCCCCCCCACACACACACCCCCCCCCCCATCGCCACTGCCCCCCTTCCCCTTTTTTTTCCCCTCAATCCCCTACCCCCTACCCACACACCCAGCCCCCCAGCCCCCACTCCCCTTTCCCCCTTCCCCTTTTTTCCCCCAATCCACTACCCAGTAGTTCCTCCACTTATGACAATGATCCCCCATCAGTAGTACCCCCTAATAATACTGTTGGCCACACACATCATCATCCAGTTAGTACCCCCGTTGGCATGAGCCCCTATGACAGTGATCCCCTTGCCCCCTTCCCCTTATTTTTTCATCCCAGTCCGTACTGTTACCCCCTCCCACATAATACCGTTGGCCCGATCACTGCCCCCTTCCCCTTTTTTTACCCCTCAATCCCCCTACTGTTACTTTTCAAATACCCCCCAGGCCCCGCCACTTAGTACTGTTGGCTTTCCAATATCCGTTGGCATGAGCCCTTCCCCCATCCAGTTTACCCCTTTTCCAATAATACCCTTGGCACACCACCCCCAGCCCCGCCACTGCCCCCTTCCCCTTTTTTCCCCTCTTTTCCCCTACCCCGTTGGCATGACCCCCACCCCCCAGTGTAGTACCCCCCCGCCACTAGCCCCCTTCCCCCAATTTTTTTTCCCCTCAATCCCCTACCCCCTACACTTACCGTTGGCATGACAGTGATCATCATACCCAGCCCCACTTACCTTTTTTCCCTTTACTGTTGGCTTTTCCCCATACCCCTTTTGGCCATGATCACTTATTGGACAATGATCCGATCATCCCCATCCAGTATAGTACTGTTATCATTATGACCACCATCCCAGTAGTTCCGTCACTTATGACAATTATGACATGATCATCCAGTAGTACTGTGTGGTTTTTTCCAATAATACCGTTGGCATGAGCACTTATGACAGTGATCATCATCCAGTAGTACTGTTGGCTTTTCCAATAATACCGTTGGCATGAGCACTTATGACAGTGATCATCATCCAATAGTACTGTTGGTTTTCCCAATAATATTGTTGGCATGAGCACTTATGACAATGATCATCATCCAATAGTACTGTTGGTTTTTCCCAATAATATTGTTGGCATGAGCACTTATGACAATGATCATCATCCAGTAGTACTGTTGGTTTTTCCCCAATAATATTGTTGGCATGAGCACTTATGACAATGATCATCATCCAATAGTACTGTGGCATGAGTTTCCCCTCCCTCCCTCCTATGCACATGTTTGTATATGCAGAGAGAGAAGAGTTTTCCTCCACTTCGCTCCTTCCCCCTCTCTTCTCCCCTCTTTGCTCTCTCTTCCACACCCTCACCCCCCTTTTTCTTCTTTACTTCCCATTTTTTTCTCCTCCCCCAACCCCCCCCCCCCCCCCCCCTCCTCCTTTCCAATCATCATTATCAACACAAAAACATCCCCACATATAATTGTTATGATTATGACCAACACCCATTAGTTCTGCTCGATGGGTATCTCCCCCCCCGCCCCCCTCGCCTTTTGTTGTGTGTGTGTGTTGGGGGGGGGGGAGGGGTAGCATGTCAACAATTTTCCCATTGATCATTTCCATTCATTTTCTTTCCAGCCAGTATAATTATACTATCGTCCTAATACCAACACTATCTCACTTCTCACAATTAGTCTCATTATGATCATCATCTCACCCACAATACTGTTTACATGTTTATCCTCCTCTCTTTTATGTAATCCACCACACACACACACACACACACACACACACACTCCCCCACTTACACATGATAGTCTTTCTCTCATTGATCATTTCCATCTCTTCTCAACCAGCACGATCATATTAATGCCAACATAGTATTTCACCAACTGCAGTGACCAGCATCCAACAGTACCGTTTACTTTTCTACAGTAATACTGTGTGCAGGAGTTGCCCATCCTTTCTCCCTGTACATACGTATGTGTGGACGGAGAGATATGAGCTTTCCCCTCCTCCCTTGCCCCCTCTCTCCCCCCCCCCCCCCCCCCCCCCCCCCCCCCCCCACCCACCCTTCCCCACACACAACGATAGCCCCTCACCCATTGATCACTTCCTTTCCTTTCCACACCCCCACATATAACTACCAACATATCACTACTGTCATCACAATCACCGCCCATAGTTTTCGTTTTTGTTTTTTTAATGTATCATTTCTGTTCCTTACCACTAAGCACGATTATAAACCCACCACTGTCACTAAGAAATCATACCATTAGTCGACAGCTTCAAGTTGGCTTTGGCAAAAGCCAGAAGCCGATAATACCATCACGCTGCGCCCCCCCCCCCCCCCCCCCCCCCCCCCCCCCCCCCCCGCGCCGCGCCTAGTAAATGGATGTTAGCGACGTACCAATCCAGATCCAGATCCAGATCCATTAAACAATAATTACAAAACAAACCAATCCCACTGTTTCACGACGCCCACCCCCACCCCCCATTTTTGCCCCATTAAAATCACACTTTACCAGTATCTCTCCTCTTATTATTTATGTTATCAACGTCGCCACTTTTATCGCTATTATTGCCATTATCACCATCATTATCACGGTCATCATTGCTATTTCAACTCCCATGATCCCCTCTTTAACGGCCTCGTTTTCATGTAGCGCCCATTTTGCGCCGAATATGAAAAGTAAGTGGTTTCCTGTAGTTCTTTTTCATTGTCCTAAATGTAGTTTTTTGCCTGAAGAAGACCCATGAGGTCGAAATGCATTGTGTGTCGTCCTTCAATCTGTTTGTCTGCGTCTTTGGCGGTAACTAACACCTTTTCTTTCTAAATTTTGCTTCATTTTCCGCCCCCAGTCACTTCATTTTGAAACTAGATTTCGTTGGGTAGTGACTTTTTATGCTGGCATTAAACCAACGGGGACAGTAAATGGAAAGAATTCATCTTAGTTTTCAATGCAGATATTATTTTCAAATCTTGACAGTTATGCTCACAGAAATGGAAATACCGAAGATTTACTAGTTGATAATTTTGTAAGCTGTTGCAGTGAGCAGATGACATGAACTTGTTAAACCAAGGAAGCAGAACATTATTTGATCATTCAGTAAAGACATCAGATACATTTGGTAAACGTTTAGATTGTTCATGAACATTCAGAAAACAAAAGCAGTCTGTTATCATAGTATTAAGGTATTAAAACGCTTTTTTTTCCAAGGTCAAACATACACCCCATTCTCTCTCTCTCTCTCTCTCTCTCTCTCTCTCTCTCTCTCTCTCTCATACACAGTGACACACACACACACAGAGTGACACACACACATGCACACACACTCTCATGCACACACACACACCTCTCTCTCTCTCTCTCTCTTAGACCCATAGACACAGACATTCACAGTCACACCCAGGCGCACACATGCATCCGGCACACACTAACATACAAAGGCTGTAAGCAGAACACATTGGAAAACAAAAAAATGGATCTTTTGTATTAAATGGGTTATTTGGGATACCTGATTCTTGAATATGTGACAAAGCACCAGCTGGGTAATTAAGTAGGCAAATGCACAAATATTCAATCTAAATTTTTTTTTTTTTTTTAAACATCTGCTTATATCACAGATTTCATCTTGATTTATTTTGGCAAAGCAGTCATGCGCCCCTCCCTTTTTTTTTTTCTTTCCTCCCCTGTTCTCCCTCCCCCCTCCCCCCCCCCCCCCCCCCCCCTTCCTGCCAATCTCCCCTTTCTTACCATCATCAGTACTAAAACATCCACACATATAACTTATCATTATGATCACCACCCAGTCGTTCTGTTCAATGGGTATTCCAACACATTATTTCATGTACTTCACTTATGACAATGATCATCATCCAGTAGTACTGTTGGCTTTTCCAGTAATACTGTTGGCAGTTTTCCCTCCCTCCCCCCCCCCTGCACGCATTATGCAGAGAGAGACAAGCTCCCCCCCCCCCCCCTCTCTCTCTCTTCCCCCTTCCTCCCCCCCCCCCCCCCCTCTCTCTCTTCCCCTCTCTCTTCCCCCCCCCCCCTTTTCTTCTTTACTTCCACCCCCCCCCCCCCCCTCCCCCCATCCTTTCTAACCATCATTATCAACACAAAAACATCCCCACTATATAACTTATCATTTTGACCACCACCCATTAGTTCTGCTTGATGGGTAACCCCCCCCCCCCCCCCCCCCCCCCCCACATTGCATCACTGTACAGTGTATGTATTGTGTGCATTTGTGTGTTGTTGCTGGCATGTCAACATTTCCCATTGATCATTTCCATTCATTTCCTTTCATTTCCATTCATTTCCATTCATTTCCTTTCCAATCATTATTACTATACTATTATCCTAATACCAGTACTATCTCACTTCTCACTAATAGTCTCACTATGATCATCACTCACCCACAATACTGTTTACATGTCTCCCCCTCCCCATCCCCCCTTTTGTGTGAAATCTCCATCTCCCCCCCCCCCCCCCCCCCCCCCCCCCCACATAACAAATGATACCCCTTTTTCTCATCATTTCCATCTCTTCCCAACCAGCGTGAACATGCTAATGCCAACACATTATTTCACTAACTACTGTGAACACCATCCAACAGTACTGTTAACGTTTCCAATGATATTGTGTGTATGAGTTTCCCATCCCTCCTCCCTATACATGTATGTGTGGGCGGAGAGATATGAGCTTTCCCTCCCCTTTGCTATCACCCCCACCCCCACCCCCCCCCCTTTTTTTTTTTTTTTTTTTTTGGTTTTTTCTTCCAACAGTGATAGCCATTGATCATCACTTCCATTCTGTTCGAATTGTTATTTAATATTAGCATTACCCACACACCAACGTATAACTACCCACATATGACTACCTTAATTGCAATCACCATCCATCAGCTCCTTTTGTTTGGTTTTTTTTTTGTTTTTTTTTGTTTTTTGTTCTGAATGTTGTTTGTTTTGCCTGAACAAGACCAAAGAGGTTGAAATGCATGGTGTTTTGTCCTGCAGTCTGTTTGTCTGTGTCCTTGGCGGTAACTAACCCATTTTCTTTCTAATTTTGCTTCATTTTCCTCCCTCACTCACTGTTTTGAAACAACAACATTTAGGACAATGAAAACGAAGAACGTGCAAGAAGTGGTTGTTCTTTCATTTAATTTCAGTGTCCTAAATGTTGTTTGTTTTGCCTTACAAAGACCCAAGAGGTTGAAACACATCGCGTTTTGTCCTGTAATCTGTTTGTCTGGATGGTCTTGCAGAACTAATAAACTTTCTTTTTAAATTATTTTTCAATCTTGCAGAAACTAATAAACTTTCTTTTTAAATTATTTTTCAATCTAAGATTTTATGGAGGAAAGAGTTTTAACAAAATTTCCAGTGTGTTTTTTAGATGTGTTTTAAAGGGTTGTGTGATTTTTTTTTTTTTTTTTTTTCTAATATATGTACATGACTTGGGAGTTGACTTGATCGCGTTGACAGCTCTGACATGGCCTGTTGTGGTCAGCTCGTCCCTTTGGGCGTAATGCCCAGAGCAAAAGAGTTCAGTGCCCTTTACTTAATCATATGAATTTAGTGCCTTCATCCATTAAGGTATCACTATCCTTTATAGCCTTCAGTGTCCTCTTTCCACAAGGTTTAGTGTCCTTCCTTCAAAGGGAAGGATCACTATCTCCATTACTTGGGGATTTCTGCCCCCCACCTCCCGTACCTTTTTTTGTGTGTGTGTTAAGGCCAGTACATCTGTTGTAAGGCCGAAGTTTTCTTTTGCTGGATTCACAGTATTCTTTTGTCTCAGGTTTGGCTGTCTTGTTTCCAAGGCTTTAAGGATCAACTTCATTTTCAGAGTTTATTACCTTGTTAAGGGGGATTAGCCAACTTTGGATCAGAATGTAATCTCAGGCTGTGCTTGTTGCATGTCACAGACGAGGACCACCCTACAGGAATCGGTGCCAACCTACCAGGGGACCATTGCTGTCCATCCAACGCTCCAGAGGTATGACACCAGTTCAGCTTCAGAACTCAGATAGCTTATGCTGGAAGGGGTACATTTTGAATGGGATCAAAGGAAAGGAAAAAAAAATCAAATGTAGACGGATTGGTTATTGAAATACTGTCACAGTTTGAGCTGCTTGTCCTGTTTCAGTGCTTGCAAAAGGAGTAGATAAGTGAATAGTTTTAGTTTGTTTATAATGTAAATAGATAAGGTAATTGTTATTTTAGAAAAAAAGAAAAACAGTCCACCTGTCAAAATGGTACATGGCAAGTTATTGCAATGAGTATAGTTACCATAGTTACTGTCAATGACAATACAAAATTTGTATCGCTGTTGCCATGACATTGTCAATATTGAATATGATTTTTAGTTCACCAGATAATGAATATATAAGATGATCTAATACACGATTTGTGTAAATTTATTTGCCTACATACTTAGAAATAAGGACAGACATTTGACAAGATGACCGGACAGTGGCAGGCGGCTCGTCTTCACCTATCAAACCATGCTCATCTGTATGTCATTGTGTTCATTTGCACACACATTAGCTAATTGTGAGAGTTAAACGTTCTAGTATGGGGCATACAAGCATCTACATTTTGTTACATCCACATGCAGTATCCACATCATGGGGCCTACAGCATGTTGCACCAAACGGAGCAATGTAGGTTGCATGAATAAGTTGGGTTTTACACACCCAGTGGACATTTTGGGGTTTCAGAAATACACTAATATATATGATAATGTATTTCATTGTCGTTTAAGTAGGTAGCTATATTTCATACATATCAGGATAAGGGTAGGAAACCTTTTGGGTAATACTGACAATGAACAGTGTCCACAAAATCTTACACTTAATTTGCAGGTGGTCCCAGCATACAATGATCATGGCATACCACGATCACAAGTTGATACTTAACTGTCAGAAGAAGAGCATGAAATAAGCTCCTGTGCAAAAGTTAAGAGACACTGAAAAACGTTTTTCTCTTTCTTACCCATATTTTTCTGAACACCAGTACACAAGCGAACAAACAGTGGGTGGGACATATTCTTTAAAATTTCAAGTTAGAAGTCATGTTCTGCACTGTAGAAGCACAAAGTCAATTAAGACTGGGGGCGGGTGGGTGGCACCCTAAGAGCTGTCCAGTCACCCTTTGGCCTTAGCGAATGCAGTCACTAAAAAGAAATAAAATAGGATGTAAAAATTTCACGTAAAAGAACTCCCATTGGCAGCACAGTTAGGTTTTGATCATTAAAGATGCTGTGAAGTTGTGTTGTTCCGCCCAATCCCACCCCCCTCCCTCCTCCCTTTCTCCTCATGGAATCGGTGATGTGTTGGGAGTATGAATTCCAGTCCAGTTGACTTCATGTTTTTATGTAAAAGGCCCCAAACTCAGCATCAATGCACAGATTAACTACATGGATGAAACCACATGTCCAGAAATGCCAGAAACTGGAATTTGACCTCAATGTCTGTCCAGCAATCCTGAAATGTCTTGGTTGATTTTTTTTCCCCCGAAACGTTTCGGTAAAACTGCATCCTGATTACTCCATCCAATCCACGTTTTTCTTTTCCAAACTGATCATTCCTTCATTTTGCCATGAGAATGCACAAATGCTGATTTGCACAGTAGTCATAATACCATTCGTTGAGCCTAATGAAGATAGGTCTGCAGTAGATGCAAATGTTATAAACAAGTTTCGTTTTCACATGTCGCCACACAGCAGAGGCTTCTTCCAGATAGTAGCCGCCTATTCTTATGTTAACTATGGTAAAATCAGTTCCTTCTGATGCAGATTACATTCAAACCTGATTCATCAGCTGATTTTTTTTTTTCAAGATGTTTCAGGGCATGTTGTCAAAAAATTTGACACGGTCTGATGTCCTTTGCTTGCGGAAGTTAGCAAGAGTTGTCCTTCAGTCAGATTTTCCATCCTATGATTAGGATAAGCAAGTTTAATTACCACTGAAGAATATCATCTCGGGAATTTTTTTCCACTTAAATGCATTGAATTTGTCCTGATCTCACCAATCATGAGAACAACATTTGACAAAATATATGGGAAAACAGGTCTGTAGTTATGTGCTCACAAGCAAAAAAGAAAAGAAAAACAACAGAAAAAATATAAAAAAGTGTTATCCCAACTAATTACAAATACAAGTACATTCATTGCCCTTTTATCTTGCCAGTTGATGCCAGCTGAAAGGCCACTTTAAATAGGTAATTTGTGACTCATGGTTCTTTTATTGTGTGGCAAAGCACCAGTTGGTTAATTTAGAAGGCAAATGAACAAAAATTATTCAATCTGTAGTTTTTAAAACATTCTGTTTATATTACAGATTTCATCTCGATTTATGTCGACAAAGCAGTCATGCCCATTGATCTTAGAACTCTTATTTTTTTTCACGCCTGATTTATGATAATCAGGAGCTTGGTATATCATTAAGCTTGTTATAACAGTGTATTATCAATACAATTTATATGTAGGCTTTATTAGAACCTGTTTCATTTAAAAAAAAAAAAAAAAAAGTAAACAAAAATCTGTATATTTCACATCACTACTGATTTTTGCTTCCACTACGAATTAACTTGTGCCCCAGAATTTCTAGTAAATGTACTGATTTTTTTTCAGGACTCTTCAAGAACTGCCCATGTGTGGGGATCAAGGTATCCAAGTATCATTATATAATGTCACAATTTAAATCTATGAGCCGAGTCACATATCTGTTGCACCAGTAACCTCCACCCCACCCACATGCCACTCCCACCCCCTTCCCCTGATATACAGGTTTGCAGGCTGAATTTCAGCCGGAATAAACAATACCACTCAAACTTTTGGTTGTTGAAGTGAAAAAAAAATCTAGTTTTCCATACTAAGTAGTTCTTCTAACACCAGAATTGGATCACCACAAACTATTTTCTTGAGTTCAAACTGTCTTCTTGAGTTTCAGAAGTGGTAAATACAAATTAAAGTCAACAAGAATTATTGCTGCCTCCGGTCTCTTGAATTGAGTGAACTCCACTGTATATAGGTCAGTAGCATTAATGTCTGTGTTAATGGTGTCCTTGTGGATTGCATGACAAAAAAAGGAGGTAAGGTGTTTCCAAATGCCCAGATTTTACCTATCAAAGGAGTACGAACCCATCAGCTTCAGGGAGCTTTGCCCCCTGACCCCCCCCCCCCCCCCCCCCCCCCCCCCTGCTTTTCATTTTCCCCTGGTTTCACCCATGTAACTTGTTGCAACTAGAATTTGCGTGTAATCATCCCATAATTGCTTTAACTTGCTTTTAGTGGTAATCCAAGTTGTGGTGGTGAGCCCGCATAAAGTGTGAGTTGGAGAATCTTCTTGCAAATGATATCCAGTGTTGGTAAAGTGTGGCTGAAAATTTTCTTCTTTTTGGTAATCTGGACGGGAAAACAATGATAGTGAAGCATATGGTGAGAAGCATATGGTGAAGCTGTGTAAAGTGTTGAATTAGTGAATCTTCTTGCAATTAAAAGTATGGAATGGAGCTGAGGTTGAATGGGAGAAAAATGCACATTACAACAACAACAATAATAATAATGATGGTGTGGAGTGGTGGAGAATGCAGGTGAAGAAAGAAAGATCATGGTAGGTTCAGGAACCAAGGGACAACAGCCAGTCAAGAAGAATACACAGAGAACAAAATGGAGTTTCTTCCCTTTTATTTTTCTTCCCATTCTCAGGAACACTGGGATGTGTACATCGTGTTTGATGCGCTGCAGTGTGTAGAGTTGGTTGTCTGGCAGACCTCTCAGCTGGCAGGCTTGGTTGGAGTCTGTATCTGCTATAGGGAGGGGGTACCCAGGGTAGTCCATTACCTGAGGTACACCTGGGTGAAGTTATTTGTGCTTAGTGGCGACAGTCCTGTGCTGCACGAGGCTGAGTCGGGAAATGTGTAGGACAGAAGGCGTCAACCTGCTGTACATAGATCAATGTCCACTCTGCGACCATGAGCGGCATTCCCACCTCCCCCACCAGCCAAGGGGAGGGCCCTCCTGGTGGTGCAGGCCACAGTGAAGTCAAAGAATGACAGCCCCTCGTCATCAAACTGCTCCACAGCCTCAAGAGCCATCCCTTGTGACAAAGGCTAGTCCCATCGTCACTGCTGCAAGTTGTTAGTTTGTTAGTTGATGCTTCTCGTCTTTCATGGTCAGTCATGATACTGTCTTCCTTGTAGCCTCCCTTCCAGGCCATCATCAAGACTAGGTGGCAACTGGGGAAACCTGCAGGACAGAAGTGGGCAAAAGATCAGTTCAGAGAAAATATGGATTTTTGATCTAGTATTGTTGCAATGATTGAAATCATTAATTTTTGTGAATTCAGTGATGTATATGTTATAATATAGGTTGTGAAGCATTCATATTTTAAGATTTTACACAAACTAATTACGAGTCATCAATCAAGGCTTGCACTGCTTTGACACACAACTAGTCAGTCAAACAGAAGAGAGTACTCCCTTTTAATTTACACTTAAATCTATACATTATTTACATAAAATACTTCTTACTTTGTTTCGCCTAATGAGACTTAGTAGCCAGGTTCTTGTGGACTCACAAATACTTTTCTCTAATGTTGGCCTTGGAGCTACACAAAATCTCTTTTAGCAGACAAAACTCACAGAACTTCATCTTGACTTACAAAATGTAAGTTGTCCCTCTCATTTGAAAGAATGGGTTTACTGTGTGTCCCAAGTCTGTCTAGGAACAAAATTTTCCTCTTTTCCTGTAATTTCACTGCATGCTGCCTGGAGGTTTGCAAAGCCTATCACAGGCTAGTTGGGCCTTCACTCTGTATCTATCACTGATACCTCCCATGTCATTCTGAGAGGAAAAAAAACGCTGTGAGGCATTTGCCCTAATCTGTGTCTCTATGTACAACGCTGTCATCCAACACAACTGACATTCCTACAGGTTACAAACTTAGCGCTTTCTGTTGTTCGTTCAAAGCATGCAGGCTGCGCAGTTTCCTATATCAGATGGACCAAGGCAGCACAAGAGACTTCAAAAAGTCCTTGTCTTTACAAAAATTGTATGTGTGATTTATGCTTTCCGTTTACATACTCGTTTTATGCACCAACACACATTTAACAACCAAGAAGTTGGTCACAGTGAATGACAGTCAGACAGTGGAGTTCTATGAATTGAATAGAAATTGTCCTGATTATTATGACAGTGATACGCCATGGCTGTGATGTTCTTATTCTCTAGATACTGTTTCTGGGACTTGATTGTTTTTTTTTTTTTAAGTAGGCGAGTAATTATTTGTTAGTTTATGATCTAACTAAATAAGTTTATTACAATCTTATAGGGACAACAGAGGCTATGTGTCAAAAATGGTAAGGCAAGTTATAGCAATGAGTATGCAGTATTTGTATCGGTAGTAACTGTTGATTATGATGACTATGTTTCTAGGAAGCTCAATAAAAGTGCAAGGGACTACGCTGTCAGTATGGCTGACAGAAGATCCACTGAGAGGTGCTCAACATTCCCACGGCAAGCGGCTGCCTGATATTCACCAGATGCAGCTGTTGAAAGTGGTAGCCATCATTTGACAAAGCAGCAATACTACGCCGGCATTCATCCAGCAAGCTGACAGCTGATGCGCCGCCAGGACTGGCGAAGAAGCCTGAACAAGCCCACCATCATCCGGACTTGTCAACGGCCAAGACTTGTTGGTAGAGACAAGTAACATCATGGTGATCTCCAGACCAGTCTACCCTGAGTGCCTTTGCAGGAGTGTTCACACACACCAGCAGCCAACAGTGTGTCCAACACAATCTGAGCGGCATCAACATAACTGAGCTACTCATGTACCCTGGGTGTTCGTTAGTGGCTACACCTGGGTCATCACATTTGAAAATTTTTTGTTATCATCTTGGGTGAGGTCCCAGAGATATGAACACAAATACACAATGTGCAACTACTTGTGGTTTGCAAGTAAACTGGGCTGAGCTCACAATATCCAGCCATCAGTGGTCTGGAAGAAAATTTCATCAATGGGGTTCACACAAAAATTATCTACCCTCCCCATCCCCCAGATAAGAACCAAAAATATTCAGCCTATTAGATAATCAATAAAGTAATATATTACTTGATTAAGATACATTTAGTTATCAAATTAGTTACTAATAAGGACTGATATTTGACAAAAGTGTAATACTTGATTAATGTACATAATTTATTAACCGATATTTGATTAATGTACATTTCTTTATTAGTGACTAAGGACTGATATTTGACAAAGATGACTGGACAGTGGTGGACAACTCATTTTCAACTATCAAACATTCTCATCTGTATGTCACTGTGTTCATCTGCACACACATTAGCTATTTATAAATGTTAGACATTAAT
The DNA here is from genome assembly GCA_016801955.1 of Conus betulinus. Classification (NCBI taxonomy): domain Eukaryota; kingdom Metazoa; phylum Mollusca; class Gastropoda; order Neogastropoda; family Conidae; genus Conus; species Conus betulinus. Next base: position 1,191,620 of record JADBJO010000048.1, on the reverse strand, counting down.
AGTTTCTGCATTACTAGCGACAGTCTTCCAGTAAGGGGCTTGCAAGCATCTATATTATGTCATATCAAAAGGATATCTATATGTCCACCTGCAGCGTCGGAATCATGGGGTATGCAGTATGTTGCAACAAACGGGGCAATGTATGTTGCATGAACAAGTTGGATTTCATTGCACATAGTGAACAGTTTGGGTCTTGCAACACAAACATAAAAACACCGCAGTGTTGTATTCCATGTTGTTGTATCGTTCATCTTTCATTCACAGGGGTGGGAGACCTTCTGTATTGATACGGAATTCCGTATAGCAAATTTTCCTTTTTTTTTTTCCCCATGTGCGCATTCAGTGTTCCTATTAAGGTTTTTGCACCACTGGTATTTGAAATCCGCCATCTTGTTTTCAGTGCATGAAGAACATATCATCGTGCTTTACATTTGTCAAAAATGGAGCTGATTAATGACAAAGCAGAGGCACGGAAGATCAACAATGACCTGAAGAAAAACAAGTGGAGAAATGAATGGATGGATAAGATGGACGAATTGAATCGTCCGTTCCGAAAATGGCTGTGGAAAACAAATGAAGTGGGCGCTGCTTGGTATATACTGTGCAGTCAGAGAAACTGTAAGTCAAATGGGAAAAAAGTTGATCGAAGTGCATTTCCAAGAGACAAAACATGTTGAGAGATTGAATGCGCTGAAACATAATCAGCTCTTCCTGCTGCTGCTCCAGTAATGGCTCCGGTGTCTAAAGTTGATTCCCTGCTGATGCAAAAACTTTGGATATAATCAGTTGATTTTCATTTCCAAGACTTGTCTCTCTGCAGTTACTAATTTCCATTGTCAGGACTTAACCCACTATAGCTTCTAATTTTCAAGACCTGCCCCTCTGCTAACACTGATTTTTATTTTAAAGACTGACCTTGCTGCAGTCACTGACTTCTGTTTCCAAGACTCCCCCCAATGTAGGTTAGAAAAAAACTGATCCCACCGATTTGTTTCCAAGAATCGCCCCATTGTAGTCATTGAAAAGCTGACCCCACTGCTGTCACCGACATCTCTGTTACCATGATTTGCCTCACTGCAGCCTCTAATTTCCAGTTCCATACTCATCTTGCTGCTTAGCTGATAGACTTTTTCCAAGTTCACTCATTGCAGCCACTGATTTTCTTCTCAAGATTTGTTCAGTTGGGGTTACTGATTTATTGCTTCCAGGTTCATCCACTCTAACCATTGACTTTCATTTTTCAGATGCCCCAGTAACACCAGCTACAGGTTTCTGTTGTAAGACTTGGCCCACTGCAGTTTTTGATTTTTGCTCAGTGTTCGTTCCAATCCAGTGCTAGTGCAGACATTGACAGTCTGCTGAATTTAAGCCATGCAGACTAAAAAAAATAAAAATAAAAAATAAAAAAAAAAAATGAAATTTAAATCAAGAATCCTCATTCTTGAACTTACAAATTAAGTGATTGAAATTTGGCCACTGTCTTCTATTAACATCACTGGTGAGTGATATACATTGCATCCTATTTGTTTTGATGGTTTACTGAAATCAAGATGTATTCTAAGTACTTGGCATTGTATTTTCAGTTTCATATTTAAAAAATGCAAGTCATTTTGTCATATTTGGAGTGCTTTTGTATATAGAAGTTTATCAACATTGAAACCATCACCATTCATTGAAGAACGATTTGTAGTCTGAGCTGACTGAAGAGCAAGATTCAGAAAATACAACTCCAGAGCCTTTCGTAAGTGACCTATGTTTTCCATCAACAAACTTAATCTATAATCCAACACATATTTATGGACCAGGAACTTCCAACACAATTCACGGCAACAGGCAGTGAAGTAGCCACAGGTCTTGTCCTGCCCCTCCACCACCATTTTTTTAGGCTTTCAACATTTAAATCTGCCCTATTTCAAGTTGCAAAGTGAAACGACTGCAGGCGGAAATCTAAACCAATCTTAAATAAATGTCAGCGAACCGCCCAGGGAAACGTGGACAAACGAGTCACAAGACAAACCACAACGCGTTTCGACCTCTTAGGTCTTCTTCAGGTGCAACAAAAATGAAACAAATAACGAAAATGCACTTAGCTTTGATCGCTTCTGTGTTCAGCGCAAGAAAGAAGGCGTTGAACACAGAAGCGATCAAAGCTAAGTGCATTTTCGTTACTTGTTTCATTTTTGTTGCACCTGAAGAAGACCTAAGAGGTCGAAACGCGTTGTGGTTTGTCTTGTGACTCGTTTGTCCATGTTTCTCTGGGCGGTTCGCTGACATTTATTTAAGATTTGCCCTATTTTAAGCTTGGCTTTTTTTTCTAATCCCAGTCTCTAATGTTTACAGTACATCCAATTGATATCATTTCAACCCCCACCATTTCCCATCCCCGACCACCTCCCAATAGCCCAGCCTTCCACACTCTTTACCCAGGCCAACACATTGCTCGGTACATTCCTTCCCTCTCCACTCCTTTAACTTTCAGCATAATTCCATTCTGTTCTTTACCAACAGTCGCAAATAAAACTTTTTTTTTCCATATTTGGAAAATAACTTGTGCAGTGACAATATCCTAAGAAACAGAGGAAACTATACAAAAATTATTACTTATTGCAAACAAGTGTGTACACTGAATAAAAGCGCATGCGAGCTCTGATATTGTGCAGATTTTTTTTTTAATGTATAGCCTTTTTGCAAAACCCATGGTGGCTTGGTAAATGAGCAGGTGTAATCATATTTTGAACCATCTTTACAGTTTACTTGCTTTCCAAAAGTAGTTGTTGCTGTTTAGAAGTACTATGTTTCAAATAAATGGGCTACCATTAACAGTTGGACATGCTATGTCGGCGGATGCAGATGTCAGCTTCTGAAAGGTTTATAATGTACTCATGCAGTGTAAGTATGTGGGCCAGGGTATTGCCCACATATGTAGTTATGCAGTGTATGTATGTGAGCCAGGGTATTGCTCACATAAGACTGTCTTTATGCAGTGTATGTATGTGAGCCAGGGTATTGCTCACATGTGTAGTTATGCAGTGTATGTATGTGAGCCAGGGTATTGCTCACATAAGACTGTCTTTATGCAGTGTATGTATGTGAGCCAGGGTATTGCTCACATGTGTAGTTATGCAGTGTATGTATGTGAGCCAGGGTATCGCTCACATAAGACTGTGTGGTCTTTATGCAGTTTATGTATGTGGGCCAGGGTATGCTCTCATAAAACTGTGGTCTTATGCAGTGTATCATCTGTATGTATGTGGGCCAGGGTATTGCTCTCATAAAACTGTGTGGTCTTTATGGGCTGGGGGCTGGTTGAGTGTGTGTGTGTGTCTTGCTCAATCCTCGCCCTCAACAACTTGATGGTGGATTCCACCCAATATTTTTTTTGTTCATGCTACTGGTATATACCTATGCATTTGCATGTTTGTCACTCGTACCATGGGGGTGGAGGCTCTGCTTTTATCGTGGGGTGGAAAGTCTGATCTCCAAAGTTGGAGATCGGCTCTGCCACCACCCAAATTTTTTTTCACTGCTTTTACCTTAGGGTGGAATATCTCATCATCTTCACTTTTCCATCCACACAAGCATGCATTCATAATTCTTCTCAGTTAATCCACACATGCCCATTTTTAAATGCTACTTTCAAACCAACAATCCACACACATGGCTTCCTCTTCAGTGACTTTCTTGCCTTTTTTCACAATGCACACAGAGAAATAAGCATTTCATCACAGGAATATTATAAACAATTGAATTTCAATGCATTCTGTGGGGGGCCGACACTTCCATCACAAACGGCTCCAAAGCAGAGTGCCAAGGACTAGACATGGTGTCCTTGGCAGAAACCCCCATCTTCCCCCCCCCCAAAAGTTACACAGTGGGGGGCCCTAACACTTCCTCCCCCTTTTCTTGCCTATTAAAAAAAAAAATTAAAGAAAATGAAGTTTTCCCACCATGCAGTATTCTTGTGTTGTACTTTCAGAAACTGATACATGTATACAGAACATTGCAGTTTTTATCAGAAAAAAAACATACGTAATCATGTAAGCCATAAAAGGACATACAGTCCACATGGGCAAATACAAGAGTGGACATTCTAGACAATGAAAAAATCTTAACTTTGGAGGAAATAGAGACGTTATAGAAAGTCAGGGTGGTGAACAGAAAAGTATGCATACAGAGTAAAATGGAGTATGTCAAAGGAAATAAATGCAAGGGTGAAAGAAAGAAGTGTGACTAAGGAAAGATAACTTGTGAAAATATGGCAATGGAGAATGAGGTCAGACATGAAGACACTTATGGTTAGCAAAAATAAAAATGGGTAGCAAAACTTCTAGAAAGTGAAAAGGACATTACTGACATTATTCTCACCACTGTAAATGACAAAATATGTCAAGGCTAAAAAACCGGATGCAGGCACTAAAAAGGGAGGCAAAGAATACAAAAAGAAAATAATGGAAGTGCAAGTTCCAAAGCTGAGGCAGAAAAGTGGCGAGAGGTTGTAATGCACAAAGTGGAATGAAAAGTGAACTAGAAAGATAAGGAAGGCTAGGCTTAGGAAGAGAAAAGGGAAGCAGAACTTAAAACACAATGTGTCTAACTTGTCCGTATAGTATATAAGAAGAAACAAGGTGGCTGGAAAAGAATGGATATAAAAATGGAATTAAACACTGTTCAGTTTACATTTATAGTAGCACTGTTCGGTTTACATTTATAGTAGCATCCTTCAGTTCATATTTACAGTAGCAACCTCCAGTTGGCTGGTATAGTAGCACCCTTCAGTTCATAAATTTATTATAGTAGCACCATTCAGTTCACATTTATGGTAGCCCTGTTCAGTTTACATCTACAGTCCAGCTGACCACTCCTGGAAAGGATAAGCTTATCAAAAATTCATCTGGTGTTCAATACGCATTTTTTCCACTCTGTTTTGTATGTTTAAAAGTAGTTTGGCTTGTGACTGATAACTTATAAGAAAAAGATTTGAATATATCAAGAAGCACATGACGACAGAAATGCTAGGAAAACATCTTGAGCTGGGGGAAAGAAAAAAAAAAAGAAGAGTGCAGAATCAGGTGAGAACAGCATGTTTGGTAATATGGGAAAAGTGAACTAATAGAAAAGTAAACATGGGACCTGAGATGTAGGTGAAAAAAAAGGTTTGGTTATCAGAGAGGTAACAAACAGAATCAAGTGAAAGAGGATGGGGACAGAATAACTTGGTATACAGAACAATTGTGGGAAAGTGCCAGTTTCTGGAGAAGTTCTAGTCAAAACATACTAACACAGATAGTTGGAAGGTGGGTTGAAATGCTGCTCCCCCCCAAACAATTGCTGCAAAAAATGGCAGTAAGATGAGAACAGGGAAAAGGATGTAGAGCAGAGAAGTGGCATTATCAGGACTGAGAGAGATATGTCTGAACAGCTGTGAAAATGATCAGTCGCATCGGAGAGCTATGATAGTGAGAGTTAGGAATGCCACAGGAGGTAGTCTGCGAGGGAAGCACAAGAATGGGACTTGGTTGGCTTGAACAGTGGAAACACTGTGAGGGCAGGTAAGATTGTACACAGGTACGATTGTACACAGATATGACCAGGTGGAAACGAACGAACGCGAAAGTGACGTAGGTTTGCTGGGAAAGGGGGGACAGTAATGAATAAAACAAAATGAGAAGACCAGCTGCCGTGGCGAAGTGGTTAGTGTCGCAGACTCCCGGCTGGGAGGTCGTGGGTTCAAATCCCATCAGAGTCATGTAGATTTTTCTGCCCCAACCAGCTCCTACCCAGAGTTGAGTTTGCTGCGGACTCAGTTGGGAAGACTGAGACCACACAGTTGAGTTTCATCCACTTAATGGATGCATTTCTGAGAGTGTTATTCAAATTTCCTAACCAACACTGCAGGTACCTTTATCTCTCGGCCCTGGTTGACGCCGGGATATATTATGAAGGAAGCATAGAGTACAGCCCTGTCATGTAGTCTCAGATCAAATGGAAATCCGCAGCATCATCTTAATCATCCTCATCGATCAGCATTTTTTAAAAAAATTGTTTCAACTTCTGTGGTCCTTCATGCCCTGCTCTCACAGTGACCTCAATTTCGATGTCCTCTCCACGTCTATGGCCTTAGTTTGGTTTTGACGGGGTCACCGGAATTGGCAAGTCTATGGGGGCTGTTATTGGACAGACGTGGTGGTGCCCTCTGGAGGGAGAGCTCACTTGCGCCGCTCCGCGACTAAGCAATTATTGTTGTCAGTACGGGGCTTAGTAGGTGGTGTCCGGCATATGTTAGATCAGAACAGGCACCACTGAACACCACCGCAGTGCAGTGCAGTGCAGTGTCTCCTCCTGTGAGTTGCCTCTTGACGACTTGACACTGACTGCTCCCTGTTGATTGGATGGTGCCGGGGCTGCGGCGGGGCCGACCAGGTTGCGGCTGTGGACGGGGTGTCGGAATGAGCGGCATGGGTGCACTGGCTATGAGGTGGCGCAAAGTTGGACAGAAAAAAGAAAAAAAAAAAAAGAAGGATTTGAAAAGTCAAAATGGATCAACAGACAGAAACGTAGCAATATACTGCATACAAACTAGTTGCCTCAAGTTCAAAAGGATTGAAGAAAGACTAATGCCTATGTGTGGAGGTGGAACAGGGTAGGCAGCAGAGCAGATTGTTAAAACGGTAAAAAACCCCACGGTTGCAATTAGATAACAATGCAAAAGATGAGCTCTGGAGGACAAAGAACAGGAAATAAACAAAACCTTGATAAGGTAACAAGCACTGAGAACTGAAGATGTGAAGAATAGAGAAATTATACTTATGAACTCGTGACTTTAATGTGAGGTCTCCAGCCTATACACACGAGACACGTAACATGAAATTGTTTTATGCTACTGAAAATGAATGATTTAAACAGAAGGATGCTCATTTGGCGATAACAAAAGTAACAAACTTAAGTTACAAACATAGCAACATCTCACTATGACAGCATTTACATTTTTCAATGTTGTCTTCAACTGGACAGGAAAGCTCTCTTTATAGTGTTTATGAATATATTTTTCTCAATTTTTTGTAACTTGGACATTTTAGAAGAAAATGTATTTCGGCTTCTTCACTGCAAAAAGGGCAGGTGTTTATTACTGCACTATCAGTATACTTTTTATTTGTTCGAAGCTCATTTACACCTAATCTTACTTTTGCTAATGCCCTTCTGAATTTTGTAACTGTGATGCCATGTAAGTATTTCTCAAGTTGATGCAGTAATTCAAAGGATCGGTAGACGGTATAACAGTCACTACCTTCTAATTTACTGTGCCAGTCCTGTTTGAAACTACCATTCTCTGTCTAAACACTGCCAAGAATGCCTTTTCATGTCCAACTCCTCCATTTATATTCACACTTCTGAAAATCCACAGGAGTCAAAACAATGTTTATGTCTAAAGCCCAGTTGAAGGATTTACTAACTTCTTTCAATTCTTTTTTATATGCTTTTTTCGGTACTCAGTTTGGTGTCTTTTTTTTTTTTAATCTTGAACCAGTATTTCACTGGCCAAAAAGTGCTATCAATATGTAGAGGGTATCAGCCTAGCTCACCATAAACAAAGAGTATTTAGCATCTTTTGCCAGTTCCCAAGAACTTTTTACAAGCGAAGAGATGTATGCGTTCTATTGCTTTAAAACGTGCGAGGCCTTATATTTGTGATGAATATAGTATCTCCGGTTTAACCCTGTGCATCAAGTAAAGAAAATTGACATATCCATTATTATCCAGGCTGTACAAAGTTTTCATATCTATCACTTTGCTTTTGGCTCTTCCTCCAAACTCTTTTAGTGAAATGTCTATAGACAATTTTGTCGTTAAGGTAAATCCTAGATATTTACAGCTATTTATGACTTCTATCTCCTGCCCTCTGCAGTATTATTTTTCGTGTTTACTTAGATACACACCTTTTCTGAAAACCATTATCTTTGTTTTTGTCAAATTTACTGTTAACCCAAGTAAATCAGATGCCTGCTGCGAGTCTCTAATCTGATTTTGAAGTCCAGAGGGAGTAGAGAGGAAATCGAACCTATGTCATCTGCGAATAACAATAAGAAAATTTCACGTAAACCTGGCAGAAACTGGTACCCATGCTTCCCATTTTCTTGTGACTACATCAGTTATAATCAAGGAAAAAATCAGGGGAGATAATAAATAACGGAATATGTTGAAGGGCATGAAATGGAAAGAAAAATATGAGAACTGGTAGAAGAAATGGAATAAAAGGAGTTTTGAAAACAACAGCAGGAACTGGGGTTGGTCTACGTTCATTCTCTTTAAAGATCAGCACTTTCGCCAAGAACGTGACACCCCGAACACATACACACGATCTCTCCACAATGCATACATGTTGACAGGGGTGGTTGGTTAGGACAGAAAGAAATGGACACAGCAGTGAATGGAGTCAATGATCTCAGAAAGAGTCTACAATCTCGCAACGTATGACAGTGGATAGGGGTGGTTGTTTGGGATGTAAAGAGGTGGACATGGCAGGGAATGGAGTCTACAACCAATGGCAATGTCAAACAAGGCATGAGGCCATTCCTGTTCATGTTCCCACTTGGAGTAAAATAATGGCTGGTGAAAATGATAACGAGTTGGGATTGAAGTGAAAATACTGAAAACGTAAAGGGATATGTTAAGGCAGACCACCCATGCGCTAATGCATGCATGCACATGCTGGAGTGTATGTGTATCTGTGGTATGTGTGTGTGTCTATGTTATATGTGTGTGTGTTTTTTTTCGCATATGTGAAGAAGCTAGGAAAGGGTATGTGAGGGAATGTGATACAACACTAAGTTGCAGTGACAAAAATTCCATAAGAAATGAGAAAGAAACGAACAGAAGTGGATAGAGATGGTGCTGAACCTGAAGAGAGGGGTGGAGATAAAACAGAAGAAGGCTAGTGGTGGCAAAAAAAATAAGGGTGGCACTGAATAGGATCAGTTGGATAGACATTGGAAAAATGGAAGCGGTGTGGGAAGAGGGATGAAGAGAATAGACAAGAAAGGAACTGGATAGAATGACATTTAGGGTTGAAGTTTTCAGGGTTTGAAAAAGAAATTCTTGTCCTTATGGTCCAGCCTATCAATCGGACCCTTTTCAGGGCTGTCAAACTTACATGAAAGCCTCACACTTAAACAGTTAATCCGATCATCACTTGGAAAAAAAAACATCGGAAAAAGAAACAAACAACAGAAGTAATTTTGCCTAGCTGTTGATGTTTTCAGACATATAAAAAAAAAGATTATACTTACGACTGGCTTTTCACGATATGAAAGTAAGAAAAAAAAAAACCAATGAAAAACACATTTCAATGCCACGAAGAATAACACACAAACAATATAGGCAATTAGACACTGGAGACAGCAACGCCCAGTTTCGACTCTGGACAGTGTAAACAATTTTCATCATCTAATTGCCAGGTAGAAAAAAAGAAAGAAAAAAGGCTGGGATATCATTAACTGCTGTAAGAGAAATAAAAAAAAAACTATGAGTTTCCTGAACAATGATGGGGGAAAATACCCAGAAAAGGAGAAAAACACAAGACTACGGAAGTGGGAAGATAAAAAGGCTGACAGATTTGGGGGAGTGTGGGTTGGGGAGCTGGGGAATCAAAGCAGAAGGTGATGGGCATTTGGTAAGATGTTCAGATTCTACTCTGGCCCAGCTGACCAAACACAGCCCTCTTACAGCTGTTGGCACTCAGAGAACACAACTGTCCACTATCAGAATAATTTAAACAGTGACACCCTTCGATTTCAGGCAGATTACACAAGACTGCTGAGTGCACCTGCCATTCTACTTATTTCATCCTAATCACATGACACTGTCCCCCCCCCTCCTCCCTACAGATGCATTACAATGCAGATAAACACACCATAAAATGTTCTACTGGCCAATGGCACTTGGGCAATCAACGGCTTGTTGACAGATTACTTGATAAAATTGTTACTGCCTCCTTGCGAGATTTTAACAAGAAAACTAGCATATCATAAATTGTTCACAACAGATGTGATGAGCAGCAGGCACAATAAAGACAAGACCCAAAAGGCCTACAAATGGTTGCTCCCAGTTGGGGAAAAAAAAAAAAAAACGAAAGAGACAAAAACAGGCAGAGCCAAACAGAGTTATAGAAAAGGGCAACAATGATCGACTTGCAATTTTCTTAAATCCAAAATGTAGGGAAAAAATTCAGACACTGATTCCCCCCTCCTCCTTCCTCACCTTTACCCTGCATTCCCCCAGGGAAAACTGTGAAGACAAACCAGAACAAGAACCACATAGCAAAGACAGGTAAACGGCCACTGTGAAGATGAACCAGAACAAGGACCACACAGTGGAGATAGATAAACGGCCACTGTGAAGACGAACCAGAACAAGGACGACATAGTGGAGACAGATAAACGGCCACTGTGAAGATGACCCAGAACAAGGACCACACAGTGGAGACAGATAAACGGCCCCTGTGAAGACGAACCAGAACAAGGACCACACAGTGGAGACAGATAAACGGCCACTATGAAGATGAACCAGAACAAGAACCACACAGCGGAGACAGATAACGGCCACTGTGAAGATGAACCAGAACAAGGACCACATAGCAGAGACAGATAAATGGCCCCTGTGAAGACGAACCAGAACAAGGACCACACAGTGGAGACAGATAAATGGCGGAGTCAGAGTGACAGAACATAGGAAACTGGAAGCAATTTCCAGACCTCAGGGCTCCAATTTAAACTGAAGAGACGACCCCTCCTAATTCCAAAGGCAGGGGGTGGGTGGGGGCATAGGAAGGGAGTAGAACGGAAGCAGAGGCACAGAAAAGAGAAACCATGGACTCGACACTGACGCTGAGCAAGGGCATGCTGAACAATGGGGAGCAGGAAAATAACTGGAACTACCAAAGACAGGAGAGAGAGAGGAAAAGGGATGAATACAAAAAAAAAATGTAGTGGAGAAGAGCAGAAATGTCATGCGATCTTGATGGGGTAGGGTGGGCAACAATGAGACATTACATTAACTCCCAACCCAACAGTTGATTTTTCTTTTCAATGATTTTTTTTTTTCCACATCTGTAAACTTGGTAACAACTGTCAACTTTTTGGTCAAGCCAAGTACTAAGCTGGAAAAAAGCAAAAACAAAAACAAAAAAAAAAAAAACAGGTCACCTATGAGAACAAAGAAGACTGCCAAGTTTCAAGCAAATAAAACTAGGTCATGCTCACTATCCAGTCTCTCCCATTTCTCCCCTTACCCTTGCCTCCCCCACCTTCACACTGAAACCCATCTTCCATGATGGCAAGTTAAGCTCAATTCTGGGCTGGAAGAGGCTCAGCACCATACCAGAATTTTGAACTTAAGGGGGATACACGTGGACACCTACCCATTCATGCTCTGTGTATCATGCCAAGTCATGCGTTCTGTTTGTGCACCTAAGCCTGTGTATGGCTGGGTCTGGAACACGATCACTTTCATGAAAATCAAACAGTAGCTACAAGCAAACATGAATGAGTGAACATCAGAAGAAATGATGTGGTAAGAAAATTCAGATATGGAGCGTAATCATGGGTCATGACTTCTATCTGTGGATGGCAGAATACCATGCATGTATGCATTTTCAGTTTTTGTCACCTACATCCTTACCTCATTCTTTGAGGCATGACCTCCATGGAGCGGACACTGGGGCTGGTGGAGGGACAGCATCATCCAGAGGATGAGGGGGTCCAGGCGCAAGTGGTGCCCTTCCCTAGTACGTGGACGTGGCATCAGTCACATCTCTTCTTCAGAGTCAATGCCTGGGGTGACATCAGAAGGGACGGGTTGTTGCTGTGGCAGACTCTGGTTCCTCATCTGGCAGACTGGTGGGTGGGGGATGAGGTCTCTTTGGTTGATGACACTCACCAGGCCACCTGACGGTGGCAGGACTGCACGCATCTGCTCAGGTTGGTCGGCGGTGACACACTGCAGGTCAAGCTGCCAGAAGTCCTGGATCTTCCTGTGGCCCAGTTTGACACTCTTCTTCCAACCGACAGCTAGACCTGCCATCGCTGTATTCCAGGACCATCTGTCAAATTTTAAGAGTAAAGATTTCTTTTAATCCATTGTCACTATTGCCAAGTGGTTTTCTATCCCTATTCTGTGTATATATATACACACATATAGCTACCTGAATGAAGACGAACGATACAGCATGATGGAATACAACACCGTTCAGTAGGTGCATGAAAACCAACTTATTCATGCAACGTACATTGCCCAGTTCACTGCAACATGCTGTATGTCCCATGATCCCAACACTGCATGTGGACATATAAATATCCTTCCATCATTATATAATATAGATGCTTGTAAGCCCATATTTAAACACTGTCACTAGTGATGCAAAAACTATTAATGTTTTACGTTGCTAGTGATGCAAAAACTATTAATTTTTAACATTTATAAACAACTAATGTGTGTGCAGATGAACACATATGGGCACACAGACATATAGTGGAATTGATAGGTGGTGAGTCACCCACCCCTGTCCAGTCATCTTTGTCAAGTATCAGTCATTAATAACTAATAAATAAATAAATGTACATAAAGTATTTGATTACCTTATTGATCAGTTACGCTGAATGTTTTTAGTTGTTTTTTTTTTTTTGTTGTTTTTTTTTTTGTTTTTTTTTTGGGGGGGGGATTAATTTTTGTGTGAACCCCATCTGTGGAATTTTCTTCCAAACCTTTGATAGCTGGATATTGTGAGCTCAGCTCAGTTTATTTGCAAACCACAAGTAGTTGCACATTGGTTATTTGTGTGCTTATCTTAGGGTCCTCATACACAAGATGATAAATTTTTTTTCACATGTGACAACCAAGGTGTAGCACTAGCGAACACCCAGGGTACATGGGTAGCTCAGTAACGTTGATGCCTCTCAGATTGTGCTGGACACACTGCTGGCTGCCTAGTGTATGTGAACGTTCCCACATAAGCATTCAGGGTAGACTCCCCCCCCAATCCCCCTGCAATGGTCTGGAGATCTACATGATGTTACTTGCCTCTGCCAACAGTCTTGGCCGTTGACAAGTCCAGACGATGGTGGGCTTGTTCATTCTCTCGCCAGTCCCGGCGGAGCATCAGCTGTTGGCTCCCTGGATGAATGCCGGCATAGTATCACTGTTTTGTCAAATGATGGCTGCAGCTTTCAACAGCTGCATGAGGTGAATATCAGGCAGCCACTTGCCGTGGGAATGTCGAGCGTCTCTCAATGGATCTTCTGTCAGCCATACCGATATCTTAGTCCCTCGCACTTTCATCAAGCTTTCTAGAAACAGAGTTATCACCAGCAACAGTTAGTACAGATACAACTACTTGCCTTACCTTTTTGACACATAGTCTATGTCGTCCTTAGAGAATGATATCTTATTTAGTTAGATCATAAAAAAAAAACTAACACATATTAAAATGCACTGGGACTTTGGCTAAAAATCTTTCCTGCATAAATCTTACATCAGATGGAAAAATGCTTCAGAAATTCAAGGATCACATCAGGTGGGACATCTCTGAACAAGGTTTTCATGGAGTCTGCTGTAAAGTGTTTATGTCTCACATCATGCAAACCCCAACACTCTATAAGAATATGTGTTCACTTGAGTGGTACATGACATAGAATGCACCACGGTGCTTCTTCACCTTTTAAATGATAAAAATGGGTTTAAAATGAGTGTCCTGTATGTGCATGGCACAAGACTGTTTCTATATATATGGCCGCCTCAGGAACAGGGCACAAACTCTTTCAGGTTTGGATGGATTTTGAATAGTTTGTTATCCGTCTGCGAGTTCCATTCTTTTGCCAAACTTACCTTAACTTAATGTAAGCCTGGGTTTGGGGTTTCAGATCAATGTGAGGGATAGACAGTCTGCTCAACTCTTTCCTTGTGGCTCTCCTGGCAGGTTGATCGACCAACTCATTGCCACAAATGCCCACATCACTGGGAACCCAAGCAAAAAGTAAGCTGTATCCACCAGATTTCAGGGAGGTCTACAGTTCGAATAATTTCAGTAGTACAGGGTGCTTGAGATTGTGGCTGGCAGTGGTCTCCAAAACAGAACAGGAGTTCAACAAAATGAGGAAATCTTTATATTTCAAATTAGAGACCACACTCAACTGTTCAAGTTCAAGAGCAAGGACCAAGGCTGTCACCTCAGCAGTGTAGATGGAGCTGTCAGTGGGAATGTGTTTTGAACATCTCTGAGAAGGGTCTGCTGCACAATACACCGCTGAGTTGGAACCACTGATGAAAATTTTCCAAAGGTTGGAAACTTTAAACACAGTTCCACGAAAAAGGACTTGTATGCCAAAGAGGCTGTGGCATCCTTGTATGATAGTTTTTTTTGATACGTGGCTAAATCAAACCAGAAACAAACGAGAGAAAGTCCCTGGTGGCTCATCAGGAAACTTGTATAATCACAAATTACTCCAAGGTCTATATATCTGCATTGTTCAAATTGGGAAGAATATGAATTCCCAAGGTTGGAATGGAACTGGGTGGTCATCAAATTTCTTTTGAAACTAGTGGTGAAAAACACAATCTTCTGTGTATGCAGGCTGACACTCCTGCAGACACCCCCTGTATAGGGAGTGGAGTTTTGTGTGTATGACCACTTTTTATCAGGCCATTAAGGTAGCCATACTCCATCTTAGGGCAAAAAACAATCATATGCAGGGTCTTGGGGTTCAGAAGATAAATTCTGACAGTCGTTCAAGGTAAGTTTCAGCTGACCATTTGAGGATGGTTCTCCTGCTTCAGCATACTGCCTATAAACATGATGGTGTGGAATCTCCCAAACACAGAGTCTAAGCCTTGATGGTGGCTGGGATCGAGGTTTTTCAGATAAGGTCTGGCCGAGCCATACACTACACACCCATAATCCAGTTTGGAGTAGATCAGAGCTCTCTCTAAAGGAGGAGAAGAGTTTTCTTATCAGCGCCACAATCAGTGTGTGCTACAACTCTCAGAATGTTCAGTGCTTTCTTACAAGCAGTTCGGATGTGACTTTCAAAGTTCAGTTTTCAATCAAAAATAACACCCAGAAATGTGGCTTCTTTCACAGCTGGAATGGTGGATTTGGCCAGACAAATTTCTGGATCAGCAAAGAACTGACGAAAACTGTGAAAATGGATAAACTGTGTTTGGGCGCTTGAAAAGGTAAACCTGTTTTCCTCCGCCCACTGTCAGATCTCATCCACACAAAGTTTAATCCAACTGCATAGATGGCGAAGTCATCAACCGAGAGGACTCGGAACCCTGGTTTACTGAATTGACATTCTCGTAAACAGAGCAGGAGAAATAAATTCTTTCCATTTTAACCATTATGTATCTGGTCATCTTTTTCAATTCGTGCTTTGTTTTATTAAAAATATGTGGTTCCTTGTGTTTTTTTTCTTCGGAGAGTTTTGTATTTTACAAGATAAGATAAATGTTGCTTATAGCCCAGCCAACCGCAAAGGGCCATATCAGGGCTGTCACCATGTTAAAACCAACTCACAGGTCATTCATTCACACAATTCTTTAAAATACATCGTCTAAAAACTCACTCAACCAAAAGTTTGTTAAAAATCTTTCCACTGTAAAATCTCAGATCCGATGAAAAATGTTAACCTCTTTCAAGAACTCAGAGATCGCATTAGGCGGAACATCTCTGAACAAGGTTTTCATGGAATCTGCTGTAAAATGTTTATGTCTCACATCGTGCAAGTCCCATCACTCTAAAAATATGTTTCACTGTGAGTGGCACATGACATGGAATGCACCACGGAGCTTCTTCACTCTTTAAAAGGTATGAATGGCTTTTCCATCCAACACAATCCCAGGTAATCCCGACTCTCATTCTCAGACCAGTTGAGGGCTGTTCTTTTGCTGTCAAACCTGTACTTCAATGACAGCCAACCTGACTTCCCATCATACCGATGATTTTTTTTTTGTAACTTCCAGGGGTCTCCTCTTGGTTCAGATTGGAATGCCTAACAGAACTGTTTTCCCTGCTGCTGTCTGAGGAGTCAGAAGAATTTTGACTCACTTGCAGCGCAATCATATTGGTCATGACTAATATGTTTCTGTTTCTGTATGGCCTAGACCTTTGGTGCCTGCTCCAAGTTACTCTCGAGCGGGAGGGAGATCCTGACAGGGTCCGTTGTCATCTGTCATGCCTCCTGCCAGTATACAGGTGCTCTTCCCCACCTCCATAATCTCGGTCACATTCTCACGCAAAATCCTGGCGCCCATGGTCAGTCAGTGCTGGAGACCTAGACCTACTGAATTTGGGAGAAAATCACCTGCAATCTTTAGGTTTGAAGTCCCCGTCATGGTGTCTATGCTGTCATGCCTGTGACCAATAAGGTGACACTGCTTTGGGACCTGACTGCTTCAGAGTTTGCATGTGTTCCCGTGACAGAGACTCTGACCCAATTCTGTGGCAATGCAGTCTGCTGGAGGCTGATCATGATGACAATGTAGACCTATGCAATCTCTGTTCACGCCCTCGATCTGAGTAATCAAGTCTGAAAGACTTGCTCCTTCCTGGTGATTGCTTTCTCACCTTTTGGAGGGATGGGAATCCAACTTTTCAGCAGACCCACGAGAGTCCACTTCCAACTCAACCAGGCTGTCCACAAAATTTGGTGGATGACAGCAAGCAAGGAACTGGCATCACTGGGTTCAGCAGCATGATATATGCTCTGGCTTGCCTCTAAGTGAAGAGGTTCAAAAATCATCCATGGACTGCTGTTCATTTTGTGTGGGAATGGGAGTACTTTTTTTTTTTTTCCCCTCCCAATTCACTGGCCTGTTTTTGGCTCTGTAGAGTCTCCTATGGCCCCCTGCTGCTTTCCAACATCAATCAGTGCAAGCAGGTTGTCACTGGGTTTGCCACAGAACGGACATCATCATGGATAATGTAAATTCCCCTTTCCTTTTCCTCGAACACACAAGCTGCACTGTTCAATCTAGCTGCTGCGTTCATATTCAGCCCTATGGTCTACTGAATAAATCTTCCCCCCTTTTATCAATGGAGCAGATGGCAAGTGCTAGTGTTGAGTACAATCAGTGCCTGGTCTGCCTTAAACACAACCAACACCCAATGCTATGAATTACTACCGTTTTCTTTTGATGTTAAATTACTGCTAGGGTTGTACTAATTAAAAGTGTATCCCACTCCTGACACCATTAAAGTGTTTTCCCTACACTTTGGAGAAATTCGTTTAATATATACTTAAGCACTCGCACATTCACACACACACGCGCACTCTATCTTACCGGGTCAGTCCAGACACTGTCTTGGGGGTTTCGTCAGAATTCTTTCCCAAGCCATTCAATGGCACAAACAACTATGTTGAATCCGAGTCTTTCACAGTGTCGAAGTCCCCGAGTCCAGAGTGGTACGGTTGTTCCGTCACACTGCTAGAGCTAAGCTGTCTCCTATTAACTGGAGGCCCTAGCACTGGCCTGTCACTAGTGTCAATGTCAGCACGACGTAGCTCCTTTAACTAACTACGAGTTTGCCGGTCCGTCCTCTTCGAGCCCATGTATTGTACTCCCGGAGTTCGTCTGCTTGTTTATACGACTGGCAGTGAACACATCTCACGCGAGGCGCACTTCCGCTGAGCTTGCCCACGTGCACAGAATCCGTACGTCTCTACACACCTTACCTAGCATTAACTACGTCAACAATACCTTCCTCCTTCCAATACAAATAAACTACAAACCTGATTCATCTGCGTGCTCTGGCATAAATGCATTCTCTTTCACCAGGTTTCTTTTCTCTTCTTTTTTCAATGTGTCATGGGAAGACGTGGACGCAAAATACACACGACCTGCCGCCATTTCCGTCGCGAAAACGTGAGATGTTGCTCATTGGTCAAATCCCTCGCCATTGTTTATTCCGCATGTGCGTTTACCGCGAAAGAACTTCGTCTCCGAGTATTTTTCTTTCTTTCATTCTTTCTTTTTTGGAGGAGGGGGGGTTAGGGTTTTTCTCTCTTTTTGTGCGGTGTTTGTGTGTGGTGAGGAGTGGTCGCATAAGTGGAACTTGTATTTCGATGTCCAAAAGTGTAAGGTAATGCACATAAGTACCTTTGACTGCGATCTTAAGTTTTGAACCACACATACAAAAAGCGATTAGTAAAGCCAACCAAATGACTGGGTTGATTAGACTTTTTCTCCTTTATTGACTAAGACATATTCCTGAAATTGTACAAAGCGCTTATCAGACCGCACGTGGAGTACGGAAATGTTATCTGGTACCCACTGTTTAAGAGACAATCGGTGTCGGTAGAAAAGGTCCAGAGAAGAGCGACTAAGATATTACCAGAATGCAGAGACATGACTTATGAAGACGGGCTAAGATATCTTGGGTTACCATCTTTAAAAGCCAGAAGGGTAAGAGGGGACCTGATCCAAGCATATAAAATATTTCACCAAGTGGACAATATTGATTTTAACTCTTTATTCCCTTAAGTGAGCAAGTCTGATATCACAAGAGGCAATGACGGCAAATTGTTTGTTAGGTATTCTAACACTAGCCTAAGGAGAAATTCGTTTGCTATCAGAGTAATTAGTAGATGGAACTCTCTTCCGACTAACATTAAATTTACTGACACTCTTAACAGCTTTAAAAGCCTCCTTGATGCAGATGTAAGCTTTAAAGACATAGAATTTGACTTTGATGACTGAGACTTTTCTCATACCAATATATATATATATATGTAACTGTAACACGCGATTAACACCCCTTGAGCAATACTGACATATCAATGACATAGCACAAGAAAGCCGCGAGGCTCCTACCTACCTGTTTTTTTCCCCTTTTTGTTGTTTGATTAGTTCGTTGTATTCGCGTGGGTAAACAGGTCTCCAACAGTGTAGGTAAACAGGTCTGAAATCAAACAACTTTTACCAACTCAATAATCATATACTACAAGTCCCCGAAACCCCGTACCTTGGTGTTACCATCTCTGAGGATCTTAAACGGAGCACCCATATCACTAATACTACTAAGAAGGCCAGTACCACACTCGGCTTCCTTCGTCGCAATTTAAAACACTGCCCGGAGTCAAGCCGTAAATTAACTTGCATAGCATTAGTGCTCTCCACCTTGGAATATAGCTCTATTGTATGGGACCCCCATCTACTGACGGACATACAGAAGATCGAGAAAGTATAACATCAAGCCGCTCGATTCATAACAGGAAATTACACTGCGAGAGATCCAGGATGCATCACACGAATACTGGAAAACCTGTGTTTTTCTACAAGGTGGTCGGGGGGCTGGTGGCAGTACTGCCATCTAATGACTTCATATCCCCGCTTCGTTTTAGGCGCAGACAAGACAGACAAGCAGTATACAGGAAGACAGACACGTATGTAGGAAGACGGCGACAAATACGGTTTTTTTTTTGTTTGTTTGTTTTTTTTTTTGTTAAACTGGCGAAAGATATTCAAAAAGAGAGAGAAAGAGAGACGGAACAGAACAAAGAACAGAAAAAGAATTAAACAAGGAAGAAAAGAAAGAGTGAAACAATCATCTTTTACCTTAAAAGCCAATCTTTTTCGCTACATCTTCTCTCCTTATCCCCTTTTGTTCTTTTCCTTTGAACTTTTGTGTGTGGGTGCTCTGTGTGTGTGTGTGTGCGTTTGTGTGCGTGTGAATGTGTGTGCACGCGCTCGTCTACATGCGCCTGCGCGGGTGAGTGCGCGCACGTGCGTGTGTGTGCGCGGGTTTCTCCCTCCCTCCACCCCCCCTTCGTGTTTTTTCTTCTTCTTGTGAAGAAAGGACTAACAAACTGCTAGTTGTTCTGGGTTATTTTCATTGCTTTTGCTTTAGGTTGACGATGTTGTCTGTGTTTGAGTCTGTGTTCCTTTGTCTGTGTGCGTTTGTTTTTGTTGTTAATCTCTCACAAAGGGCGAAGAAAATAATCGAAGGGGAGAGAAAAAAAAAAGAACGGGGGGGAAACGACAAGAGAGAGAGAGAGAGAGATTTTATTCACAAGGCCATAGCCGCTTAGGAGGGGTGTACAAGGAAAAAAAAAAAAAACATACAGGCTCGTGAATAGTGTATTAGTAATGTCTGGGAAGGCCTTTTTCTTGTCTCTTAGAAAAGACTATCTGCACATTGCTTGTTACATATGATGTGAAAATGAAATATTGTCGAACTTTCTCTACACACACAGAAGCATGTATGTGCACCTGCAAACACACACACACACTCACACTTCTGCCCGCTTACATGAAGTCAGATATGTATGCACGAATGCACACACACACACACACACACACACACACACAGAGGAAAAGCCCACTATACTGATGTACATTCTGTTGATTGCTCTGTATAGGTGCACAATAGCGGAGTATGTCATTCATGGATATGCCTCTTATATCTGTGAAAGTTTCTGTACATATGGAAACTAGCTTATTATCTGGTGGGATAATTTAGGCAGGGAATCTCTCTCTCTCTCTCTCTCTCTCTCTCTCTCTCTCTCTCTCTCTCTCTCTATAAACCACTCAACAAATTTACTGTTATTACCATTTATTATGTACCTTCACAAGACGAGAAAACAACAAGAAGGAAATAAAAATATAGGTTCTTCGATCATTTCTTTTGGTTTATTTACAAATTTGTACAATTCTTGATTTCCACAGAAAAACAAAAAAAAAAAAACTTTGATACAAACCAACACCATGAAAACACCCTGGGGACACATGTCAAGTGTAACAAAATCAGCTACATGCACCTCGCACCAAACCTAACCTGTAAAAACATAGAAAAATACTTCTTATACAAACCTTTCCTTTTTCTGTTTTTTTTTTTTTTTTTAACATGTACCATCTGCAAACTGCTCACTTGTACTTTCATTTCGTATTGTTAGAACAGTCCTTTTTGTCCACTCAATACAGCAATCCATACCCTGCATTGACTGGTCACTCTACTGAACCAATAACAATGGAGGAAAGACGAACAAAGATCAGTCAGAAACTTCCATACCCTGCATTGACTGGTCGCTCTGATGAACCAATAACAATGGAGGAAGGATGAATAAAGATCAGTCAGAAACCTAACACCCTCTCTTTTTTTTTTTTTTTTTTTTAGTAGAGAATGGGCATTTTGGCACACACACAACTTTGTGCCTGTATGTAACACTGTTGTCGTTTCATCACAGCTGTTCTGAATGTTCATGTTTCATGCTCTTCATGGCCCAGCTGATATCGATGGTCATGCATCAAGGACTGAGCGCATGTATGTGTGTGTGTGGAAAATACACACACACACACACCCATACATGAAAACCACCCTCAAATCAATAGCCGACACCTAAAACATCCCGAGATAAAGACACATACTTCGCCACGTTCCTGACTTCACTCCCTTGATTATTAACACTTTACACAGTGTCTAACAGACAAGCGACATGGTTAGACAAACAACACTATTTTGTTTAATGATCAGCTCAAAGAATTCCAACAACAACAAAAATTAATGTGATTAAAAACTAAAATAGACAAAAAAGTCTCAAACACAAGGTAAACAAAAAAGGCCCCATTCGTAAATAACAACATATGACGAGTAGCTAGTACATGTCCTATTTTCTACTAACTCATCATGGTTCTATTTGTGTTTGTGTGTGTGTGTGTGTGTGTGTGTGTGTGTGTATGAGTGAATGAGTGTGTACATACACGTTTCATATATAGAGAGAGAGAAGAGAGAGAGAGAGAGAGAGAAAGAGTGACACCTATTTTCTAAGACCATTGAAATACCACATTTATGTTTGCTAACATGGAGCACTTCATTCAAACAAGCCCCATTAATGGTAAAATAGATGCAATTCAAACAGAACTCCAAGGTTCATTTCTAGATGATGACAGTGATGACGGACAAATGAGATTTTCATACCCCCTTGAATTTTGGAATGTGCAACACCCACAACATTTACTTCACGGACATTCATTATGTCATCGCTGATGGGGAAAAATTCAAACCACACAGTTGGAACATGTACAGCTTCATGCATAACAATAACTTTTAGTAATTAATTAAAACACCTACACTTTCATGCATCACAATAACTTTTAGTAGTAATTACTATCAGTTATAATATTTCAATTATCAATAAGACATTCCATCAATTTAACAAATATTTTTCTTTTTTTTTGCAGCATACTATTCAAAAGGAAATTTCCCACAAAGAAATCTGATATGATGAGACAGGTAATATTACTCTATACAAGACAACACCATACAATGCCATGTAATACAGTAAAGCTTGAAGCCCTGTGAGACAAACTGTTCAGAAAATTTACAAAGAAAAAAACAAAACAAAACCCAATGCAGATTTTCACAAACAATGGAACAGTGGGAATTACAAGTATGCTGATTTTGCTCCCAAAACCTGGACAACAGTCCATGTCTGGTGTTTTTCCCTCATATGTTCCACCCCATGAATTCAATATTATAAGACAACAAAACAGGGTCATCTGTGCAACTCATGCAGTGTGCAGTACCATACTCCAGAAGGAATGACATGGGACAAGCATGACATACAGTGACACCAATACTACTCATGAATTATTTCTACTGCAAGAAATATCTCATTCAGCTGTTATTCATAAAAAGACAAAGGTTTTTGTTTAGCTTTGGTTTGGTTTGGTTTGTTCATCTGAACATAACACCCTCCAGTGGCTCTTAACCTTCTCCCAGAAATCAAACCCTGTCACAAGAAGAAGAGCAAAAACTTGCCCTTTCCTCAACTCTGCCACCACCATCACATGCCCACTTGGAAAATTCACAATAAGATCTCCCTTCACTTGCCAGTCATCCAGTTTGGTCTACATCATAGCCTGCACCCTTCGCAGCAAACTGTACACTGGAGAAACCTATCGCTCACCCCAACAACAATTTCACTGAACATCTCAGATCCATGAAACTTCGGTACCAGAACCCCACTGGAGTGCAAGGTTCACAGCCCTGTGCACACATACTCTCACACCAAAGTCGCTGCTGGCCGGCAGATATAAAGCAACCATGACATATTGAAAATTCATGGAATCCTGGCTGATCGAACGACTTGGCACCTCCTCCTCCTCTCTCTCTGTCCCCAGCTCCCCCCTCCTCCCCATTTTTTCCCTCTAGTCTACCCTTCCACCTAAGTTTCTTTTCTCTCTCTCTCTCTCTCTCTCTCCCTCTCTCTTCAACCTCAGTTTCCTTTCTCCTAACATCTGATTTCTACTTGGCCCTGCAGCCAGTTTCTCGAGGCTGCTCCTACCATGATTTGTGTTCACCTTTCCCTCTTTTAAATTTCTTGATTTCTCAGAGTTCTTTCCGACTGAGAGAAAGGTTTAAGGCCCAAAACGTTTGGACACTCTTTTTTCCAAGGATTACCTTGTCCACCCTGTTTGTTTGTTTTTTTTTTACTATTTTTTTTGGCATTTCATTAATTGCAATTTAAAAAAAAAAAAAAAAAACATACAGTTTCTAGGACAAAGATAGCAGAAAGATGGAAAAATGCTTATAAACAGTAGCCAACAGCACAGAAACAATAAGTAGCTTGTTAAAAGTCAAGAGTCACAGCGAAAGAGGAAAGTTAATAAAACTCAATTCTAATTCCATAGCAGAATCGCCCAAACAAACATGCTTTAGAAATTAGGGAGGAAAAAAAAAGATTTCTCAAAATATATGACAGTTATGTAAAAGCGCGATTCTGTGACACATGTAATGATGTGAAAAGACTTGTCCTTTGCTGCGGTAATCACAATGATCACAATACTGCATTTATCACACATGCTTTGATTGGTACCTTGAAAATCAATAGTTTGACATCACACACAAAATGTGAAATAAAGTTTCACTTTCTGTCTCTGTGAGCATGTGTTGAGGAAAAGGGGGAGGGTGTGTACAACAAGCCAAGCCTCCGATGAAAAGCAGGGAAACTGCCCATGCTGGCAATGCCTACACCTCCCTATATGCCATAAATCATCAGTTCATACCATCCAAAATACATATGCAAATAAATCATAAGTTCATATGTCCAAAATACATATGCAAATAACTTATCAGTTCATACCTTCCAAAATCTGCACCACTAATGGTACAGCATCCTGGCATGTAGTCTTGTGTGAAATGGCACACATCAACAGCCTCGAAACCTACCAGTTCTCCCACCAACTGTTAGCTTCAAACCTGTTCTGTCAGAGTTTGTGTGGTAAGGGAGTGACTGAAACAAGGAAATGACCAGCCTCTAATTTCCAGAAGCTGAGTATAGAAACTGTAGTTAAAAGCTCCCAACATCCCCACGAGCATGTGGGCAATTAGAACTCGAGCTCACACACATTTTAAACTCTCTGCACACACACACACACACACACACTTCAAACTGTACTTATACACACATTTCAACTTAAAGGGCACTCTGGAGAGCACAAATCTCTGGCACTGTCGACCAGTCTTTACATCTTCACACATTCTCTATTCATAGGTCTGCACCTAAATCCAGGCTTAACTCTCTTGATATTTCTCCAAAACCATCCCACATACATACAGACTGTTTGTATCCAATCTCAGCCTTCATTCTCTTAACTTTGGTGAAGCATTATTTTGGTCACTAGATCTGGGTTGTTTGTAGTCAAGATGCATATCAAATTTAACACATTCACAGATATTCAAGGATACCATAAGCCTGATTTTTTTCCCTTTAAATTTTCAGCCATGCATTATTTCTGGGTAAATTTAAGCAAATACTGAAAAAAAAAAAAGGGGGGGGAAAAAAAACAACAATAATTACAAGCCTGACTCAAAAAAAACAGTTTTTATTCGTATCCATCCTTGGATCTAAACTATCCATCCTTGGATCTAAACTACACCAAAATCTAACAGCTCTGCCCCTGTGTCACCATCTACCTTTCCTCCAAGTTTCACTAAAAATCTGTACAATAGATTTTGCATAACAGAGTCTACAGATAAAACATACAAACCAGCCAACTGATGCAAGTGAAAATTTAACCTCCTCTGTGGACATGGCAATATGTATTCAGTCAAAATATAAATGACCAAGACTATGTGCTAAGATTGGCGCACACACACCACACCACAATGTATGAAATGATGACCAGAAATCACACGACACCCTGAATGAAACTGTAAATGCCACCTTACTTTACAAACACAGAATAATACACACAAAACTGATGTACAAAAACCAATGTCTTAAACACTAATTCTGGCTCAGGAAGAAAGCTTCACTGATAGTCTTCGCAGAAAGTTTTAGAAAACACACTGCCAAGCCATCGCATTTTCAAGTGTTTTACATAAATGAGCAATAACGCTGTCATTGTAAGTATATCTTTGTTATAACAGCACATATTTAATATTTCAGCTACAATGGAAACTAGAATGACAGGTTGTATCATAAAGAGTACAAGAACATTAAAAAAAAAAAAAAAAAAAAACATGCACAAAAAATTGATGTGAACAAATGTTTGCTGAAAAAAGGAGTTTTGGCAACTAATTTACTCAACTTTTTGTTGTTTTTTGCTAAAACACACACACACACAACACACACACACACACACACACACACACACACACACACATTGATTAAAAACTGCTTTAAAAACGAGACACTGATTGAAAATTGCTTTAAAAACGAGAAACCCTGTTTACAGATATGCAAGTATTGTTTCCTTCAAAAACAACATTTTTATGAACCAACAGTAAAACAAAAGGCCAGAATTTTTTTATTACACAAGGTAACAAAATAAATAAATAAACACACACTTTTAAAAAAAAAACATATATTTTCCAAATCTCTTCTCAACATACATGACCTATTCAATCCTTGCTTTGTCTCTCGTTACTGAAATGGAGTGACAAATATAAGTCCTGGACAGCCGTTTCCTTCTCAAAATGTATACAAACCACTACCGACACACAAATGTACTCAAGATCAAGAAACCAAATCAGCAGGCTTCCTTTGTCTTAAATCCCATCATTACACATGAAAATGGTGGCACAAGTCTGCGTAGATCAGCGCTGTCTGAACATCAACCAAATACTGTTCCAGAAACAATCAAGACAAAACCCACACTGCACCATCATGGAGATGACGCAACAGAACCATGTACTCGCATGTGTAAACAACTGTGTGACGGCCTGTATATTGTCTGCGGGGAAAATCAAACGCTTGTTTCTTGCTGACGTGTTCAGTGAATGCCATGTGGGGAAAATATAAGAACCTTCCAGTCTAGGACATCTGAAAAACTGACAGAAAACTATGCTTACTCAGGTTAATGCTGGGAACAAAACATAAAGCTGGCACTGCCGAGACCTTGCGGAGACTCTGTCGGCAAAAACGCACAAATTTTCTTTACAATGTTAGAGTAGATGTTTGATATGACCAACACTTTTTCCATGGTGTTTAAGGTTTACATACAAGTGTTTTGTCTGGACTTCTGATCCCCACCTGCATGCCAAGCTGGGCAGAGAGGTTGCACTGAAATCTACAGATGAAACCTTGCAAAAGGCACAGCCACAAAACTCCAGTTATGAATTCGATGATTTTTTTTCAAAGTACTAAAAATGCTTTTTTTTCTTTTCAAAACTGAAATAAAAGATAGGAACATTTCAAATGGGTAAATTATAAAAATGCTACATGGTACACTTTATATCAACCCTGAAAATATTAAAAACATTAGAAAGTTTTTTAAGTACATGAATATACATTCATTTTAAAATGTATAACAATAAACATAGTAGTAGTAGATTTTATGCTCTGCTCTCTTTCACCCACGCCTTCAATCAAACAACCCAAACTACTGCCTCGCTCTGTTCTCCACCTATTCCTTCAATCAAGCAACCCATACTATCTCTGCTCGCTCCTCTCACTCCTCAAAAAAACCCATACTACTACCTCACTCAGCTCTCTCCTTCCACTATTTCAGTCAAATGACCCAAACTACTGTCTCTCTCTGCTCTCTCCTTCCACTCTTTCAGTCAAATGACCCAAACTACTGTCTCTCACTGCTCTCTCCTTCCACTATTTCAGTCAAATGACCCAAACTACTGTCTCTCTCTGTTCTCTCCTTCCACTATTTCAGTCAAATGACCCAAACTACTGTCTCTCTCTGCTCTCTCCTTCCACTTTCAGTCAAATGACCCAAACTACTGTCTCTCTCTGCTCTCTCCTTCCACTCTTTCAGTCAAATGACCCAAACTACTGCCTCTCTCTGCTCTCTCCTTCCACTATTTCAGTCAAATGACCCAAACTACTGCCTCTCTCTGCTCTCTCCTTCCAATCCTTCTATCAAACAACCCAAACTACTGCCTCACGCTGCTCTCCACCTATCCTTCAATCAAACGATCCAAACTACTACTGCCTCGCACTGCTCTCTCCTCCTATTCTTTCACTCAAATGACTCAAACTACTGTCTTGCTCTGCTCTCTCCCACTCTTTCAGTCAAACCACCCAACTACTACTGCCCCATTCTGCTCTCTCCACCCTCTCCTTCAATCAAGCAAACTGCCGTCCCAATAACCCATAGCCATACACGCAGTTTACAATAGTACAGGACAACGCTTGGTGAAATAAATATTGCTTTGTTTTTACAACTGAGGCACGCATCCGACGTTATCCAGCAGAGTAGATAGAGAGGGGAGAGGTCCACATGATTTTGTGCAGTGAAACTAAAGCCATGTTCTACCAGTTTTCATTTCACATCTATGAAGTTTCATAAACTTCTCAACTGAAGAATAAAGCAAGTCTGAAAAGATAAGCATCAGCTGACCAAAGCAAATACGGCAGTCAAGTTACATATTCTGGTTTCTGTTTTTTTTTTCAAAAATGAGTTTTGCAGCACCATTTTGAACCATTTGCGAACAAGAACTCTGCACATCTATTACGCTAATGAAACCGGGTTACAGTAAACCAGTCCAAATGCAACATAAGCAATAATCATGCACATAGACGCATCATATGACAGAAATGGTCTCGCACAACGAGTGAGCCCAAGTCCTGAAAATGTGCCAGACACTGTCAATTTCTTTAGCACGGGCAAACTTTGATCTAGTGGAATCCGAAGATTTTATACAAATGTGCTGAATGCAGTCTCGTTACCATCAATAGCAACTTACTACTCTGCAACCCATCTGCACACCAACAGCCCATGCCATCTACTACTTCATGAGAAGCACTTTCATGTGTGATAACTATCATCTCACCGGGGGGGGGGGGGGGGGGGGGGGCTACACACAGGGTAATCAGAGCAGATCCACGCTCTGAACCATGGGGCTTGGAGACGACTCAACAATGACCAGCAGTGACATGCGAGATACAACGTGAACCATAGATGTTCCTCTGTAATCAAACACATTCTGTAATCTATCAAGCGCAAGAGACAGAGTGCTGGAGTAACCTGAAAGTTGCATTTTAGCCACAGCGGAGACAAGCTTCTCGTCAGCCTCAGACAATTTCTCCCATTTCAACACAGCAGTTAAAATGAATAAAACCAACAAGATAAAAACATACAAACAAACCAAAAACAACTTGCAGTTGAGAATATATACATCAGAAAGCAACTCTGTATATTCCTCCTGACATTTTACAGGTGGATAGCAGCTGTAAGGTACCAGTTTATTCATTGTTTTTCAAACTGCCCACTGGCAAAAGAAGATCAAGTCTGAAACATGACACCATTGTTTGAGAACACCTAGAATCACTGAGAAAAAAGTTATGGAAACATGTGTCTTAAGCATCTTTTATGGATGGAATACCGGAAAGGAGACAAAGTCTTTGTGTGTATACACATACACTGGACTTACTACCTTTCTTTTTTTTTTTTGTCTTTTTTTTGTCCGTTTGTTTTATTTTGATTTTGAGGGTTTTTAAGTTCTTTCATATGCAGTGTATAACAATAGTATTACCAATATTTGTTTTCTTTTTTCCTGTTCATTTCATTTTGATTCTGAGGGTTTGTTCAGTTCCTTCATGTGCCGTGTATATCGACTATATATCGACTATATATATATATATTATATTTTTTTTTTTTTTTTTTTTTTTTTTTTTTTTTTTTGCATTTTATTTTTGATTCTGAGCATTGTTCAGTTCTGTCACGTGCTGTGTATAGCAACCATATTACCTTTACTTGTTTGGGTGTTGCCTGTTTTGATCTTTTTTTCTCCTCTGTTCTTTCATATGCTGTGTACTGCCTGCATCCAAGTCATTTTCAAAAGATATAGCTTGTGGATGCACATTTGATTTACTTTTATGCAATATCTTTTTTTATTGCATGTATCAAATGTTAAAAAAAAAAACACCTGTGAAATCTGAGATATCAAGGAATAAATTCAAGTTCACAAAAAATAAAAAAAAAAAAAAAAATAAACCCTGCAAAGTTGATTGCAGACTTTGACAAAATTCAAAGCCTCTAAGATAACTTCAATGAAATGAATGTTACTCAGACATGGCAGGGATTGATTGTGACACTGCATGAACCTAAGGACATACTTCCCACACATGTAGCCCCAAACTACTGTATAATCTTTCTTGTATAGGTGGTCCAGATTATCAAGGGAAAAAGTGCAAGAAAATATCTGTTAATAGGCTTCAACCAAACTTTACTGACTGACCAATTTTCCACATCAAGACTCTACTATGAAAGAGAGGGGATGTTTGAACTGGGATCTAATAGTTTCTTACTGAACAGCAAAACCTTGCAAGGCATGTCACTACCAAACAGGATCCGTCCAAGCCTCTTTCATGACTTGAGAAAAGATTAGTTCATGTGCTTGTAGTCTAACATCTATCAGACTGACAGAGTAAAAACTGAATGGCTCAATCATTCAGTGAAGAATGACCCCGAGAGCTGGTCAAGGGTAGCTGCCCAGACAAGTTTTGACCATGTGGTATACTTCCACACTGACAAGCATTACCCCGAATCCAATAACAAAGCGATCACTTTCGACACAGTAAACTGTGAAGACGGTTTGAGATCCCTCCCTCTCCCCCTTCCTTCCACCCTGCTTCCTTACCCTTTGAGCTAATTCTAAAAAAAAAAAAATTGAAAAAAGAAACTAAAAGGAAACAGAAATAGAAAGAAGGAAAGGATGTGCTTTCCCTTAATTTCAGGTTGTGTTTGGAGAAGAGGGGGGGGGGGGGGGGGGTCGGGGATTTTTTTGGCTAATCATTTTTGAACATGTGAGAGATATGATAATGATAATGATCACCCATATGTACAGATATGTTATAAAACAAAAAAGAACCAGCAATTCTCTTAGAAACATAATCAGCTTAATTTGCAGTATACATATATACATCAATAAACCAACACGAAATCCTCAGATTTCAACAAAATACAAACTTATAATCATCCTTTTTTTTTACCCCTCAGGAGAGACTAGATATACAACAAATCACAAATGATTTTTTTAACATAATCACATGCATCTTATCACACTCTTAAGGTAACACACATAATTTTCAGTATTTCTAACGTGATAGAGACGGGTGAGAGAGCAAGAGAGAAAAACAATAAAGAAGACAGTAAACATCTAAATGACAATATTAATGCTCAAACACTCACACTTCCATTCCCAATACACATACCATCATACCATCACCTATTCCTGACCCCACTTGCCTTTTCATACATACACAAACACATACACACACACACACACATGTACACACATACATGCACATACACACACACACACACACACACACACACACACACACACACACACACATACACATACACAAAACACACATGTACACACACTAAGTGTTCAAGCCATGGGCGTAGATGCAGCATGAAAGATTCAAGATGAACTCTAGCCAAACGTGAAACGAGGGCAAAATCATGACCACCTTATCCCACTCCACAACACTGAGCCCACTGAGCATAAAATAACACCGGTATTCAAGCATGCATAACCAAAGCACACAGGTATACCTATGGGACCAATATGTCAATCAAGTGCTTGTACCCCCCACCCCCCCCCCATCCTTCAGACGGGTGAAGCTTACTCTCTCTTTTTACAATAAAAGCCCCACCAAAACCACAGATAAATGACACGGAAAGACACTTACCTTGCACTTTAATCATTCAGCCCCCTTTTTATATAACCCCCTTCATTTCAATACTAGGGTTTCAGTCTAACTGTGATGTGGTCAACATTTCAGAAATGAAGGATATGTAACACAATGCTAATTTCTGAACGATCAGAGTGAAAGTAACAAACCATAGAATTAAAAGGACATACAAAGGTAAATTTGTAACAAGCATGAATTTCCTACCACTGTGATGTATGCAATACAGTGTTAAACATTTCAAGCAATTTTTTTTTTCTTAAACAGTAAAATCTAAAACAGTCATTCCTTTCCACATCTACCTATCTGATAAAAATTGAATATCTCCAAATAAACCACACCCTAATACATGAACCAAACCACACACATTTTATATATATTTATCACATACGGCACATACTTTACAGATGTACTTTAAATCCAACTATACGGTAATATAATTACCACAAACTGTACAAAGTTTCTTTTAAATCAAAGGTTAACATTTGAATTATAGGAACAGACAGTGGTCATAATAGTACATGCTGACACACAAACACACACATTCGCAAACACAAGTGTTTCCTTCTCACAACAAAGACTTTTTAAAAAGTGAATTTTAATCATATTTCAGCATGCTATTCAACCTACTTGACTCGATAATTATGCACTTTTATCCTATTTAAAACAAAAAAACATGAAAAAAATTCAACTTTTTCCTCATCTATATCCATACAGTGTAGCTGTGTATTATGCATCAGCAGTGACCAACCAAAGAAAAGGCCGTTTCTCCCAAAAATCAGGGTCACACCACCAATACCTTTATTTCTATGCATGACCATTGTCTGCAAAAAGGTCATGTGCGCCCTCTATCGGTGATGTTTTTCAGCAATGATTTTCCACAGGTTGAGAGACAGGCCTACTTGGAGTAGAAAGGTCTATTTAGAATACTTTTTACTCTTTTTATTTCCCCGTTTTCTTTTTGGTTCTGTCCTGTTCTGTTTTGTTCATTGCTTTAACAACTGGTCAGACATTTTTCACCTTTACTCAACATCTCTGCAGTGTTAATTTTCAGTTAAACCGATTAATCAAATTTCATAAGGATCCACTTCTGGTAAAACAAACACACAAAAAAACAGCATAATTTGTACAGATTCCATATCTGTAAGCCTTGTTAAATTACTGAAACACTTTGTGTGCGATTTATACGGATCCCCTTTCAGTTGGAAAATGTAAATAAATAAATAGAGTACTTTTCCCAACTGTTTTTTTTTCTCCATCCCTCTAAATGTTTGGTTGATAAATCCCTTGTGAATTACACACAGCCTGTAACTCCCATAGATGACAGTCTAAACCATGATTCAAAACTGAAAAGAGCATGCCCATTTCATAGAGGCCAACTCACGTCTGCTGGCAATTGTGCAGGCAAGTTCAGGCTGTGATTAACACAAGCTGCAAAGCAGGGAACACACATACATAAAGTGGCGGTAAGACTGCTGTGGACCATTTAGGTCATAACTGATTTCCAACTGCCTAATACACAGCAGATATTTCTTTCACTGCGAAGTAGCCAGTAAGCGTTTCAGTGGATTTTGCAAACAAAGGAAGGTGAGGAACACGCTGGGTGGTATGGAAACACAACGGGGGGGGGGGGGGGGAGAAGGGGGGATGGTGGGGTGTGGGGGTGAAACAGGCATACTATGATCAGTCTGGCCAAAGAGAGGCTCATGTCGTCAACCATAACAGTCTGAGCAAAGCCAGAACACCAAAACTCTAGAAAAAAATAACGGATATTGCATTCGACAACCAAACAACCGAACAGTGGAAGCATATGTGGGGGAAGTTTATGGTGGGTGATATTCCGACTCCAACAACAAAACAATCTTTGTGCTTTTTTTTTTTTTTTTTTTTTCTGAAGCTGAAGCACTGAACGCACGGCACACTACGAAAGTAGTAGCTGCTGCTGCTGAACAATGAGGAACATAACGCTGCATCTCATCCACCTTTTTTTTTGTCTTTTTTTTTTTTTTTACAGTAACATGCTGTCTACTGCACATATAATGCAAAACAACAAAAGCCATGATGCAACTGGGTCAAGGATCAGATCTTTTGTCACACCTGCACATTGACCATTTTAAACAATACAGTAACCACAGCAGACACTCCCCTCAATGTTGTAGCCATTCCCGCTCGGAGGGCTGTGTGGAGAGTCAACACAAACATTTAACAAGGTGTTAGAAAAAAAAAAAAGAAAAGAAGACGGAAAAAAAGGGAAAGAAATAGTTTAACTTCAGGATCACTAAAATATAAATTGATAAAGTGGACACACACACACACACACAAATGATAAATAGACACATAGATGAAAAAATAAACGACCACTGGTAACATTTCATTGCTGAATAAAACGTGTTTTTTCTACTCACATTGAAATTGACAGAACATGTACTTCTTGCCCAAGCAAGTAATCCGTGTGCCAACAACTACCTCCAGCAAAATGATTATGAGACAGAAAACCTGATATGAAATACATACATGTACGTCTTGGAATGTCACAATATTGTCCAGGTAAATGGTTTAGGCCTGCCTTCCTTGTGTTTCAACAACGAACAGTACAGACAGTATCACACATTAGCAACAGCACACGAAAACCATACACAGGCATAACAATCTAATCCCTGCTGACATAAACCGTATGCATCAATATGGGTCCCAACAGAATCCAGGTGAATGCTTAATAAGAGTGATAACTTCATAGCCCCCCCCCCCCCCCCCCCCCCCCCCCCCCCCCCCCCCCCCCCCCCCCCCCCGCGACCTCCTCTCTCTTCTGCGGCTCACTCCACCCAACCCCTCTCTGCTCTCCCAACCTCCCCCTCCCCCCCCCTCAACTTCCCCACCCACTCCACTCCCTCCCCCCCCCCCCACCCCATTTCCTCATGTCATCACAAAACCTTCTTAAGCCTTGCTCTTCATGGGCTGTCGGAACTCCTCGTTGTCGGAGTCGCTCAGCACGTCGTCGGCGTCATGGTCGCTATCCTCCTGGCTCAACTTGTCAAAGCCTCGATGGGAGTTGCCCAGGAAGTTTTGCAGGTTGAACACCTTGGGCGTTCGCATGCTGGAGAAACAGGTGTCCCAGCCTGTGTGTACACACACACACACACACCAACCAAGGTTCACCAAACATCATTTGTTTCTGTGCTTCATTAAAAATAGCAATGGTGCAGAGCGCACCATGTCGCTTTATATGACTAAATTCCATTTCTACACTGCAAAGTTACTGTTTGACCGCCTAACCATTAGGCAATGTTAAGTGTTTTGCTTGAGCCATGGGCTCTTTCATCAATGAGGTGCAGCTCTCACAGTATGTTTCATGCAAAGCTACCTTGAGCCTGTTCCCCGATCTTCCACATTAAAAATGGTCTTGTCACCAGATACACATAAACAAAGGGTACAGATGCCTTACTTCATGTCTATTGTTTATGTTTGTTTGGGTCGTTCTTCGCCAACACTCTTTTCAGGGCCTTATCATGCTGGCAACAAAGTGATTCAGTCAGAGTAATCAAAGAAGAAGGGCGGCAACAAAGTGATTCAGTTAGGGTAATCAAAGAAGAACGGTGACAATAAAGTGTATTAGTCAGTATAATCAAAGA
This sequence comes from Conus betulinus, assembly GCA_016801955.1. Classification (NCBI taxonomy): domain Eukaryota; kingdom Metazoa; phylum Mollusca; class Gastropoda; order Neogastropoda; family Conidae; genus Conus; species Conus betulinus. Next base: position 1,156,846 of record JADBJO010000048.1, on the reverse strand, counting down.
AGAAAGACGGCAACAAAGTGATTCAGTCAGGGCAATAAAAAAATAACAGATAATTCACTCTTCATTCTTTGTTGTGTACTGTCCTAAATGTTAAATGTGATCTGTTTTTTTTTGCTGAAGAAGACCCAAGAGGTCGAAATGCATCGTGTCTTGTCCTGTGCTTTGTTTGTCAATGTCCTTGGCAGTAACTAACCCCCTCTCTTTCTAAATTATACATATTGAAGTTCAGAGCTGCATCTGGATTTAATTTTAATGTGTAACAAAAACCTTCTGAGTATAATATGAAATCAATCGTTTGTCTCTAAACCTTCTGAGCATAATATGAAATCAATCATTTGTCTCTTTTTTTTTCATTATTACAAGCCTTTTAGTAACAAAATCACTTCTGACTTTATGTTTTTTTGTGTGCTTTTTTCTCATTTATGGTTAGGGAGGCTTTTTGTGTTATTATGTTTCCCTTGTGACTTCAAGGCAAATGTTGTTGATATGTGATTTCTTGAGAGTGTGGATTCCCTTTCTTATTTGTTTATTTATAGCGCGAGTTCACAAAGAGTGATATTTGAACTTCAAACTTCATTTATATAAGGTTCAAAATCTTTTCCCAGGCTGATACTCTTGTGAACTGTGTCCATTCATGATGTTTTTATTTTGCATAACTGTTGTGTTAGTAAGAATGTGCGTGTGTCTGGATCGCAATAAAACTAGTTATGGCAAAACTCATCTTAAGAATTGTATCAAAAACGAGCATTTACACAATACCACAAAGAAAAGATATCATGAATAGTATTACCATTTCTTCTCTGAATTGCCAAGGTCTTGGCATTTATGAAAAGAGGAAGGATGTTTTTCAATACTTAAGACAAAAGGATATTCCATATACTTTTTACAGAATACTCATTTCACACACACACACAAAAAAAAAAAACAGAAAATCAGATTCGAGCAGAATGGGGGCTATGAATGTTTTTTCCCCTCAAATAATAGTAGATCACATGGTGAAGCTACTTTATTCAATCATAATTTGAATTTAAAATAGAAAAAGTAATCAAAGACAGTCAAGATAATCATATAATAATTGTAATTAAGGTCATGGATAAGCAGATAGCGCTCGTTAACATATATGGACCTTACAGAGATGAACCAGCCTTTTTTTAGGGTCTTCAAAATAAAATAAAAGATCTGTGTAATAGCAATGTGATTATAGCCGGAGACTGGAATCTGGTTATTAATCCGAACATAGACTATTGTTATAACAGTCTATGTCTCTACAGAACAAAGACTATTGTTATAATAGTCCATGTCTATAGTCTATACAAACATATCAACAATGCCAAATCAAGAAAACAGTGTTTGAAAAGATATTAGAGTAACAGCTCATTGACATCTGGAGACAGCTTAATCCAGAGGTTCGTCACTACACCTGCAGAAGATCCAGTCCTTTCCAGCAAAGTCGTTTACAACATTTTCCATGTCTCTGACACCTGTATTACCAAGGTAACAATGTAAAGAATGCAGACATCCTCTATGGATACTGCACTGCCCATTCTCTTGTAGTTTTAGAAATTGTCTTCAAGGCAGAAGAAAAAAAAACAAGAAAATTTTGGAAATTTAATTCTTCTTTGCTGAAGGATCATGAATATGTAGAACTTCTCAATGAGACTAAAGTACAGGTGAAGGAACAATATGCTGTATCACCATACATAAGAGAAGTAATGAGAAATGTACCAAACAATCACATACAATTTGTTATATCAGATCAACTTTTCTTAGATACTTTACTTACGGAAATAAGAGCAAAAGCAATTACATACACTATTACAAAGAAAAGAAATATGCTGAGTAAAGAACAAGAATTAGAAGCTGATATACACCAGTTAGATAAAACTGTCTCAAGAAATGAACACCAAGACAAAACTGTCTTAAGAAATGAACACCAAGATAAAACTGTCTCAAGAAATGAATACCAAACAATACTGTTACAAGGAAAAAAGACCCAGTTAGAAGAAAGTAGAAAATTAAAATGGATGGGACAATAGTAAGGTCAAAAGCAAGACGGGCATCAGAAGGATAAAAGATAACCAAGTCTTTTTGCTCTCTCGAACAAAGACATTTTGTGAGTAAACAGATGTTAAAACCAGTGTCAGATAAAGGCCAGACTTTAAAGGAAACCGATGATATGTTAAAGGAGACAAAAATAGTTTATGAAAACTTGTATCAAGAAAAAGAATGCAATGACACTGACATTGCTAAATATGTTACTGGTCTTCCAACATTACGTGAACTAGAATCAGAGACATTACAAGGAATTATAACCAGAGATGAAGCATCAAATGCAATTAAAAAAAAAAAAAACATGAAAAATGACTTAAGTCCAGGGACAGAGGAATTTTTTTTTTCAAATTAGTTTGGAGGCAGACAGGCAATTTTGTTGTTTGCTCTAGTAATGAAAGTTTTTACACTGGTAAAATGTCAGTAACACAAAGAGATGGAACAGTATCATGCATAGCTAAAGGTGATAAACCAAGAGAATACTTAAAAAATTGGAGGCCAATAACACTATTATATGTTGTATGTAAAACTGGAACAGTATGCATCACAAATCAAATGCTACTGAAACTTATAAACACAGATCAAACTGGTTTCATCAGTGGCAGGTATACTGGGTATACTGGAGACAATCTGAGACTTTTATACGAGTTGATGTATTATCTCGAAAAGACAAATTTGCCTGGCTTCCTTGTCTCAATGGATTTTTAAAAAAAAAAATTGATTCACTTAAATGGGGAGTTTGTGTTATACTCCCTGTTTGGCTAAGTATACTTACCATGTCAGACCATAGCATTCTTCTTCGGCCTGTCACCCAAGCAAGATAAGTCTTGTGCTCTGTCTCGCCTATACTTTGCCTTTGTGTAAAGATTGCTGTGTTCGCATTCTGAACTCATTTATTTGTGGCTTGTGCTTATCCCTCAGAGTATCTCGACGTGTGAGGTTATCGGTGGGCTAGCATTCTAACCTTTATTTCGGAATATTTCGCGATTGTGTGCTCCCGGTTCTTGCATTCCGCGTAACCGGTTCAGATTGATTGGCATTTTCCATCGCCGCGTTCATCGTGGGTTCGGTGCCTCTTTTTATCCATCGGCCTTGCCTTTTCAACCACCTTCTGCCCAGTCGCCACTAAATTCCGTTTTCTTCCCTCGCCGTCATTTATACCACGATTCCACAACCTCCTGTGCGACGATCGTGAGCCAGTCTCGTCGCCATCTTGTTTTGCGCCGGTCTCCCCCTTTTTTGTGCACCAACTTCTAACCCACAGTATTTTACGTGGGTTTTTTTTCGGCCGGAATTTTACTTCCTTCATTCGTTTCCCCCCTTTTCACTCAATTTCCACAAATTCTCGCTCGCCTTCGTGTCCTTAACGATCGCGATCGACCGTCGCCTTGTATTTTCACGTGGCGTTACTCAGCACTTTGGGCCCACGCCACGGTCGCTTCTCGCGCACAGTTTCGCCATTTCTGCTGCGCTTTGTGTCCCTGTACGGACTTGTTTACCTTTTTTTTTTCCATTGTGTGCGTTGTTCACTTTTATTTTTATTGTGTGCGCACGGTCGATCGATTGACCTAGTTATTCCCTCGATCGACCGTCGTCTCTCGCTTACGATCGTGTGCTCCGTTTTCGCTCGGTGCCATCGCCCAATATGGTGAAGGACTCGGCTGGTCGAGCAACAACTCTGACGTACAGGGTTCGCTCACATTCCCGGAGGACCCACGAGTTGGTTCCAACCCCGAGCGAACCGTTCTCTCCTTGGGAGAACGGACGGCCGCGGTAGACGGAAACGACCCTCCCGCGGAGGGGACGCGGGAATCTCCCTCCTCTACCGACCGACGGACGCACAACCCATTGCGTTCGAAAGCTAAAAGGCAACCGGCGGCTATTTCTAAGTGCCTTTCCTTCGACCTGCCCAGGAAATCTAAGGGCAGACCCCACTTAAAGGGCCCCCCCTAGCCAAAACATCCCAGCGGGAGTCCGCTTCGCCCCCAGCCACCCTGCCTTCTAGCTTTCCTGCGCTTACTCACTCATCCCCTTACTATGCCGAGTCACGCGACCCCCAGCCCCCGGGGACCTTTGCCGGGCCGCGGACAGGCACGGGTGACGGCAGCGGATTTTATAAAGAAAACATCAAGTGCGTTTGGGTTTGGGAAAGACATATGTAAATGGGTGTCCGCATTTTATAATGATATAAAGTCATATGTAATTGTGAACTGAAAGATATCGCGAAGTTTTAATGTTAAAAGAGGTTGCCGCCAAGGCGACCCAATATCTCCTTTAGTTTGTCCTATGTGCAGAAGTCTTAGCATGTAAAATAAGACAGGATGATCTATCAAAGGTGTCAAATTTCTCAAACGGAATTCAAAATCAGTCAATTTGCAGATGACACAACACTGACTTTAGAAGGTGACCGAAAATTCGTATGAAAGGTATCTGGAACGCTAAGTAGATTTGAAAACATTTCAGGCTTGAAGCTCAATTTTGATGAAACATCTAATGTCTGGCTAGGGAGTAAAAAAAAATTCACAGGAGATTTATCTACCTCATAAGACAATGGAATGAAATCCTAAAAAGTTTAAAATATTAGGAATTTAGTTCTCAAATGATCTATCAAAATTAGCAGAAATTGAAGACAAGCTCGCTTAAACACGTATCCTGTTGGTCCAGAGAAGAATGTACACTCCTTTGGGCAGAGTGGCAGTCTTACAATCATTAATACTCTCAAAATTGATTTATCTTTTTTGGATCTTATTGCCAAATCCTCCCAACAACGAAATTCAATTACTGCAGAATATATCTTCTGAGTACGTATGAGACAAAAAAAAAAACGGATAAAATCAAATGAAAATATTTGGTACTTAGCATAGAGCAAGGACGAATAGGAATTCTTGACTTGTCTAATAAAATGTCTAAATACAAGCATTAAAGTTAACTTGGATGAGGAAGAGTTATACACTGGAAACTCAAAATGGAAAGAAAAATATCAGAAGCAACATGTCTTGAAGAAAATGATTTGAACAATTATGAGTCAAAGAAATTTGCAAAATGTAAAAGCAATAAATTTTGGAACAATGTTTTTTCATCTTTAGTCACTGCATAGAACTGGAAAACAGCGCAGAAGAGGCTTCAGAACCCATTTTCTATAATGATAAATTTGAAATCAACAAAGCTGAATTTCATTTCAAAAGTTGGACGAATAAAAGCATATTTTTAGTAAAAGATATTTTACATGAAAATGGGAACTTTCTAACATATGAAGAATTTTGCCAAAAACAAAAGTGAGGATTAACTTCTTACAGTATTTCAGCTGTTTTACAAGCAATTAAAAGTTATTTAAGAAAAAGAAACATTAACATTGAAAATAACCATTGTGATCCATACCCAAAAACATTAAGTTTATGCAGTGTTACAAAAAGTTACAAAAAAAAAAAGTACCACTAAACACTTCTTGGTAAATAATCATTTCTGATATACAACCATTTGCCAACTGGGAGAAATGACATGCAAAATAAAAGAGTAAATTAAAGTGGTTCCAACTAAGAATATGTTTCAGAATTCTGGTAACAAACTCTGTGCTCTAAACTATAGGGATAGCCGATAATGATAAATGTATTTTTTGTAATGATGAAAAAGAATCTATTCATTGTTATCTGTGGTTCTGCAATGCTGTGCAGGGTTTCTGGTTTGACCTGAAACAACTAATGTAACAAAAATGTGTGCACTGTAACAATTTATCCTTTAATGTTGACCTGAGTTTGTCTGGTACCGGTAACAAAACAGGACACAGTTCTAGACCTGGTAATACGATGGGCAAGATTTTTTTTTTATGTAAATGCAAAATGAATAAAACAAAACCAAATATACAAGTTTTCATTAGAGAACCAAAATATAGATATTCTATTGAAAAATATGTTCATGGCATAATAATGCGCCTTTATTAATTAAGAGTCTGAAAGAAAATGGTTCCCCATACTTACAACTGGGTAACCCCTGAATGTAAAATTTCAACACAAGTTTAGCTATTCACATTAATCTATGAACTCACATATACATCTGTGACTGTCAAATGAACAGGCATTCAAAATAATCCTTGTTACCAAAAAAAAAAAAAGATATGCTTCTAAGGTTTCGAAAATACTACACAATGACTATCAGTTAAACCAACAAGTTCAGTGCGTGTGTGTGCATGTGGGTGTGTGGGTGTAGTGGTACCGTATCTGTTTAGACGTATCTAAATTTTGAGGGGGGGGGGGTCTATAGAAGATACTGTCACCCCAGATTAATCTAATGACATTATGTATTATGTATTTGCTTTTCACCACCACAAGTACTGATGTTTTTAACATGATAAATAGATGTCTTTTTGACTGCATTTCCGTATGTTTATTGATGTAAATTTACGATTAATTGATCTCTTCTTCTTTTCAACAAAGATTTGGAAAATAGAGCCTTTCTTGAAAGAGCAGAAAAAAAGAGGAAAGGAAAAAAAAAACTGGTTTATTTATCTTCCACTATTACCAACTTAAGATTACACACACACACACAAAAAACATAGGGTACTTTGTGATGATCAGTGAACATTGTGTACTTTGTGATGATCGGAGAACATTGTGTACTTTGTGATGATCAGTGAACATTGTGTAATTGTGATGATCAGTGAACATTGTGTACTTTGTGATGATCGGTGAACATCGTGTACTTTGTGATGATCAGTGAACATCGTGTAATTGTGATGATCAGTGAACATTGTGTAATTGTGATGATCAGTGAACATCGTGTAATTGTGATGATCAATGAACATTGTATAATTGTGATGATCAGCGAACATCGTGTACTTGTGATGATCAGTGAACATTGTGTAATTGTGATGATCAGCGAACATCGTGTAATTGTGATATCAGTGAACACTGTGTTATTATGATGATCAGTGAACATCGTGTAATTGTGATGATCAGTGAACATTGTGTAATTGTGATATCAGTGAACATTGTGTACTTTATGATGATCAGTGAACATCGTGTAACTGTGATGATCAGCGAACATTGTGTACTTTGTGATGATCAGTGAACATCGTGTAATTGTGATGATCAGTGTGAACATTGTGTACTTTGTGATGATCAGTGAACACTGTGTACTTTGTGATGATCAGTGAAAATTGTGTACTTTGTGATAATCAGTGAACATTGTGTAATTGTGATGATCAGTGAACATTGTGTACTTTGTGATAATCAGTGAACATTGTGTAATTGTGATGATCAGTGAACATCGTGTAATTGTGATGATCAGTGAACGTTGTGCAATTGTGATGATCAGTGAACGTTGTGTAATTGTGATGATCAGTGAACATTGTGTACTTTGTGATGATCAGTGAACATTGTGTAGTTTGTGATGATCGGTGAACATTGTGTACTTTGTGATGATCAGTGAACATTGTGTACTTTGTGATGATCAGTGAACATGTGTGTAATTGTGATGATCAGTGAACATCGTGTAATTGTGATGATCAGTGAACATTGTGTAATTATGATGATGATCAGTGAACACTGTGTACTTTGTGATGATCTGTGAACATTGTGTACTTTGTGATGATCAAGAAAACACTGTGTACTTTATGATGATCAGTGAACATTGTGTAATTGTGATGATCAGTGAACATTGTGTAAATTGTGATGCTCAATGAACACTGTGATGATCAGTGAACATTGTGTACTTTGTGATGATCAGTGAACATTGTGTAATTGTGATGATCAGTGAACATTGTGTAATTGTGATGATCTGTGAGCATCATGTAATTGTGATGATCAGTGAACATTGTATAATTTGTGATGATCAGTGAACATCATGTTCTTGTGATGATCACAACATTGTGTATTTGTGATGATCAATGAACATTGTGTAATTTTTGATGATCAGTGAACATCATGTAATTTGTGATGATCAGTGAACATGTGTGTACTTTATGATGATCAGTGAACATCATGTAATTGTGATGATCAATGAACATTGTGTAATTGTGATGATCAGTGAACATCGTGTAATTGTGATGATCAATGAACATTGTGTAATTGTGATGATCAGTGAACATCGTGTACTTGTGATGAACAGTGAACATTGTGTAATTGTGATGATCAGTGAACATCGTGTAATTGTGATGATCAGTGAATATTGTGTACTTTGTGATGATCAGTGAACATTGTGTACTTCGTGATGATCAGTGAACATTGTGTAATCTGTTATAATCAATGAACATTGTGTAATCTGTGTTGATCAGTGAACATTGTGTAATTTGTGATGATCAGTGAACATTGGGTAATTTGTGATGACAAAAAAAAAACACACACACACAAAAAAAAAACAGAAAAAAAAAAAAAAAAAAAAAAATTTCCAGTGTGACCATAATGGTCAATTCATACACCAACAACACAGATACATGCACACCCGACTACATCCTGTAGTAGGTTTTACGAAAAAAAAAAAAAAAATGGGGAGATTTGGACTTGCAGAGTTTGCGACAGAGGTGGTGTTGGTTGGTAGGTTTGTTTTCAAACAGTTCCTATGTTTAACTTTGTCTGACACTGTAAAAAAAAAAAAAAAAAAAAACTGTAAGGGAGTAAAACCACATGAAATACCACAATAGTAAAAAGGTCACAACAAAATAACATTGATGCCCTTTCTTTTTTTCAAGGGCAACCAACCAATTAACATGTGATACAGCTATTTCTGGCCCACCTAGTTGTGTACTCTTCTTACATGAAATTAACTCATAGCTATGTTATATGCCCACAATATATTTACGATTACCGAGTCTCATTGTTCTTCATCAACTAATGAAATATGAAAATGATCATCTTTACCAAATTCATAACTTACTATATCTATTGTTGAAGACTTTTGTGTCGTAACTACCCTGTCACAGCGTCATGTAAAAGACAGATGTGGCAGTGACCAAACAGTCTGACCCCTACAGATCCCAAGCTTACTGACCTCTGTGGTGCCACCGCATGATGAGAGTGATGACCAACAGCAGGACCACAGGAATTATTAGCAGGACGCCGATGATGATGGAAGGGGTGAAGTCTGACGATTCTTCTTCCTCCTCCTCCTCCATTTTCTTTTTGGCAACACCCTCTACTGCTGCTGCTGACTTGATGCTGTCCTCTTTGGCTTCCGCCGACTTGTCGTCGTCCTCTTCTTCACTGACCGTCACACTATTCTCATCATCTGGCAGGACTGCACATAAAAGCCAGATGATAATTGGTGCTGGAAAATCAGGTCATCTGTAAATGCCTGCTTATTCACTTGGGAGTTCCTCTTCAAAAATAAAAGTTTCCCCAAACCATACGATCTAAGACAACTGTAATAAGTTAGTTGTATTGAAGCTGGCTATACTGAAGTCTGTCACACTGAAATCTGCTACAATGAACTTGGTTGTATTGAAATCAACTGTACTGAAGACAATTTCTAAAGTCAGTTTTGTTGTCATCAATAGTAACAAACTCTATTTTTGAATTCTTTATTCTGAAGATGGTTTTATCAAAAACCTGTTGTACTGGAATAACTATTTCATGGGGCACACACAGACATAAATATCACAAAAATTAGTGCACCTCTTCCAAATGACCAAGAAAAAAAACCAAAAAGATGGAAATCACAGATAAAAATATACTGGAAATTTGTTAAAAGACAACGGGGCTAGTACAAAGAGAACAACAACAAAAAAAAAAAAAACATACAAAGAAACAGTACAGAATTTTGTCATTTATCAATACTACTTCCTGCACCCAAACTATGCTCGGACAGAGAGAGTACAGAGTTCAGTCATGTATTAATCCCATCCCCTGCACCCAAACTACGCTCGGACAGAGACAGTACAGAGTTCAGTCATGTATTAATCCCATCCCCTGCACCCAAACTACGCTCGGACAGAGACAGTACAGAGTTCAGTCATGTATTAATCCCATCCCCTGCACCCAAACTACGCTCGGACAGAGACAGTACACAGTTCAGTCATGTATTAATCCCATCCCCTGCACCCAAACTACGCTCGGACAGAGACAGTACACAGTTCAGTCATGTATTAATCCCATCCCCTGCACCCAAAACTACGCTCGGACAGAGACAGTACACAGTACAGTCAGTATTAGTCCCACCCCTGCACCAAGTTACGCTCGGACAGAGAGAGTACAGAGTTCAGTCATGTATTAATCCCATCCCCTGCACCCATCCAATGTTCAGACATGGCTGCATGTCCTTGGGGATTCTCTGCGACCTTTCAACAAGCTGAACACACCAACAACGAAAATAAATCTGGCAGATTCATACACCCCACCACTATCAACGTTTCTGACAAAGCATTTTCACGCCAGCACAGAAACTGACATAAACAACTGATAACAACTTTAAAAGAAAAAAAAAACTCCATTCTTCTATGAACCTTTGAGAAATTCATTTTGCTCTCAAAACCGGAAGAAGTGTCACAAGGACACACTGCATATGGAAACACTTCAGTTAAGGGTAATGTCAGGTACAAGACGAGTGGTAAATCAAAAAAAGCCTGACCCTGAACGACTTGCCTTGAAACAAACACAGAATGCACATACATACACTAACACCTTGTGAGCTCTCAAGCAGCTGATGTTGCAACAATACCATGACAACTTGGTGTGGCTACACAGAGATCAACAGCTGATAGGAAAGACGAAGAAGGGGTGATCAGCTGATAGGAAAGGGAAGAAGGGGAGATCAGCTGATAGGAAAGGGAAGAAGGGTCATCAGTTGATAGGAAAAAGGAAGAAGGGGTGATCAGCTGATAGGAAAGGAAAGAAGGGGTGATCAGCTGACAGAAAAGGAAAGAAGGGTCATCAGCTGATAGGAAAGGGAAGAAGGGGTGATCAGCTGACAGGAAAGGGAAGAAGGGTCATCAGCTGATAGGAAAGGGCGAATAGAAAAAGAGGTTAAAAGACGACAGGAGACTGCAGCTGGGAGAGAAGACATGATAGGAAATGTAAGATGGGAATAGGGGTAACAGCTAGCAGGGAGTGGAAGATGGAAATAGGGTGAACAGCTAGCAGGAAATGGAAGATGGGAATAGGAGTAACAGCTAGCAGGAAATGGAAGATGGGAATAAGGGGGCAACAGCTAGCAGGAAATGGAAGATGGGAATAGGGGGGCAACAGGTAACAGGAAATGAAAGATGGGAATAGGGGGGCAACAGCTAGCAGGAAATGGAAGATGGGAATAGGGGGGGGCAACAGGTAACAGGAAATGAAGATGGGGGATAGGGGGGCAACAGCTAGCAGGAAATGGAAGATGGGAATAGGGGCAACATAACAGGAAATGGAAGATGGGAATAAGGGTGCAACAGCTAGCAGGAAATGGAAGATGGGAATAGGGGGGCAACAGCTAGCAGGAAATTAAAGATGGGAATAGGGGAGCAACAGCTAGCAGGAAATGGAAGATGGGAATAGGGGCAACAACTAACAGGAAACGGAAGACTGGAACAGGGGAAACAGCTAAGAGGAAATGAAACTTTGGAATAGGTGTAACAGCTAACAGGAAATGGAAGATGGCAATAGGGGCAACAACAACTAAGAGGAAATAACCATAGTTCACAGTGCTTTGCATATACACAGGGTTACAAATCTAAAAAACAAACAAATCAAACTCCACCAATCTGCCAAAACCAAGCTGTTAAACTAGAAATTATTCGTGTGACCTACCTGCACTTTGGGGGGTGGGCTGCTCAGTGGCGGGTGGTCTGGGAGTGGTGGTAGGCATGGTGGAGGAGGAAGGGATCTGGCGTTGGAATTTCCACACAGCCTTGGGGTTCAGCTCCCCAACGTATACAGCGTGCCCCTCCACGTCCACCGCCACATCGTGAGGATTCTGAAGACCCTGCAGCACACAGCACAACACCAGGATGTTTGGGGCCTGCTGCCATTCCAACAAGGACCAACATTGGTTATCGATCTCCAGGATCACTATCTTTCTGTGCAAACTGCTTGGGACTGCAAAGTCACACAGAGCACAAACAATGTGTCAAATGCAATCACATGCAAAAAAAAAAACAACAAAAAAAGATAGGATTCTTATAGCACACACCTACATTTTATTATTTTTCATATACAACCATACAAACAGATTCACATGAAACAGATGTTCCTAAAATGAAAACTATTATTAATAATCAAACTCCATCTGGCTACAGAGTTTTCTGCAGATTAATGCTTGGAACAGAACCTACACAACATGCACATACAAATATGAACACACATGGAGCTAGACAAACTGTCAAAAACAAGGTGTTTTTAACCTTCCTTTACAAACACAGGATTGATGCAAAACTTACACATCAACACCCACCCTCCCCTATCCTACATGTCACCTTCCCCTGTCACAAATACATTCACAGACAGAATTAATGCAAAGCACACACAGTCCACCTCTTCCACACAATTAATCCTCCTTAACTGTAACAGCAAAGCACGCACATTCTATCTCCCCCACAAACATGATCTTCAATGAATGCTTAGCATACACATTCAACCTCCCTCAGAAACAAAATGCAGAAATAAAAAATCAATGCAAGAAATATATGCATTCACCATTCCCCAAAACATATAAACATAAAAATTAACAATTCAAGCAAAACACACAGTCTGACCCTCTGTGACAAACACAAATGCACACAAAATTAATGCAAAGCAAAAAAGCAACACATTCACCCTACCCCACGAATATATCTACATAAGAAAAATCCATGCAAAGGAAACACATCTACTGCTATCCCCTTCTTAACCCCACCCCCCCCCCCCAACACATGTACATTCAGATATATACAAATCAAAACACAACTCCCCTCCCCCCACAAACACCTACCAAAAACAAACACAGAACGAACATTCATTCTCCTCCACAAACACATACCGAAAACAATCACACAGAACGAACATTCACCCTCCCCCACAAACCCCTACCGAAAACAAACACACAGATCAAACATTCACCCTCCCCATAAGCACCTACTGAAAACAAACACACAGAACAAACATTCACCCCCCCAACATACACCTACTGAAAAAAACACAAACACACAACCCTCCCCAACATTCACCCTCCCCCACAAACACCTACGAAAAACAAACACACAGAAACCACACATTCACCCTCCCCCCCCAAAATCGAAGGGCAAACAGAACCAACTACAAAAGTCACACATCCAGGCAGCCACTCACGGCAGCTGTGGGCAAGTTCCAAGTCTCCAGTAAGTCACTGTTGCGCAGATTGATGGTGAATCCGCTCACGGTCTCACGACGACCATCAAATGCAGGTCCATTGACCGCATACAGCAGATCTGTGCAACCATCAATGCAGAGGCTGAGAAGTTGTTAAACAGGCTATATGTAAACCTAGACCTGGATCCCACCAAACATGCAGGAGCCAAAGTTCATAGCTTTGCTTAAAGCCTACCCAATCACACAGTGCCTTTTCAGGGCTGCCAAAATCTTGTGGGGGGAGGAGGGGGGAAGAAGTGTCATATTCTGGGGAAAAAAGGGACATATTCTGAAAAAGAAACAAAGAGCAAAAATCAATTCATGTCCAAAAATCAATTCATGTCAAGGTTGCTGAAGACCTGACATTCTTACAGCAGATAAGACTACACCGTGGAGACAGCACCAGCCATTTTGCTTGATTTCACCAACTTTTTTTTTTTTTAATTTGTCAATTTCTTTTTTTAAACATCTCAGTGTAACAAAAAACAAATGAAAATAGGAAAGTAATATCGCAGAAGGGACATCTGGCATCCACCCTGGATAACATGTATCATTTTCACTATCCAGTCACCAGTTCTGACACTGGTTATTATGTAACAGAGCAGGATAATCAGTGTTTGGACCAGTTTGCAAAATTCCTAGCACAAATACCAATACAAAATACACCTAACTTAAAACTACCAAGTTAATTTTACAGAGCATCAGACTGGAAACAAGTGTGTTTTGTTTCATACTTCTCTTGCTCTCCAACAACGTGGTGTGCCAGGCTACAGGGGTTTGGGATGTTTTATTTTAAATATACTGACTTCTTTTTTAATGCATTAAACAGAAGTCAGCAACAAACAGTCCTAATTTTCAGATCTGGCATACCAGTTTCCATACAAGATTTCTCGACAAAGTAGAAGTGGGAACGCACCAACTCAGCTCAGTCAGCAAGCTAATTCATTTCCATAAATCATACATGACCAGTGACCCCCATGCTAAGTTGTGGAATCTTGTTGATGACTGAGCCCCCAATTCCCTCTCACTGATCATGTCTGTGAGATCACTGGCCTCGTAATGCTTGAACTCTCAAACTGGGCACTTGTAACAGCTTTGCTGCGGAGCCAAGTCTCCTGACATTTCACTGACAAGTTCAGTGGACGTAACCTTGAACTGGCCTGAGTGGAGAGGCCTTGATGTGTGGTCACTCTTCCCGGACAGTGTGGAAAAGCATTTCACTCAATCACTGGACATGTAGAAGTCAGAATAATGGCAGTGCACTGGTTTTGGTGTTAGTGGTGAAAAGAAAAAAAAAAAATGGATTGGCTTGCTTTCCTTAGAAGTTCAGCTTCAGCTCCGGCATATAGGAAATTAACCCTCTTGACCATCGAGCGCCCGCTAGCGCCCGGCCGGAAATCACACAGCCCGCCAGCGCCCGGTAAAACACGTGGCAACAATGGGCGCCGCCATGTTTCTCGTAGAAAAGGAAGTCTCGCGAGAACGTGACTTCCTTCTTCCTGTAGCCATTTACTTCCGTTTGCAAAAAAAAAAAGTCGATCGATATGTGCCGTGGTTCTCGAGTTACGAATTTTTTAAGTTTTGAGGTCGAAATGCCGTTTTTCACCGTGGCTAACCTTGAGTTCTGCCGTTGTATAATGAGATTTAGTGATGGAGATACTGTGTTTTGTAGGATTTACGGCATAAGACTTGGTGAAAGTGCTGGGTAATGAAGCTTAGAGTGACCTAGATTTCGACTGGGATGAAGTTCCAGGTATGATGAACAACAATTCGGAATAAAGTTCTGAAGAAGATTTTTTTTTTTTTCCCGAGTAAATGGCTCATGTGACATTCTTCAAACTTACCATATAGCAACATATATATTCGTAGGAATTTTTTTAATTATTTTCATTTCGTTATTTCCTTTCCTCTCTTTTAAATTAATTTTTTAATTGGGTAACCATGTTCAAATTACGGAGTTACTTACCTTGCCGACGGTTTTCGGTGTAACTAAGCTCAGATAAGTGCATACTGAAGAGGGTTAATCGGCAATAACTCTCCAGCATTCAAGAAGTTAAGGCAGCCCCACATAAATATATATATATATATATATATATAAACACACACATGCATGCTCACACTGGATATGTTCTATACAGTTTCTATGAAAAATCTGCACACAGCCCTTCTTCTTGGATAAGCAACAACTTTAGCCCAAGTCATCATCACTTTTTACACTCACTCAGGGTCGTTTGTTTCGTCTGCATGCCTTTCTGGTGTGTTGAAATAGTCCAGACATTCATATACAAAACCCAAGGGCTTTGTACAGCACAGTTCTGTTGCAACCAAAACTTCAAACAAGAGCAACAGTGGTAGACTATAAACACAAAAATCATCGTTTTGATCATACAGAAACTGTCCTCTTCAGCACACACCATAGCTCTGTAAATTTCTATGAATTATCATCATACTGTGTAAAAGATTTTTTTTTTCAAACATCTCCATAAATATGCCAGACCTTGTTTCTCTCTGAACTAGTTCTGTTACATTAATGAGGGATGAACAGATAGCTGTCCCATGAAATCATGTGTGCTGAGATCATGAAAGCCCCCCTGTCCAGCATGTCTTTTCAAAGGTACAGAAAGCGGCAGAAGAACAACAACACCCTGTCCTCTTATGCTGACTGCATTTTCAAGCTGGGTTTATGCCACAACTGCCGCTTGCATACAGCATTCCGTTTAGTTGTAAATGGAGATTACTCCATCTGTCAATGGACATTACTCCATTCCACCCATTTGTAAATGGATATTACTCCATCTGTATATGGACAGAACTCCATTCCACCCATTTGTAAATGGATATCATTCCAATCCATCCATCTGTACACAGATATTACCCCCCCCCCCCCCCCCCCCCTCCATTTGTAATTCAGATCTGTGCATGATAAATACATGAAGCTCCTTCATAACCATGTACAAATGGCTATAATGCCATTCCATAGGTGTGTAAATGAATATTAGGTCACCCCACCCCCTCCATCATTCTACTCCATCTCATCCCTACATGGAAACAGCTTTTACCCATCCCATCCACACAGATGCGTTTCTTCTACCCAGCCGTTTGTAAACGAAAACTGTCCTATCCCACCCACCTGCAAATGGATACCTAACCACTGTCCATCCCTAAAGCATGTAGCACACTGCAGGTCTGCCATGTAGCCATAACACCAAACATCCCTCGACATACCAAACACCAGAGCTGACTGACCATGTTTGGGGCAGTAGTCCACCGCAAACAGACGGGAACCGAACTCGGGCTTCTGAATGATGAACCTGAAGCGGCCATCCAGATCAAAGCACTGGATGCGGCCATTCTCCCTGTCAGCCACACACACCAGGCCCAGCTGCTCCGCCACCGTGATGCTGTGAGGCACGTAGAACACGTTGGGCTGCGGCTGGTTTGCGCACTGCAATCATTCATGAAATCACACCTGTTTACCACCCTGAAACTCGTTATTGGTGTACTCTTCAACAAAAAGTGAGTGTATTTTGCACAAAGAGTGCAAATGAATATCCAAATTTCTGTAAAAGCGGAAGAGGGGGTGTGGGGGGGAGGGGAGGAAGAGGCATTCATTTTGTTTTCACCTGCCATCCACACTACAGAGGTTTCTTCCTGGTTGTTACCACCTGATCTTGCATTAACTATGGTAAGTATAAGTTCTCTCTGACATAAATTACATTCAAACCCAATTCATAAGCATATTATACAAACTCATGCTCTTTTGCCCTTTTTTTGGGGGGGGGAAGGGGGCCATTTCAGGTATGGTGTCGTAGAAGCAGATACAGCCTGACATGATCTCACGTACGGCATTAGCAAGTGCTGTCACTCTTTGGTCAAAGCCTCTGCTATGGTTACCCTCAACAAGTGCAATTACCCATTCAAGAACTTTGTTTATAGAATATTGTTTCTGACCTTTTCTTTTTCTTTTACAGATCGTCGTATTTCGAAAAAAAAAAAAAAAAAACCTGTACAGAACTGTAAAATGGCCCATCATCCTTCAACTCGAGAAGTGAAGACATGGACAAGCTGAAACTGAACACATCCTTGGTGACTGACTGCCTTCACAAACGCTAGAAGCAAAAATTTTCTTATTAAATACATCAGTCAAGGTCTTTAAAAAAAAAGGCTTTGTATATTTTTTTTTTTCCTCTTTCTAGATTCAACACTATTCCTGTGGTAAAAACAACAATCCATCACAAATATCCAACCATTTCAGTTCTTTTAGATAAAACAGTTTGCATGTCTACCTGCCCATATTAAATGATCCATCAAGTTTACAGCAAAAAAAAGAGCATAAACATCTAACTTATAGGAAATAATAAAGTACTATCCTTTTGTTGCACATCACAATTTATATATAAAACCAGAGACAAAGTCTTACTTAAGATGACTTCCTTTGGCACAAAAGTATTTTGAGCATAATAATCCAAACACAAGTTTGTAAAATGGTATACATACCACTGTATATTATAGGTTGACCCCACTTTTTTTGGACAGAACCCCATTTTTGGAAAATTTCATCACCCGACTATTGCAATATCTGAAACACAACAGTACAACAGAATTAGCACAAACAGTCTGATGATAAATGAACACGACATGGACAGAAACATCCTCTATCTGGGTCTACATTCTCTTTCCTCTCTCAGCTTTGCTATGTGAAATAAGTATGTATATATCTACTTCATGACAAACAAGTCACAGAGGCACTACTACAGAACACAACCAACAATGCCATTTTCTTTTTATTCCTTCATCGCACATTTCAGTGGGCAAGAGACACTGTGCAGCTATGATTTTATTGATAAACTGTTTGCTTATATTCACGCATTTTCACAAAAATGTGAAGGTAGTGTTGTTTTTTTTCAATGTTTGTATATGCGTCTTTGTTTTATGATTCTTCTTTTCCTGTACTTTTCAACAAAAGTTAAAAACTGATCCTTTGAACAATCTTTTGGGGGGGGGCTTGAGATTTGATCATCAACAACAACAAAAAAGGCCACATATGACAAAGGCATACCCGTCAGACACATAGAAGTCTCCTGAAGCCAGGATAGCCACGTCAGTGGGTTTGCAGAAGTGAGCGGCGTCATCGCCATGAACGAAGGGCACCCCTAGCGTCATGTTGGGGTTACTTCCCCCTGCAGGGATTTTGAACACCTGCCAACACAGTTTCACAATCAGCATCCATCTGCACTCTCTGGATGTCAACTAGAGCAAAAAATATTTAAACCGATCACTTCTCCTCCACTCCCCTCTTTTTTTTTGTCTTCCCTCTTAGAGCTTAGAGCTTCTTCATTTCATGAAGAATGATTCAGATATAAAAGACGATGACACCACAGAAAACATTACACTATAGTTTTCGCCTTTATGAAATGACAATCTCCCACTTTAAGTTCCAAGTTTTAATCACTTTAGGCTAGTTGACCACACAGTGCCTTTTCGGAGATGTTAAACACACAGAAGAAAAAAAAGTCACAAGTCAGATCATCAACAACAACAAAAAATCTGAGAAAAAAAAAAACAATAAAAGCAGCTATGACAGTATCTAAACTACTGACTTCTAACATCATATAAAATTAGGCAGCGCTCACAGTGCCAGGCATTCTTACCGCCTTATCACTTCCAGATTAAAAAAAGAAACCTTAAGAATGAATTAAATACATGTAAATACTACAAAAAATACAATAGAAAATGCAATATCTACTACCTGACACAGCAGACTGGACAGCTAGTACACACTTTGGACAGTATGTACAATTTTCACACCTTAAATCTCTAAGTTACAACCAAATAAATGAGTCTATCAAACTCAAGTTAAAATCAAATGTTCTTTAAAAACACTAGTTTCTTTCAAAAACTCAAATATCAAATCCGAGGAACATCCCGGAACAAGGTCTTCATTACGCTTGCTGTAAAGTGTTTATGTCTGACCTCATGCTTTCCTCCATTCATTTGGAATGTGTCTAATGCTGTGACGTTCAACACATGGGACACAATGTGGAGCTTCTTCACTCTTTGAAAAGATATGAATGAGTTAAAAAACGAATGGCCAGAGTATCGCCAGCATAAAACTCCTTCTTCTTTATGGCCACCACAGCTAAATGAGAGGAATTCTTTTAGGTTTGAACAGATCTGGAAAAGTTTGTTATCTGACTGTGTATTCAGTCCTCTTGCTAGAGATCTCTGATACAATCAGTAACTTTTGGTTTCAAATCTTTGTATGGAACAATTTCTCCGTTGTGACATCCCCGGTCAAATGATCAGTCACTTCATTTCCCCGAATGCCACCAAGATAACCAGCAACACAAGCAAGAACAATGTTATGACCTTTCGCATTTAAAGAGGTAAAGAGTTAAGAAAAAAAAAAAAACTTTAGAAGTTCAGGATGATGGAGGATACCGCCAACTATGGCCTCCAAAACTGACAGCGAATCCGACAAAATCAGAAAGTCTTTGTCTGCAGACTGAAAAATTATCTTCAGTGCTAGAATCAAAGCTGTTAAATTCCGCAGAATAAACAGAACTATCTGATGGGAATTTGCTTCGATAATATTTGAGAAGGAACACTTGGTCAACAGGCTGCACAGGACACTCCATCTTCAGCACCAGGAGACTGAAAAGACAAACAATCGACAAAAAGTCCACATGAGTGACGGAAAAGAGGAATTTACTGTCACAGAACATCTAGGTGGAGGAACTGTTGGCACTGACAGAGCCCCTGGCATGCTCTCATGGACATCTCCTCTCTGAACCATACGTGCCTCCCATCAGAACCCACAGCACACTCCATGCTGGGCAGAAGCTGGTTAGGGACCAGTTGCACTGTGTGAATGCAGTTCTGTCTTCATCTTCATGTTCACACTTGTTCAAATTCAGAAAGCAGAAACAGGAAGGAAAACATGCGAAATGGCATGCGAAATGAAAGTTATTTTTACAATCATAATAAAGGTAAGCTTTGTACAATCATAGATAAACTTTTCACTAACATAAAAGATTCAACACCCATCTTGCGCCGAAAAAAAATGAGATAAGTGATTGCTCGTTCATTTTCGTTGTCCTGAGTGTTTTGTATCTTGCCTGAAGAAGACCTAGGAGGTCGAAACACGTCGCATTTTGTCTACGTTTTCTTGGCGGTTCGCTATTAATTACATTTGAAAATTCATCAGGAATTAGTTTTGTACTATTAAAGGTTGGTATGATTTTTTACAATTACAACTAAGGTGAGTTTTTTTTATATATAATGTGTTCATCATCTTACTATTATAGATATGTTTAAGTTGAAATAAGAAGGCTGTCCCACCTGATGAAGAGCCACGTCCGTCAGCCAGATGTTGCCTTTGTCATCCACTGTGATGCCATGGGGCATGTAATACCTGCAGAAAAACCATAGTCAGACCTGTTTACCCTGAAATTTGACTCCAGAGTATTCCAAATCCAAAATAGATATTTTCTACAAAATAGGCATACTCCAACCAGAAAGTTCAAACTAAGCTGCGGCAAACATGCCTTGTTTGTACCACAGCTTGACTTACTTGTCTTATGCCTCTTGATTCCCTGAGGAACATAGGGCCGCGACGACACTCCTCCAACGCACGCAATTATGACAATTCCTCTTTAGCTGGGCCACGTCATTCCGGTGGCCTTCACCTCAGCGTCGACACTCCTGCACAAAGTCCCATTTTGGTCGACCCACTTTTCGTTTTCCTGTGGATTCCAATCCAGAGCCTGCCTGGTTACACTGGATACAGGCTTCCGTAGTGTGTGGCTGATCCATCCCCATGTCCGTTTCTTTATCTCAGTTTCTATTGGAACTTGTCTTGTCGTGTCCCACAGTTGTTCATTGGAGATAACTTCTGGCCACCTGATGTTGAGGATGTTTCTGAGACACCTATTGATGAACGTCTGTAGCTTGTTGGAGTTGGTCTTGGTTACCCGCCATGTTTCTGAACCATACAGAAGAACAGACTTCCCGTTTGTGTTGAAAATCTGGATCTTGTTGCAGAGTGAGAGGGCTGTTGATCTCCAGATCTGGCACAGGGTGTTGAAGGCGTGCCTTGCTTTGTTGATTCTGCATTTGATGTCTTAACCATATGACTATGGGTCCTTTCAAATACTGTAATAATTAACTTATAAAGGACAAAACTCACAGTCAAAAAAGAGCAGCTTTCACTACACACAGTTTGAAGGCCAATTCAAAGGCAAACGCTTTGACAATTTGACTTTGGATCCCTCTTGAATACTGTAGATTGTTTTAAAACAAAAATCAACATAGTATAAAAAAAAAAAAAGCAGCTTTTATAAAACACAGCACTGCTTAAAAGATAAATCATACTAATCCTTAGCTGTGCTCGCGCAACTCTAAACCTTACAATGATACATTAATCACTACATATCAAAGGTCTTTTTGATCGACTATTTGCAACTGGCAGAAAAGAAAAAAAAAAGAAAAAAAAAAAAAATTCCGCTAGATTCCTACAGACATTATTCTTTTCACAAAGTAATATTTCCAACATGATACTAGTCATCTCATCACAACTCCCATATGCAAAAAAAAAAAAAAAAAGAAAAAAAGGTTACTGGCACAAAGTCCCGCTAAAATCTGCTAGCATCTACTGTGCTGGTGAACTTACTGTCCGCTGCCAAACTTTCTGATCAGTCGGCCCTCACGAGACAGGATCACCACCACCTCTTCCATGATGGGCTGGTCCTGCTGCTGGAAGTTGTTGTTGTAGTCAAATGAGCTGCACACACACACAGACACACACACACACATAACTCACACATCATCACCAACACAAATGATCATGTCAAAAATGACAGGAGAAACCAACAACAGAAGCACACATGCTTACAGGGTTCTCCTTAAAAAAAAACAACAAACATTCCAGTATGGGGAGTTTGTATTATACTCCCTGTTTGGCTAAGTATACTTACCATGTCAGACCATAGCATTAAACGGCTGTCAGTCAGCTCTGTCAGGCCGAAGTTTGTGGCAAATGCAGTCATAAGATAGTCACGTGACGCCCACCCTACTTCCGATTACGGAAGATGCCGAAGATTGTGTACCGTCCGTCATTCAACGAGGCCTGCGCGCAAGGCAACCCCAGGGAACCTTGGCGCTAGCGGGGAAGGTAGGGCGGGCATTAGAGTCTGACATGGTAAGTATACTTAGCCAAACAGGGAGTATAATACAAACTCCCCATTTTGGCGTCGTATACTATACCATGTCAGACCATAGCAGAATTTAAAGGAATAGGAGGAGGGCCGAGCGCCCTAATGGTTCCTGGGTTAACTGTTATGGCTGCATTGGCCGCCACAAATGAAACCCCTTCAGAACCATCAGCCCTGGTCATGCGGATGTCCCTTAGATAAAAGTTTATGAAAGGGCTCTCCGAACGCCAGTAGGCTGCCTCCAGGAGATGGCGCACGGGGACAGAGTGCTGGAACGCTGTGGACGTGGCCAGCGCTCTGACCTCGTGGGCTCGAGGGGAAAGGGCTGGGAGGTCTTTGTGGGCCTGGGCATAGGCAGATTTGATTGGATAGCCACCTAGAAATCGAGCCCGCCGAGATGTCTTTCTTGCTGTTGGGGTAGAGATGGAAATAAGGAGGCTTCTCTGAGAGGAACGCCTGGGGCGGGAACGCTCCAAGTAGTATCTGAGGCACTTAGGGGGACAGGTCCATGTCCATGTCCCCGCCGCCTTCGCTGCCCAAGATATCCGCTAGGGAGCGGATATAGCAGGGGAAGGAGAGGACGTGCCTGGTTCCTGGTTCTTCGCTAAGAACCGGCAGGAAACTTAAGCGAGACCGAGCCGTCTCTGTGAAAGGCGATGTCCCGAGGGTCACCACTGAGGGCATGAATCCCACTTCTTCTCCTGGCTGAGGCCAGGGAGAGGAAGAAGGCCCCTGCTCGAGGGGGCAACCCAGGGCGGGATTCAAAAAAAGAAGGAAGTAAGCGGGCGAAGGCTAAAAAATCCCCATGACTTTGCTGTTGGAGATGGGATGGCTAAGTATGATCACTTAGGGGTCCCCGAGAGAGAGGTCTGGGATTTCGGCTTCTTCGTAGGGTATCAGGATGGGGAGGCATAGCTCGCTTTAAAGGAATAGGGGAGGGCCGGTGGGGGTAATGGGAGGAAAAAGAACCATGGCTGGAGGCCTATCCCCTGGCAACCCTGAAAAAATTCAGCCCTGGGGGGCGGATGTCCCAGATGTTCAGGAGGATGAAAGGGTTCCCGAACGTCAAGGCTGCCTCCCCGATGGCCACGGGGACAGAGTGCGGGAACGCTTTAAAAGAGGGAAACGCTCGGACCTGGTCCGCTCGAGGGAGAAAGGGGTGGGAGGAGAATGGCGTGGGCCTGGGCGGCGGCGGGTGTTGGGAGTATAGAATAGCCCTCTTTTTCGAATCGAGTGAGGGGCCAGAGGAGTCTTTTAGGGTTCCTGGGGGTGATGGAAGGGATAGCCGGATGAAAGCGCGCCTAGGGACTGAACTTGCCGTAGTCCACCCCCCCGAGATAGTTCTCTAAGGAGAAAGTCATTGTCGAATGATGGGCCGCCCAGCTGTCGGATGGTGGTGCATATGGCCGATCTGTAGCCCTGAGGAACTATCCTATGCGAGGCCAAGGCCAAGTCCCGTAATCACTGCGATGCCCCCCGCTTCTGTCAGGGTATCTAGGACAGACCAGGGTCTGTCCGCGGGGGGTGGCGGGGGGGACCGGTGGTCGCAATTTGGTTGGCATATCAGCCAAGCGTGTAGGCAAAGCATCTGGGGGTTGGAGTGAGGGAGGCCCGAGCGAGGTTGTCTGAGCAAGTCCCACCGAGGGGCTAGCTGGAGAGGGGAACGTGAGTTAGGGACCTGAGGTCTGGGAACCACAACTGGGCCGGCCACCACGGGGTTATAAGGATGAGTTTGGGTCTCTCCAGCCTGGCCTTCCTGATCACTTTGAGAAGTATTGGGAAGGGGGAAAGGTGTATGCGATGAGTCCCGTCCAGGGGAGGGAGAGCGCATCGACTGCGTACGCTCGGAGATCCAGGACGGGAGAGACATACATGGGAAGGCGATGGTTGAAGCGGGTCGCCAAGAGGTCGACCATGGGCTTGAACCAGTGCTCCCATAGTGTGGTTAGCGTCAGCTTGTTCAGGGTCCACTCTGTGTGCAGAAGGGTCCCTGAGCGGCTGAGAGAGTCTGCCAGGATGTTGCGTGTCCCCGCTATATGTCTCGCACGGAGGGTGGTTCCCCGTGCGTGGCACCAGCGAAGGAGGGCCTCTGTCCGTAGGAGAGGCCGATGGAGTGAGCCCCCCCCCCCCCCCCCCCCCCCCCCCCCCCTTGTTGATGTAATGGGCTACCAATGTGTTGTCCGTGAGGAGGAGAACCAGTTGGGCGAGATGAGGTGTTGGAAGTGGAGGAAGGCCAGCCTGACCGCTTCCAATTCTAATAATATCTTGATGTGGAGGCATGCCATCTGTGCGTCCCACACCCCCAGGCATGACTGTCCCCCAGTGGGCCCCCCCCAGCCCGAGTTGGAGGCGTCCGTGTACAGATTGAGGGACTGAGTTGGGAGAGAGATTGGAACGCCGGTGGTCAAAGTGGACGGATTGAGCCATTTCGTCCGTGGCGCCAGAGAACCAGTGGCCGAGGGGAATGGTCAGGTCCCAGCGGTCCGAGGTCTGGGACCGACGACGACGGAACTCCCTCTCTGCAGCTGGGGTTTGGGGACCCGACCTAGCGGATGAGGCTGAAAGGGACTTCCATCATCCGTAAGAGGCGAAAGATGAGGTCCACTATCCCAGCGGACCTCTCTGGGGTCGGGGCGACCTTCATGGCAATCGTGTCGAAACTCATGCCCAGGAAAGAAAGAGAACCTCTGACTGGGAATGAGTTCGCATCTGAGGGGGTTGGTTACAAACCCAGGGTGGAACCGAGCCTGAGGAGGCGCGTGGTGTGGGCTCAGCACTGAGCCCGGGAGGAGGCCAGGACAAGCCAGTCGTCGAGGTACACCAGGAGGCGCATGTCCTCCTGTCTGGCTAGGGCGGCCATCTCCTTGACAACCTTCGTGAAGAGGAAGGGTGCCAGGGAGAGACCAAAGGGGAGAGCTTTGAACCGGAACACCCGACCCTGCCAGACGAACCGGAGATAACGTCTGTGAGCCGGGTAAAGGAGGATCTGGAAGTACGCATCCTTCAGATCTATGGAGGTGGCCCAATCTAGGTGGTGGATGGAGTCCCTGATCTGGGAGGGGGCGGGAAGAGAGGTCGAGGATGGGCCTCCATCTCCCCGAGGGTTTGGGGATCACGAACAGGTGGGAGTAAAACCCGGGGTTGGCCTGGTGGGCGGGTTGTCCCTGTTCCGTGCCCACCGCGGGTGTGTCCCCCTAGTCACTGGAGAGGGCGTGCCTGTTGGCCGAACCGAAAATGGAGTTGCTGGTGAGGTTTCGATTTTGACCTCTGCAAATCTAGAGGGCGCTTAGCCGGGCCGGCGTTGGGAGATGGGGCTTGTCGGGGATACGGTGTTGGCCCGATGGACCTGGGGTAAGACCAATAGGGGGGCCTGGAAGGGCGTGGGCTGGCTGAGGCCGGGGGGCAAAGGACGCCGCCTGCTTGCGTTCCTCGACCGCAAGGGACATATCCGAGGTGGAGTACTCGCCAAAGTGCGAGTGATCCTGGCCCGGGACACACCGAAGGGAAGCCTTGAGTGCCGGGGAGTGAAGAGCGTGTAAGCACCGTGTTTCTTGCCACTAGCAAGTAATAGAAGTGGCTTGTTGCTGCGCTGTCCGCCGCAGCCGACCAGTGATGCGATATCCTGTTGACTAGGTGTCGCATAAAGGGATCGCTGAATAAGCGAGATTCGTCCTCATGGTGTGGTTCGGAGGTATTGTCCGAAGGCACTGGGACGGCGCCGTCATCCCCAGGCCAGAGTACCTCCGCCCTCTGCAAGAGCATGGTAAGGTAGGCATGCCCTGCAATGGTGTGTAAGATGCCCATCCGGGCTACTACCCGGTCGCAGTCCTTTAATGCTTTAAAGGAGATGGTGCCCGAAGTAGGGGGGCCCGGTTGGGCATCAGGCGACAATCAGACTGGGAGATGGCCCACTCCCTGGTCGCCGGATTGTCTGCAAGGAGGGAGGTCACTGGGTGCTTCCTGCGGGTCCCGAGGAGGGAGCCGAAGGGGGGGGTCGCATTGGGTGCCGGGGGAAGGTCTTGACCCGGCGGGGGGACGGCGTCTGCACCCCTGGCGCGGATTGCCGGACTCTCCCACAGCGAGAGAGGGACTGAGGAGCGACGAGCCTGAGTTTTGGCCAAGATATCAGCAGAGGGAGGGGCTTCCCTCGACTCCAAGTCCGGTCGAAACCGGTCAATGGTGCGGATATCGTAAAGGGATGAGAAGAGGTCCTCATCGTCGTCGTCCTCCGGGTGTGGGGAGTCGAATTCCTGGGAAGGTAGGTCCTCCTCAGGGGCATCTGCGCGGTGCGTGAGGGTCCCGCCCTCGTTGGGTGGGTTGGGGGGGGTGGGGGGGGGGGGGGGGGGGGGGGGGGGGGGGGGGGGGGGCGGGCCCTCGTGGCTCTGTGCTCAGCAGACGGGCTAGGGTGGGAGAGCCCGGACTGCCGATCGGACAGCGCCCGAGGTGGGAGACCAAGGTCGACCCAGGTCTGTGAGATTGGGTGCCACAAGCGACCATATAGCTGTTCCGGTTGTGAGTGGGTGTAAAGTCACTGGTCTCTCTCGGGGGCATAGAGCCACTGGTCCCCGGGGAGATAAGCGGGCTGTGGCGGCCCAGGGTACTGTGCAGGGACTCCCCGGGGACCGGGTAACCTTGAGCAGCAGAGGGGGGGTAGTGTTCGACCATGGTATGTCGTCCCCCCCCCCCCCCCCCCCCCCCCCCCCCCGGCGCTGGGACCCAGGGGATAGGGCCGGTTACCCGTGGTCCCGCTGGTAGATCCTCCCCCCGGAGGAACGGGACCGAGGACGTTGCCCAAAAGGGGGGCCGAGTAGGTCGGACCCCCAGCGTCCTGAACCCCTAGGGGAACCTGCGACGGGCGAGCGGGGTAGATCGGCCGTCCTTGTGTATGTTCACAACCGGTGGAGGCACTCGGTGTTCCCATACGCCCCCAGAGTTATGGTCATGTGCATGGTCTTGCCAAGACGTGGCCATAAAACTGCGCGTCCGGAGATAACGGGACGCTCCTCGTGCAGGGGTGTTGGCTGCACCTGTGCACGGTGGGGAAGAGCGTCGTGAGACGGCGAGTCCAGATGGGGGGGGAGACGTGTGGACCCGCGCGTCTCATAAATGCGAGTGACGGGTGGAGGTTCCAGTCCAAAACCGTCACCCGTGCCTGTCCGCGCCCCGGCAAAGGTCCCCGGGGGCCGAGGGTCGCGTGACTGGGCATAGTAAACGGATGTCTGACTATGCGCAGGAAAGCTAGAAGGCAGGGTGGCTGGAGGAGAAGCGGAATCCCGCTTGGATGCTTAGACTTGAGTGGGTCCCCTAAGTGGGGCCTTGCCCTTTGATTTTCTGGGCAGGGTGAACGATAAGCATTTGGAAATAGCAGCCAATTGCCTAGTAGCTTTCGAACGCAACGTTCGTGCGTCCGGCGGTCGGGTAGAGGAGGGAGAGTCCCGCGTCCCCTTCGCGGGAAGGTCGTCTCCAACTACCGCGGCCGTCCGTTCTCCCGCGGGAAGAACGGTCTGCTCGGAGTTGGAACCAACTCGTTGGTCCCCGGGAAAGCGAGCGAACTCTGAACGTCAGAGCTGCTCGGGCCCAACCGAGTCCTTCACCATTTTGGGCAATGGCGCCGAGCAAAACCGGAGCACACGATCGTAACACGACGGTCGATCGAGGGGGGTATACAGGTCGATCGACCGTGCGCACACCATAGCAATATAACACAATGGAAATATAAAAGTAAACAAGCTCGCACAGTGACAGAAAACGCAGTAGCGATGAACGAAACCGTGCGTGAGCAACGGCCGTGGCGTGAACCAAAAGTGCTGAGTAACGCCACGTGTAACAGCAATGCCGAAGGGCGATGCGATCGCCACGCACACGAAGCCGATCGAAAAAAATGCGGCAAATGGGAGGGGTGTAAACAAGTGTAGGAAGCAAATTCCGAACGACAAACCACGTGTAATAGCGTGGGCTAGAAAGCTGGTGCGACAAGGAATGAAGACCGGCGCAAAACAAGATGGCGACGAAACCGACCCGCGATCGTCGCAGATGAGATAGTGGAATCGTGGTACAAGTAACGGCGAGATAGAAATCGGAATTTAGGGGCGAAAAGGCCGTAAAGGCGAGTGAGAATGCAAGGCCGATGGACAAATGGAGGCAGAGAAAACGCGATGGACGTGGCGATGGAAAAATGCCGATCAACCTCGAACCGGTTACGCAAATAGACAAGAACCGGGAGCACCACGATCGCGAGAAAATTTTCAGTAAATAAGGTTAGAATGCTAGCCCATCCGATAACCTCACACGTCAAGATATAAGCGGAAGCCACAGATAAATGAGTACAGAGTGCAACACAACAATCTTTACACAAAGGCAAAGTATAGGCGAGACAGAGCACAAGACTTATCTGCTTGGGCGACAGGCCGAAGTTGAATGACGGACGGTACACAATCTTCGGCATCTTCCGTAATCGGAAGTAGGGTGGGCGTCACGTGACTATTGTGACCTCTGAACTGCAACCTATGTGGTGTCAGGAGTAAAAGGCCTGAAAAGGAATTCAATACGTAAAAAGTATATACTGGCTATCATGATGACAAAAATACCTAAAACTGAAGCAAAGGTTACAAATCATTAAGTAAGATGTACAGTCCAGTCATGTGAATAATGGACCACTAAGGCCGAACTACAGAGATGCTGAGACATTAAAGTAAACGCTAATAAAAACAAACAAAAGATAAATGTTTAATAATAATAATAAAAGTATCATTACAATACAAATGACACTAGTGACAATCCTAAGCTATAAATGTCAAAAAAGATCCTGTCAAACTATTTTGTTTAACTCTTCACAGATTCATGGCACAACCTAACTGAACAGCAAATGAGCATGCAAGTGTCTGTAGTAATCTAACATGTTGTCTTTTAGCATTTACGATACTATGTGTAATGCCAATAAATTGCCCAAAGGCCTTACTAATATAATGTCTACATATCATCAGTGTAATGCATAGCAAGTCACTTCCTGATTTGTGTTCTTCTCCATTTCTGTCAAAGAAAAAGTATCCCACGCATCATCTGGAACACAATTTTCAATTTGCCAACAATATTCAGCTGAGAGCTTGGCTGGGTCTTTTGGAACTCGGTAAACCTTATGAAACCTCTGCAGTTCATCTCCCCGAGTGCAAGACTTTTTGACAGATAGGGAAGGGAGATGATTCCTTCCTTGCGGTTCAACATTCATTGAAAATGGACTGCAGTTAAGTGAAAACATTAAGTATTAGGTTTCCTTTTTACCCCTCATCAAAGTGAAATATGTTTCGGTTTATTCACTAGAGACTGAAAGCTGATCACAGCAATTTTTTTTTTCCACACCCATCAGTGGCATGACTACCTCACCACTCCTGGTTCTCCCATACATAGCTACACCCAGACTTACTCAGCTGTGGTTAAGCACCACAGTCCGCAGGGAGCAATTGATTTCAACTCATCATCACAAGGCAACTCTCCAGAGAACACACTGCACTCCTGCAGAGTCACTTAAGCAGTGTTCAGTGAAGCCTGTTCTGATCGAAGATACAATGGAAGCTACCTATTAACCCCCTTTTACTGACCACAGTAATTGCTCAGTCTTGGAGGCGGCATGATCGACATCACACCAACCTCATCCTACATCCACAAATCTCTGATGCCCATAAACTTTCTTCTTTTGGATGAAGCCCGACTGGCCACAGATATTAATCTCTATCCTCACACCAGCAAGTACCTTTGACATCTATGTACCTATGAACAGTTGGCCACATATTAACAATAATTAACAATGGTATCAAGTGTTGGAAGCAACCTACTTTGTAAAGAAAAAAGAAAGTAGAAGCAGTCAAAATGGAAGGAAACCCAGAAAAGAATCCCACTTCTGTCTTGTTTGCAGCGATAACAGATGAAACAGCAGGATTTCCTTTTCCTGAAAAAGCATTTCTCTTTCTGTTTATTTCATGCGTTATTCAACACCACCCCTGTCCCATACTGTTGCATGGATACAGAGCTCTTTAAACATGTTCCCACCGACAACCATCTGGAAAGATCTGTGCGCTATAAATGCCAGTTAATTCTTTTTTGTCAATGTTTTTACATATGATCTTTCTTATCTGTTAATACTTGTGCTATTAACACCTGTTAATTCTCTTTGTCGATGTTTCTCCTTCACAAAAGACAAAGACTTCTATAATCCGTAAGTTAACTGACCTTTTTTGTCCTCCTTAAAAGGCACTACAAAGCCCCAAAGGTCTGTACAGAGAAACTGTATGCATTCATCCCATTTTATGTTCAACAATCTAGCGTGTCCATACCGTGATACTGTTGTTCCCTTTCTGTCATCATACCCATGTAGCTACAGACAGCATGGGAGTTAACAGATAAGCAGCCTCACGTACTCTTTATCCCATTTACGACTGCCACGATGAAAGATGTAGACGTTTCCTTGGCTGTCCGTGGCCACCCCTCCCACCTGTCCAATCTTCACCTGCTGACCGGCCCAGTCGCTCTGGAACACCAGCTCACCTGGCGGTGTCTCTGCTGGCTCTGAAAAACAGGCACATGAATTCAATATCTCAGTCATCTGCTGTCAATGAAACACAGGCACATGTCTTACAGAACAAAGACAGCTGCTGGCTCTGCAGCCTAGAGCAGGACTTGTTTGGCAGCCAAAGTTAATAACCTACCACTAGGTAACACAAGCACACAACTTTTATAATTAAATCAATTAACTATAAGCTCTGTTACTCAGGCACTGTTAACCAGGTACAATAATTTTACACTGAAGATAATTTACTGCAAACTCTGTCACACAGGTATGTAACTTAAATAACAATGAAGTAAATTAACTGCAGACTCTGTTACATAGGCACGTAACTTTAATAACAATGAAGTTAATTAACTGCAGACTCTGTTACACTACACAGGCACACAACTTTTACTGCAGACTCTGTGACACAACTGTTGTAGCAAAGTTAACTGCAGACTTTGTCACACATGCACACAACCTTTACAGCAATGATGATTTGCAGACTTTATTACATAGGCACAGAACTTGTAGTTAAATTCAATGTACACTCAGTTGCACAAACACTCAATTTTTACAGTGAACCTAATTAACTGTAGACTCCGTTACATAAGTATGCAAAGTTTGCAGTAAAGTTCAATAACTGCAGGTTCTGACAGTGTTACATAAGTACACAACAGAAACAGCAAAATTAACTACCTTAGAACACACACACACACACACACACACACACACACACACACACACACACATCCAGCAGATACTCATTTTCAGCAAAGCAAATTAGTCATTCACAGGAAGTCCAGCACAGAAACCTAAGACAAAGGTTCCCCTTTCACAGCTGCACTGTGCGCAGGTGTACATGAACACTCCGGCACTGCATTCACAGCTGCACTGTGCACAGGTGTACATGAACACTCCGGCACTGCATTCACAGCTGCACTGTGCACAGGTGTACATGAACACTCCGGCACTGCATTCACAGCTGCACTGTGCACAGGTGTACATGAACACTCCGGCACTGCATTCACAGCTGCACTGTGCACAGGTGTACATGAACACTCCGGCACTGCATTCACAGCTGCACTGTGCACAGGTGTACATGAACACTCCGGCACTGCATTCACAGCTGCACTGTGCACAGGTGTACATGAACACTCCGGCACTGCATTCACAGCTGCACTGTGCACAGGTGTACATGAACACTCCGGCACTGCATTCACAGCTGCACTGTGCACAGGTGTACATGAACACTCCGGCACTGCATTCACAGCTGCACTGTACACAGGTGTACATGAACACTCTGGCACTACATTCACAGCCAAGCATCAAAGAAAAGAGTCATCGTTTTCTGAGCAAAAAAAGTAACAATGATACAGGGAAAAAAAGGCAGCATCAGCAACAGTTGCAGTGGCACAACAGTTGTACCAACAGTTGCTGCAATTGTAGTAATTCTAATGACAATCTATCCCTTGTATTCACAGCAAGCTAAAAATGAAAGAAAAAGAAAAAAAGAAGCAGTAACACATCCATCAAGTCATGCAAATTTGTTAACAGCATCAAGACACTAACACATCCATAAAGTCATGATAGCATGTCAAACAAGAGCCAAAAGGAAGGTACACACACACACACACACACACACACACACACTCTCAACTGACAACATCAATATGTAAAGCATGCACCTACATTCAGTGTTATCTTTTCTCCTTAAAGCTGACATCCACACAACATTAATTTCAAAGTCTTTTCGGTACAGACACCAAGCGTTATTCTTCAAGAACTTTTTCTCGCACAACACCAGTTTTTTTGAAGTCCTTGTTTTTGTTTTTTTTTTTTTTGGCTTGTACACATGCTGTTTGACTGGAATGTCTTCAAAAATATTAGTGACTGGGAACTGAAAATGAGAGTTGGGGATGAGAGGGTTGTCCTATCAGCAAACTGTTGTTACCTATACCCCATCCCCACATTCTCCTAAAACCACTATTACCCTCACCCCAACCTTTTGCTAACCATCATCTTGCCATTTCTTTCTTTTGTTAATTCCAATCACCTAAATGCCTTGACTATAATACTGGGGAACAGATTTCTTCTCCCCAAACCATGAATAAGTTAACAAGTGTTTGCAGTGCATATGCAAATCTATGAGTTTGACGCATGCACATTTTTCAGAGAAGGGCTGACGATGAAAGAATCAGGGCACGGTCTGATCAAAATCTTTGTAATAAATTACCTTGCACACACAGCACATTCCTTCTTTAAGGTGAAGAACATTTATTACCATCTACAAGGCAACTTTTGGTAACATTTGCTGTTAACAAAATGCTAACATTAAAGGCTAGCAAACACAAATGTCTGTACACTCTCTCTCAAAAACTTACACACACACACACACACACACACACACACTCATCAGCTACAGGGTTTCAATGCTGTTAATAAAATTTTCTGCTTTGATGATTCAACTCCCAGACAGAAACATTTTCTTAACATAAACATGTTGTTTTCATATATCAAGCTACCAGCTGGGTGGGCTACAAAGAATGAGAAAGGAGGGAGAAGGTGAAAATAAGCATACAGATAAGGAGGGAGGGCAAGTTATAGAGGCTTGGGAGACGGTGTTGTGGGAAAAACAGTCAGAGAAAGATGAAAAACATGAGCAGGAAGAGTACTGAGGTCTGTTCAGCCCACTGGACAACAACAGCGTATCATGCTAATGGAAAACAATGATGGGTTTCTTTTTTTTTTTTTAACTCTAAACACAAGGCCACAAAGATTGAACAGTAATGATGCAATAAAAAACAAAAAAATCACAAGGAGAAACCAGTAATAATCACATCAGCAGCTGAAATTTCAGAGTACTATTGACTAATCTGCAAGGCCATCAAACTCGTACACTCTGATCCACCTAGCAATCCTAGTTACAACAGACAATCCACTACAGCCACAACACAACTCGGCATGGCCATCAACTCCAATAGGGACAGCCTTCACGGCTGGTCAAGATGCCACTGAGGAAAGCCTGCAGGGATGCCACAACACACAACTCACGGCCACTGCCCACTCCCTGCCACCAATGGGCATCAGCGGCCTGACGCCCCCTTTCTTCCGCGACAAGGTCTGAGGGAACGGCTGCTGCCAGTACCCAGAATCCCCGGCGGTGGGCCTGGCTGTGGGGCTTGATGTGCTGGAACCCCTTCAGCTCCTGGTTCATGGCTTCAAACGCTTTGTTGCGGTTCCGGCTCAACCCTGGGTTGGCATCTGGGTCTGCGAAGGTTCCCTGTTCCCGTTCGTCATTGGCTGCGTAATCATCATAGTATTCTCCTCCCATTCGTTTGTGTACATAAAAAGGGGCTAACCCCCCTTGCTGTTTGTCTACATACATGGGGAGTTCTTCCTCTGGCATCGGCTGCTGACCGAACTCATCTTCAAAGGATCCTTTCTTGTTGTGGGACTCCTGAGCCACATACTGCTTGAGCGCATCATGAAGCAGAGAGCTGCCACCCTGAGGTATGTCAAACCAGCTCTGTTGAGGCCTGGAATTCTGATATGTGTCTTGGCTTTGCAAAGTCCCTGTTGATAACGTTTCAGCATTTTAATTCATACTGAACTGGTGAAGAAGCAGAATGTTTTAAAATGTCATTCAGACATGTTATCATACGGGAACATTCACAGTAATCGGGGGGAAGAAACAACAAAAATATTGTGATCTGATTATGGTTCATGAACACACACTGAACCAAAAAAAACCCTGACACAGAACAATAGAAATTCACTGCATTCACAGAATGCAAGAATGCATGTACATGTGTGTGTGTGTGTGTGTGTGTGTGTGTGTGTGTATGGTATATACACACACACAGACAGAGACGTCAACCAAGAGACAGAAGAGTGAGAAAACATTTATCTACCCTTCAGCATTATCCCCTAATGAATGATTTACACCATGGAAAAGCTCTGCCAGGACAACTGTGCATGGCATTAACTCTCTTGATAAGCGCGCACCCGCTATCGCCCAACCGGAAATCACACAGCCGAAAGGCTGAGCACCTGCCAGCGCCTGGTAAAACACATGGCAACAAAGGGCACTGCCATGTTTCTCGTAGAAAAGGAAGTCTAGCGAGAATGTTACTTCCCTCTTCCTGTAGCCATTTACTTCCGTTTGCAAAAAAAAAACTCAAGTCGATGCGTGCCGTGGTTCTCGAGTTACGAATTTTTTAAGTTTTGAAGTCGAAATGCTGTTTTTCACCATGGCTAACCTTGATTTCTGCCATTCTATAATGAGATTTAGTGATGGAGACACTGTGATTTGTAGAATTTACGGCATAAGACTTAGTGAAAGTGCTGGGTAAAGAAGCTTAAGTGACCTAGATTTCGACTGGGATGAGGTTCCAGGTATGATGAACAACGATTCGGAAGAAAGTTCTTAAGAAGATTATTTTTTTTTCCCCGAGCAAATGGCTCATGTGACATTCTTCAAACTTACGATATAGCAATATATATATATTCGTAGGAATTTTAAAAATTATTTTCATTTCATTATTTCCTTTCCTCTCTTTTAAATCATTTTTTTAATCGGGTAACCATGTTCAAATTACGGAGTTACTTATCTTGCCGATGGTTTTTTTCGGCGTAACTAAGCTCACAAAAGTGCATACTGAAGAGGGTTAATTGGTTATAACTACTTCCTAAGAATCCAAGAGTCAGACCTGGTGTGCAAAACTTGTTTTCCAAGTTTTTAGAACATCACAAAAATATTTCAGGGGGTCACACTTTACACCTGCTTGAAAATGTACTTAAACCAACACACACATACACACACACACATGAGCCTGCTCTGACTGGTACACACATAAATACATGGAGAAAGAGAATGAGATAGAAACAGATGAGAGAAGACCAGTTCTAATAACAAAGTTGATAAAACACTACAGATTATGCTGAACATTATCTATTCAGATTTCGGGGGCCAGGGTAACCTGAAACACCATGGCCTGTCATCCCCCCCCCCCCCCCCCCCCCCCCCAGGAGAGTGCACTGCCTCATACACCTCCCTGGTGTGGACCTTGGGGGTCCCTTGTGTAACTGGTGAGTGGAGGAGGACACGATAGCAGAGCCCCCTACCCGCCTGTGTGCAGACTGGACTGGCTGCAGCATCATGGCCACCCCCCGAGTGGAATAGGACAGGTTACCCATGGTCCCGCTGATCAATCCTCCCCCAGGAGGAACGGGACCGAGGACGTTGCTCAAGTGGGGGGCGGAGTAAGTCCGCTCCCCAACGTCCTGTACCCCTAGGGGAACATGCGACGGTCACATTGGTTCAGGCCCATGACCTCTTTGCCACCTGATTCAACCATCGTCTGCCAGGGTATGTCTCTCCCGTCCCTGATCCCAAAGCATATGCAGTCAACACTTTCTCCCTTCCCTGGTCGGGCCTCATAGCATACGCCTTTCCCCCCTTCCCAATCCTCCACAAGGTGATCAGGAAGGCGAGGCTGGAAAGACACAGGCTCATCCTCATAACCCCCATGGTGGCCAACCCAGTCCTGGTTTCCGGACCTCAAGTCCCTCACCCATGTTCCCCCATCTAGCTAAACACTCCGTGGGACATGCTCAGGCAACCCCGCTTGGGTCGCCCTCACTCCAACCCCCAGATGCTTCACCTGCATGCTTGGCTCCTATGCCAGCCCAACTGTGAGCAACTGCCCCTACCTCCCACACGGACAGATCCCAGTCCGTCCTAACCATACTCCTGGAGGTGGGGACCTCGCAGGGCCTCGGCCTCGCGCAGGGCCAGCACCGAGTCCCTCTACAATTACCGATGGGAGAGATGGGTCTCCTGGTGCTTGGACAACTCTGTTCCCCTTGATCACCCTTCCAATATCCAGACAGGCAACTTTCTATCCCACCTATCTTCCTCTCTTAAGCTCTCTGATAGCTCCATATGGGGCTACAGGTCGGCTATCTGCACCACTATCCGCCAGAGAGCTCTCTAGGGGGGTGGCCACCCTTTGGGACCTCTTTATTGTCAGAAAACCCCCTTTCCAGCCTATCGCCACCCTTCCCTTTCTCCGAAAACCACCTTTCTCCTTGCCCTGGCCTTGGCCAGAAGGCGAAGTGAGATTCGTGCCCTCAGTGGGGACCCCAGAGAATCACCTTCCACAGGGATGACTCTGTCTCTCTAAAGTCTCTTCCCAAATTCTTAGCTAAGATCAGGAACCGGGCACTGCTTGCCCTCCCTCGTCATCTGCTCACTGGCGGATACCTTAGGAAGAGGGGAGAGCGGGGGAGACATGGACCTTTGCCCTTCTAGTTGTCTGAGACACTACTGGGAACGCTCGCGCCCCAGGCGCTCCTCCCAGAGATGTCTCCTTATTTCTATCAAGCCCCAATAAGAAAGACATCTTGGTTGGCACTATCGCTAGGTGGCCTTCCAAGACGGTGAGATCTGCCTACCCCCAGACGTACAAGGATCTCCACGCCCTATCCCCCCGGCCCATGAGGTCAGGGTGCTGGCCACTTCCGCAGCGTTCCAGCACTCTGTCCCCTTGCGCCATCTACTGGAGGCAGCCTACTGGCGTTTGGAAAATCCCTTCATAAACTTTTATTTCAGGGATATCCACATGACCAGGGCTGATGGTTCTAAAGGGATCTCCTTTGTGGCGGCTAATGCAGCTATATCGGTTAACCCCAAGAACCACTAGGGCACTCGGCCCTCCTCCGATTCCTTTAAATTCTGCTATGGTCTGACATGGTATAGTACATGATGCCAAATTGGGGAGTTTTTTAATATACTCCCTGTTTGGCTGGTATACTTACATTTGTCAGACTCTAATGCCCGCCCTACCTTCCCCTCTGGCGCCAAGGTTCTCGGGTTACCTTGCGCACAGGCCTCGCTGAATGAGGAACAGGAAGCAGACATTGGCTTTCTTCCTTTGGCGGAAGTAGGGTGGGCGTCACGTGACTGTCTTATTACTGCATTAGCCACAAAAAATTTCAGCCTGGCAGAGCTGACTAACTGCCGTTGAATGCTATGGTCTGACATGGTAAGTATACTAGCCAAACAGGGAGTATAATAAATAACTCCCCATGTGTCTGTGAAGGGAGTGCTTTCAGCAATGTGAGTGATGAATCCTTCCCTTTAGCTGCCGTTACCAGGGCTAGAGCTAAACATGTCGTAGAGAAAAAACCTCTGTATCAGATCCCTGATGATTTGAATATTTCTTGTTCTGATCTGATTCAAAAACAAAAGGAGGATGAGTCGTTTAAGACATGTTTCCAGTTAGCATCTTCTGGTGAAGTGAAGAAGTCGGGTACAGCTACCTTCTATTACTATTTGTCAGACGGTGCTCTGTGCAGGCATTTAAAAAAAAATGACATTCCTTTTGATCAGGTTGTTGTTCCCTCTGACCTCCAACCTACAGTGCAATCTGTAGCACACGATCTTATTCTGTCAGGTCACTGTGGTTCTCGTCGAACTCTGGCAAGAGTCCTCAACAAGTTCTTTTGGTCTAGTGTAAATGTAGATGTGGCCAAGTATGTAGCTTCATGTGACATTTGTCAGACGGCAGTACCTAAGGGAAAAGTTTGTCCAGTACCCCTTTCTACTGTTCCATTCATTGGTACTCCATTTGACCGCGTGGCTGTCGACCTTGTGGGTCCGCCGCTGTCTCCTCCTTCGCTGCGTTCTGTGTTTTTGTGTGTGAGCCACAGCTCCTATGAGACTGTTGCCTTGTCATCAGCAGAGACGCTGAGAGTGTGGAAGTGATTTTGAGCCACAGCAGCTCTGTGAAGTTCTACAAGTCCTGTGTCAGACTTGACTCTGTAGATGTCGTCTTCATCGTCTTGTCCTTTTCATCGTTTTCATCGTAGTCATCGTCTTTGTCGTCGTTGGAACCCGCAGCGCTAGTAGATAACCAATTATATATAGATATATTTTTGC
Organism: Conus betulinus; assembly: GCA_016801955.1. Classification (NCBI taxonomy): domain Eukaryota; kingdom Metazoa; phylum Mollusca; class Gastropoda; order Neogastropoda; family Conidae; genus Conus; species Conus betulinus. The sequence goes on along the minus strand of JADBJO010000048.1, from coordinate 1,117,831 downwards.
GTTGTGCGCTCTGTTTGGCGTACCTGAAGTAGTGTATATATATATATATATAGTTCTATGTGTACACCTTATGGTTGGCATGCCGACCCACTGATGAACTTATATTTATCATACATATTTGTCGGATGGCTCGGGCAGCATAAAACAAAAAAAAGTGTTGTCCTGTTGCCCTGCTTGTCAATGTTCGGGTGAGTGGGTGTGTGTATGTGAACTGGAAAAGTTGTGCATGCATCCATAATTTCTGAGTGAGAGTCAGACAGTCAGACACCCGCAGACATGACCCATTCCATCCATAACATATATGTCCCCTGAGGAAGACTGGTTTGGTCGAAAAATTGGGAAGAATTTTATGAGTCTGATGTTTTCATCTTCATTTTATGAGCGTTTATATATATATATATATATATATATATATATATATATATATACATATATATACACACACACACATACATATATATATATATACCGGTTTCGAAATACCGGTATCTGACCAGAGTTATATGTTAGTGAGCTTCCTCCCCATTGAGATTGTCTCCCACTTTGGAGACTATAAGCTTGCTGAAGGTTCATTTTGAGAAGCATTTTATTATTCCCCATTCACCCACTCAAGCACATATACTGTCAGTTAGGCAGAATTATCTGCCACTGCAGATATGAAGGCTTATCATCCCCCCTATTTCTACAATCTAAGATATTAGAGCAAGCTTTGTTTATTATTCAATATATATACACACGCACACACACATATATATATATATATATATATATATATATATATATATATATATATAAACACAACCTTATCTCTAATCTTTTGCTGCACACTCATGGTGGTTACAACACTGGATGCTGCCGTTTAGTGGCCAGTACTTACTGCTAACAACAGCTCCTATGAGTATGACTGAAGACATGAGACAAAGCAAAGTGAGCAGAAACTGAAAGTCTCACTGCCGTCTACCTGTTGGGACTGGGAGCTCTGGCTTTGGGGTGTAGGGGCGTTCCAGTGTCGGAGAGGTAGGCACAGCAACCGAAGATGGATGATGGTGGTGGTGGTGGTGACCATGAGCCATTTCGTCCAGAAGAGGGTTGGGGGGCAGGGGAACGTCTGAATCCGGGGGTAAATTGTCCACCAGGTCTTTGATTTCTACCCTGTAGCACTCGCCATATGGGTTCTCCACCGAGGCATCCGTGTAAAACATGATGTAAAAGTTGCACATCTCATCGTTGTTTGTTCCCCTGAAGAAGAAAATGAATCATTGATTTTTACAGTCATGTTCTGAGCCGCTGACTTTGAACTGTTCACAGGGATGAACATCAGGCTATACATCTTGTCTTCATTACCCAAGTGTCGCTTGGGCACCTCCGACCATACACTTCTACGTATGCCTGACTACTGCCCACACAGGTAACACAGTGTTGATCATAAAATGAAACCAGTCAATAAATAAACAAGCAAATAATTAAAGCTATTTCATTTCAATGTCTAGCATCAACTGAATCAGTTTTTCAAATGGAGTTGAGTGAAAGACTCAAAAAAAACCAAACATTTTCAAAGTACGGTTTTCTACAGGAAAAATAAGAGTGGGACATCCTCATGCATCTACCTTTTACTCTGGTCATACAAGAGACTGGTGGCAGTCAAGTCATCAAAAAGAAATACAAATTTGAAAAGCACAGGATAAAAACATGAGAGACAAAAAGAAAGAAAGAGGGAGGGGGAGGGAGACCTGTCAGAATCTAGAGACCATTTAGACAGAGATAGACAGACAGACAGAGTTGAAAGGAGCGAACAGAAAGACTCCTTACCCCACAGATACCCTGTTAGACAGAGATAGACAGACAGAGTTGAAAGGAGCGAACAGAAAGACTCCTTACCCCACGGATACCCTGTGATTCATTCCTGTTGAGTTGTATGTACAACGTGCCACCTGCCAGCAAACAAAAACTTCATTCACTGCTGCTACCAGGTGGACTCAGAGTGGTGTGCATTGACTCATACATGAGCAAGCATGCACACATACACACACGAGCACACACACAAAGCACACAGCCTTATGAGCGCGTGCACACACACACACACACACACACACACACAACATGCACATGCGCACACACACGCACACAAACACACACACACCACACACACACACACACACACACACACACACAAGCATGTACACATGCATGCACTAGCCGCATACACAAACACACTCTAAGAGATACATGACAATCAAGGCTGGGTAGACCATATTAGCTTGACATTCAACCTCTGACAAGAGGTTCCACTTCATCTGTCGACTAACAATCCACTTCCACCATCATCCACATGAACTACTGATCCAGCCAGGTGCACCTGCTGAGGTGTCCCGATATTTTGTTACTGCACAGGCTACATGGGAAGATTTGAGATGCAGCATTTCAATATGGCTGCCAAAGCAAAACAGTCTGCCATTTGAAAAGTGACTCAATTCAAGCCCAAACACAAGGAAATATCTTTCACCTGATGCCGAGAGTGACAGTATGCGACAGTGATAGGAAATTGTCCGTTCAACATTTTTGTCCATGTTTACTGTGGTTAATACAGCAGCTCCACCATCACTGAATCAATAGATATCTCAGCAAGCAGAGTAGGCGATAAAGGTGTGTTTTGCAATCATTTCAATGAAAATTTTGATCTGACCAGGAAATGCGGAACTGGCTTCCTCTTAGAAATCCATTCCTAATACTCCAACTCAAGGTGAATGACAACAACGATCAGTTTTAACCATCAACCACACAGAGAAAATTACATACCCAACTAGATTTTTATTTCACAAAAATTGGAATGATTGGTATTCGTGCGAATTTTTTGTTTTAATTCTTTTTAATTGGACCACAGTTTTCTGGCACTCTTGCAGGAAATTGGGTAAAAGAAGAAATGTTATGTAAACAAAAAAAAAAAAAAAAAAAAAGAAATGCGTTAAACTTCTGCTAAAATCTGCTAAAGCTTGTCCACAAGCCCCCCCCACCCCCCCCCACCCAAATCTACCCTCATTCCTCATTCATTCACCATTAGTTTATGTGTTTATACAGACATCTATTCATCTATATAACTTACTGATTTATTCTAAAACTGTTCAGACAGTAGTCTCGTCACTTAACAGATGTGGATGTAGCATGCATGGACTGCATTTGAACACCTCCTTCACGAAACTGGAGCCAAGATGATTTTTTTTCTTACTCCTTCATGAAACTGAAACCAAGACGATTTTCTTTTGTTCTTAATGTAACAAATGTTAGAAGATTATCAACAGTTCTAAACCTCAGAGATAAGCAAGTCTAAAGCATCAGCCTGGGGTGCCATGTGTGGGTTTCAGCCTCAGCTCTGAAGGCTCGTTTTCTTTTATTGTATAACAGCTTAAAGCATCTTCACTGCTCAGCAGAGACTCAGTTCCATGCTTGCACATATTCTGAAGAGCAGTATGACACAAGATATCTAACAACTTTTCATTCATATATATAATTTCTAGAGCTTGAAAGGGGTCCAGGTTTGTGATGACAAATTAAAAACAAAAAATGCATGGCCAATCTTAAGCCAAAAAGGACCACCCTTATCATACATTAAATAAAATAAACAAAGAAAGACCTTTCAAACTGTTAGTTAGAAAAATATTGTTCTATCCTGCCAACCACACAGGGCTATGGGACCAAGGACTGTTACTACATCACTACCTGACAGCCCAACCAAGTGCAGTTGATGAAGTTTGACAAAAATAATGGTTTCTTCTCAGTTAAGACTCTCATAACTAAGAATCCCTCTCTTAGAAGACTTATGTCTTTTCTGAAACATTTTCTTTCTTTGTCTATATTTGACTCACCTCCTAATTAAAATTCCCATTACAACAATGTTTAAGAGTTCATCACCAAGAGGTTCTCTTTTACTCTTAAAAAAAAAAAGCTACAAAACTTAACACATTCTGTTAGAAGGAATACTGTTATGATACTTTAGCAAAGCAGACATATATCTCCATCTTTTTCTATAAAAGCTTTTTTTTTCCCCTGACTGCTTTCTCACTCTCTCAACACCCATTCTTCTCCACACTTACCAATTCATCACCTGGCTTTACTTCTATCTTGGTGTCCGTTGGATAAAAAGCCTGAAACATAGACATGCATTTTCATATGCCTGTGTTCATATGCCTGGGCAAACAGACACATTATTACTGACCTGTTCACCCTTACACTGCTGTTGATATACTCTTCAACAAAAATGAGCACATTTTCTACAAAGAGTGTTTGCAAAATTCAAAATTTTTGTATGAGAATAAGAGGAGGAGGAGGGAGGATGTTCAATGTTTTGTCTTCCACATATTTTGGAGGAGGAAAGCATGAGAGGGGAGGGTAGGAGGCATTTGTTCCACTTTCACCTGCCATCACACAGGAGAGGTTTCTTCTTCCAGGTAGCAACCAACAGATCTTGCATTAACTATGGTAAAAATATATTCTTCTCACACAAATTACCGTCAAACCCGATTCATCAGCAGACTTCTGTACAAATTCATGCCCTCTCACCATCTTTTCTTTTTTTTCGTCAATGTGTTTAAAACAGCAGCTTGAAGAGCTTTTGCACATGGAAGATATCAAGAGCTGTCACTCTTTGGTCATACATACACATACACACACACACACACACTCGCACACACAACGTGTTTCCACTCAATGTAATTACCATTCATGAACTTCATATCTGGATTTTGCTCAGTCGAAGAGCCAGCAGGAACAACGTACGTACAGGTGAGCAACAGTATTAGAGGATACATGTCCTTATAAATTGTATGTTTACTGCCTACTGCAAAACTGAAATCTCATGAGATGAATGGGATCCTTTGGAACTAAGCTATAGAGTTAACTTATGAGAACTTGAGGATTTGTTCCTAAAGTCATTAGTAATCATGAGATAGTCCATGTGTGTCCAACACTATGCATCATTCAAACAAGGAAATGCAGCTTGCATATTCATTTCAATTTTTTCATATTTCCAAAAATTACCTAAAATAAGTTTCAAGACATATGAATAAAATCTGCACACATCTGAATGATAAACACTTGGCATGTTTCCAAAAGCTGACACAGACAAATCATTCTACTTATTCAGCAGTTTTAAAGAAGTCTTTCCTTGGTGTACTGACACCGTCATCACAGTAAAAATCAGCCCAAACTCTACACAGGAGCTCGAGTCTTTGTGACACTGACTCATAAAGCTTGAGTTCAGGCCCTTTGTGCTTTGCACTCTCATGGTGACCTCTCTTTCATTTTCTCTCTACGTATACGCCCTTGGTGAGTTTGTGTTGATGTTACCAATGACAGGTAAGGTAAGGTAATGTTGCTTATAGCCCAGCTGACCGCAAGGACCACCACCACATTGAAGTTAACTCACATGTCATTATCAAATAACAAAAAATCTTTTTTTAAACCTCATTCACACAACCTGTTAAAACACATCTCTTAAAACTGGAAATGATGTTAGTGATCTTTCTTCTGTATAATCTTAGATCAGATGAAAAATGCTGATCTCTTTCAGAAATTCGAAGATCACATCATGTGGGGATCTCTAAACAGGGTTTCATGAAGTCTGTTGTAAAGTGTTTGTGTCTCACATCATGCAAGTTCCAGCACTCTAAAAGAATATGTTTCACTGTGAGTGGTACATGACATGGAATGCAACACAAAGCTTCTTCACTTTTTAAAAGATAAGAAAGGGTATAAAAAAGGAGTGGCCTGTATGTAAACGGCTACAAAACTGTTTCAAGTTCTTGGACAGGCATAGTGGCACTCTCCGGAGGGGGATGTCCTTGACAAAACAATTATTCTTATCAATAGGGATACTACTCGGTGGTGTTCTGTGTAGGTTGGATCAGAACAGGCGCCACTGAACACCACAAAGAAAGACTCAGCAGCAGTGCTGTGTCTCCTCTGGTGGGCTGCCTTACAACAGCTTGACACCGACTGCTTCCTGTGGACTATAATGGGACAAGCTTCAGGGAGTCTTGGGGGTGATGGGGGGGGGGGGGGGGGGGGGGGTTTGGTGGTTGTAGAGTTGTGGATGGGGAGCTGGAACGAGCAGCGTAGGGTAATGCCACTGACATAGCACATGTGAGACAGCAACACACACACACACACACACACACACACACACACACACACACACACCTATACATGCACGCATGCAAGCACACACACAATTAGAAGACACCTATGCATCTTCAATAACCTACCTGTGGCCACTGTGGATTTCCCTTGCCGATCATGTGGTAGCCTGTCCCGTTGTACTGATAGCCTGTGATGACACTCCCTGTAACACATTAACCATCCACACAGTGAACAACTACCATTCTCCCTTCCAACAAATCACACAGTGAACAACTATCATTCTCCCTTCCAACAAATCACACAGTGAACAACTATCATTCTCCCTTCCAACAAATCACATAGTGAAACAACTACCATTCTCCCTTCGAACAAATCACACAGTGAACAACTACCATTCTCCCTTCCAACAACAGTCACACAGTGAACAACTATCATTCTCCCTTCCAACAAATCACATAGTGAACAACTACCATTCCCTTCAACAAATCACATAGTGAACAACTACATTCTCCATTCCAACAAATTACACAGTGAACACTACCATTCTCCCTTCAGACAAAACCATACAGTGAACTACTACCGGTCTCCTGTCAAACAAAACGGCACTGAGAATAACTATCATTAGCTCTTTGGACAAAAAAAAAAGACCTACAACAGAGTAACTGCCATTCTCCCTTGAAACAAAACCACACAGAGAGTAACAAACATTCTTTTTTTTTTTTTTTTTTTATGCTGATCGATGAGAATGGGATGATTAAGATGATGCTACGGATTTCCATTTCGGTCTGAGACTACATGACAGGGCTGTACTCTATGCTTCCTTTCATAATATATCCCGGCGTCAACCAGGCCCGAGAGATACAGGCACCTGCAGTGTTAGTCAGGAAATTTGAGCAACACTCTCAGAAACGCATCTTTAAGTGGATGAAACTCGACTGTGTGGTCCCAGTCTTCCCAACTGAGCCCGCAGCAAACTCAACTCTGGGTAGGAGCGGGTCGGGCAGAAAAACCCACATGACTTCTGATGAGATTCGAACCCAAGACCTCCCAGCCGGGAGTCCGCGACACTAACCACTTCAACACGGCGGCTGGTTTCTTCTTTCAAACAAAATCACTCAAACAGCAACTACCATTCTCCCTTCAAACAAAACCACTCAGGGAGAAACGAACATTCTCCCTTCAAACAACATCACACTGAGAAAAAAAAACTAAAATTCTCCCTTCAAACAAAACCACTCAGAGAGAAACAAACATTCTCCCTTTACAAAGCCACTCTCAGAGAGAAACTAACATTCTCCCTTCAAACAAAAACACTCAGAGAGAAACTAACATTCTCCCTTCAAACAAAAACACTCAGAGAGAAACTAACATTCTCTCTTCAAACAAAATCACACAGACAAAAAACATCATCCCCTTCAAACATTCTCTCTTCAAACAAAACCAGTCAGCGAGAAACTAAGATTTTCTCTTCAAACAAAATCACACAGACAAAAACTAACATCCTCCCTTCAGACATTCTGTCTTCAAATAAAACCCGAGAGAAACTAACAGTCTCCCTTCAAACAAAACCAGTCAGAGAAAAACTAACATTCTCTCTTCAAACAAAATCACACAGACAAAAACTAACATTCTCCCTTCAACCATTCTGTCTTCAAATAAAACCACTCAGAGAGAAACTAACAGTCTCCCTTCAAACAAAACCACTCAGAGAGAAACTCCCCTTCAAACAAAATCACGCAGAGAGTAACTCAATCTCACTGGCTGAATGAAGCAATGTATCCTATCTTATGTTCTGTGTAACTGGTTTATTTCATATCAATAATCACTCTGAAACACTTCAACTGGAGTACTTTCGCTGTTCATAATCAGTGTTTTCTAATTTCAAAAATAGCCAAATTGGAAAAATAGCCAAATTGGTCTTTAGCTCCTCTTCACACTCATAACCCCTTTATTCAGGAGAAGCACTGGCGCCTGGCTCACCACTGGCGTTGGGAAACACACAGGCATTTAAACCTCAAAGGATATGCATTTGCAAAACCTAAGTATGTGTACCCCATCGAGACCTTTATTCAATAGGAAGCACAAGTCACACCAGTCGAGTCGTCACTAGAACCAGCGATGATTCAGCAACCTTTCAATAGGAAGTTGTCCAGATTCAGAGCAAAAAGGAATGTGAATCGATTGTGTTTACAAAGAAAACAGACTAGTTACTACAAATGGTGGACACTGAAGTTTTGTTCAGTTTTGACAGCAGCAGCACTACCAGCATGACACTCACAGAATTAGCACATTCATTCAGAAATATAACCAGGGATGGCGTTATAGGAAAGTTTAATCAAGGCTTTTGTGCAAACTTTTGTTTTGTTTTTTGAGAACAACACTGGAGGTCACCACTGACAAAGCTGATTTGGCCAAGTTGAAAAATCTCTGTTGCCGATTCTTGATTTCTGACACAGCCACATCAATTTGATTGTGAAACTGCAGAATGACACTGATTTATTTGAAAACACTCAAAGAGGAAAGATAAACATGTTCAACAGAACTTTTCAATCTGAAATTTTCAAATGTCTGCCATTATTTGGGTGATAAAATAGTGATGTCTTGGTCAAGTTCTGAATCACAGGCGGAGGTGCTAAATCTAGCTCGATTCACACAATGGTTATCCAGTGTCGTTAAAAGTTGAAAAAAAGAAGGTAAGCCGTGATTTGGGGTGATAAACTAGTGATGTCTTGGTCAAGTTCTGAATCACAGGCAGAGGTGCTAAATCTAGCTCGATTCACACAATGGTTATCCAATGTCGTTAAAAGTTGAAAAAAAGAAGGTAAGCCGTGATTTTGGGTGATGAAACAGTGATGTCTTGGTCAAGTTCTGAATCACAGGCTGAGGTGTTCAATCTAGCTTGATTCACGGAACGGTTATCCAATGCGTTACAAGTTAAAAGAAGGTAAGTGTACCTCAAAAATCTATTTCAGATTTGTTTGATGCAATGGGCTGTATCTAATCAATTTGGTTTTCAGTGTTACATTCAAATTCAATTAAAATCAATGCCAGCAATCATACAAGTGCCCGTACAACTGACCATTTCAGTACAATGACAATGTTGTTTATATCAATAATTGTATCTGTGTAATTTTTCTAATGCAAGTAAAATGATTTCTTTGCATTTAACCCGCATGCGTTCTGCATTTTTCAAAAAATCACTCCTTTGAATAGAAAAGGGCAAGAGTTTAAGAACGTTTTTATTTTCATTAGTTTTAATTTTCATGTAATGATGTTGCTATTATTTTATTTGATTAGTTATAATTATTTTCATCATTTGACAGAAAAGCTATTTCTGATTCAAATCATACACAATAAATGAACATACACCAGGTAAACTTCAGCAATTGTTCTTTATAGCATGTTACTGAATCATAACAAGGAAACTGCGACAGGTACATGCCCCTCTGTCATAATGTTGTGTCTTCCATTAGTAAATGCACTCCACTAAACTGACACTTCTCATAAGTCAATGCAAAATGTTTCTCGTTTTCTTCTTCATCTTCTTTTCTTCACCTACTCCCCCCTCCCCCCCCCCCCATCCCTTCCTCCTCCACCTCCCATCTCTCTCCTTATCTTATTACCTACATACAATATCAACAACAAACAAACAAAATTTTTTAACCTGCTTTACACAACTACTTATCACTAAATAATGTACTGGCATGCACTAAAACAGCTTCATGAATAAGGAAAACAAAAAGTCAGCCAAACTGTGAATACTAAATCACTGGCTTTACCTAATCCATGGGCATGAGTTCTGTAGGCGAAGGGAAACATGCTGTGCTGTCGGCTGTACTGGCAGCTCACATCAACGTGGTATTCTGCACACACCACACCCTTCCACAGTCAACAAAAACATGTCAAAGTTTTCTGCATCCTGCCACACCCCCTCATTCTTTTCATTTTGTTTGCCTTTTGTTTCTATGCCTTCATTTTTGTTTTCAAAACTGAACGCAAATCCTTCAAAACTACAACTGTTTGAACAGTGATCAGCAATCACCGCTGTGGATCCCTACTGTGCTGCAAATTACAGGCATCAGTAAGCGATCATTAATAATTAAAAAAAAAAAAAAAGGTCATGATCATTTAGAGCCAACAGAAGATCTCTGGAGCAAGCTTAGGCTGTGTTGTTAAGGACACTGTCTTTCTTTCAAATTTCAAACACCCTGCGATAAAGCATTGTTTGTCTGTCTGTTACCTGTTCTCAGCTAAAGACTCCTAAGAGTTAACTGGAGACGGTCACTCTCACCAACAGCTATGTCACGCGATGCATTGCGAGGAGTGACAGCATGGAGTGTACAGCCTTTTCAACCACTTGCCATGCAGGCAGCCATACTCCGTTTTCTTCCCCACCCACCCCACCACCACATCCCGTTCAATCCATGGATGTTTACTTGTTCATCATTTCTGCACCACAATGAATTAGGTTATGCTCCTGCCTTTACAACTCACATCTACTGAATGCAATGTCCCGCTGGCCAAGGCTCTTGAGAACATGTTCCCTAAGGCTTAAAAAAGGGGAAGGAGGGAGGACAGGGGATGATGGATACATAATGACTGTAGAGGTATACACAGGCAACAGAAATAGCATGACTGTATTGATTCTTATTGCTTACAAAAACATAACATTGAAACTTTGTGAAAAGAACAATTATCCTTTCACAATATGATTTCCCTTCCTCCCCCCATCTCTACCCTACCCTCATCATTATAACTCCCACTCATTTTAGTATCAAAGAAAGTATAACTTCACAACCTGCAACAAAATCTACAATATGCCTACTCATCTTACTGATTATGAAAATCTGACAACTTAAAACAAAATTTACAATGTCCTAAATCATTTCACTCATACTGAAATTTTAACAACATAACTTTTAAAAAATTTTCAGTGTCCCCAGTCATTTCACTGGAAATCAAATTTTTACTATACAGCTAAAAACAAAATCTACACTGTCCTAAGTTGTCAAATGACCAATGAAATTCTAACCCCACAACTTACAACAAAATCTACATTGTCCCAGGCCATTTCATTAAAACAAAATCCAAACACTATATCTTCTAACAACATTTATCAAGTCCCATGTCATTTCATTCACAATGAAATTCTAACTACACAACTTCTTCGAAAATTATTACGTCTCAAGTTATTTCATTAAAACTGAATTCTGACAACACAACCTACAACATCATCTGCAATAGCATTCTCAAAAGAACACATACTTGGCTGATTTGGAGGAACTGCAAAATTGACCGACAACATCAAAAAGATGCCCGCAACATATGGCTGCCTGCAACAAACACGTACAGAATTATACACGTTTGTGAGTATTGCATCATTCAAAAGACAGACACTTTGCTGGTGACTTCTTTGTTCTTCACCACTTAATTCTCTCCAACTTATTTTGATTCCCTTGTTATAGCTGTTGTCCAGGTTTAGAGTTGATTGTTCAATCCAAGCCAAGTTGTTATATCAACAGCTTGTCAATATCTTCATTCTTCATTCATCTCCTCTTTCCTATTGATGATACTGATGTTCCCACTCTTATACACAACCTCAAATAACCTATCATACACACTTTCATTCATCTCCTATTTCCCACTGATAATGCAAATGTTCCCAATGTCATAGTTACAAACATTCTTAAATAACCTATCATTCACACTTTCATTCATCTTCTATTTCCTATTAATAATAAACTACCATACACACTTAATTCATCTCCTATAATAAACTACCATACACACTTTCATTCATCTCCTATTTCCTATTGATAATATCCCCACTTTTCTAGTTTAAACAACCTTAAATAACATATCACACACGATTTCACTCACCTCCTATTTCCTACTGATGATACTAACGCTCCCACTCTCATAGTCACAAACATCCTCATACAACTTATTATACAAAGACACAAACCACATCATACCAACTCCAGCCACCGCATTCTCTATCCAGTGCTTCACTTTCAATTTCATACCACTCCAAGGGGCAGAGGGGAAGGGAACCTGAGATTAATAACCAGCCAGCCAGCCGCTGTGATACAGTGGTTAACATCACTAAATTTCAGGCTGGTAGGTCAACAGAGGCATTCCTGTGGGATTTTCAGACCCTGGCTCTCTCCCATTCAACCACATGGGGATAACTGTAACCACTTACTCTAGTTCAATCCACTGAATGAATACATCTCTGAAAGCACTGCTCAAATTTCCAGACCAAGAGCATCACAAACGTCTGTATTTCTCAGGCCTGGCACATTGTCATGAAAGGAAACACAAGTACAGCCTTCTCATGAAGTTTCAGACCAAAATCAAGTTCCCAGCTTCCCCCTCCCTCCTCCTCAATGACCATCTTTAAAAAAAAAAAAAAAAAAAAAAAAAAAAAAAAAAAAAAAAAAAAATTCAAGGCACTTCAAGATGTGGTGACATCAACTTCTACATCCTCTCCAGGCTCATGCCTCTAGTCAAGTCTGTGTCAAAGTTGTCAGTAACGGCAAGTTCATCAAGACTGTTGCTGGTTCGAGCTGATGGCATAATCACAACAACACTTACCCATAATGACTATGCAATGATTTTGGTTAGTCAGAGGATTAAAAGCGGTTTCCTGAGTATGTTGGATCAGAACAGGCACCAATGAAGATCGTTGAATGAGACACCAGCAGCAGCATGGAGTCCCCTCAGGTGAGTGGCCTAATGACGACTTGATACCGATTGCTCCTTGCGGAGAACCCTGCTGAGGCCGCAACAGAACAAATATGGGGTGTGCTCGTGTCTATGGGTCCTGGAATGAGCAGTGCGAAAAGAATGCCATGGGGATGGACACAAACATGACACAGCAACAGAAAAGAAAAGATAGAGCTGCAAGCAATAATCATCTGATCCGCTTTTTTGATGTTCTAACCATGAGTAAAAGGTGGGAATTTATTGTGGACAAAGTTGCAAAGAAAACACAAATTTTACTACCAGTTTAGACCACATACTTTTCCTTAGAAATATGTAGGCGAATCCCTGATCTGTCTGGCTCTTCGTTGGCTGCAGAAACAAAAAAAAAAAAAAGAATACATAAGCGTGTGGAAGCACTGTGCACACTCATATCCATACATATATGCGCCATCATGTTTGCACAACAGTCTGTGGGTGAGCAAACAGGCATGAATGAACCACACAACATACCATGTGATCATCACTTCAGTCCAAAAGACCTCGGCTGGTTCTTTTTTCATCAGAACTCACTTCCACCTGTTTTTATTTCAGGCCGACTCCGGCTTACTGTACAACTGTTCCCTGTCAAATGCAGTCTCAACAATATTTTAGCTGATCTGGAAATGTGTTGCTTGAATATCATTTTGCGTGGATTACTATTTCTGAATGATAGGAAACCTTCAGCTCAGACTTTCAATGTTATCAACTAAAATCATCCATAAAGGTTTCAACTAGAAAACTAACATAATGCTATAAAGTAGAAATAGGGAAAGTATAATGTTCATTCATACAGATCAATTTATACACTCACAGAACAGTTTTCACTAGAAGCTCTCTAGCGTAAATTGGAGAGTCCAGAGTTGTGAGTGTGTATGCACTGGTGTGCGTATGCATGTGCATGTGTGTGTGTGTGTGAGTGTGTGTGTGTATGTGTGAAGTTGTTGCTATTGTTGTTGTTATTATTGTTCATGTTAAGTCATCTTTTCAACATTCACTTCCAAAACAATCGAAGGCGCACACACACACATACACACACATGCACAAACACACACACATATACTCACTCTTAAGTGCATATACTTGCACATGCATGCATGTGCATACACGCGCACACACACACACACAAACACACACATGCACTTGCATGTGCACACACACACGCGCACATGAATGAACACCCATATACACAGGCAAACACACATACACATACAATCATGTAAGTACATATGTGCATATGAGTTCGCGCATGAGCATGCTCACACAAGCCCACAAATCACACACACACATGCACATGCACTTCTGCACAATAATGCACACACACACACACACACACCCATACACACACATCATATACATACACATTTGCGCTTGCACAACGCATACACTAGCACACACACATGGACCTTTGCCCACACACACACATGTACACTCACCACACACACATCAATGATAATAATGGCACAACCAATGTTAGGCAGGTACTTGAGGTCTGACCAGCACGTTGGGCTAATGCATTGGTTGACATCTGCTAAGTTGTAGGCACGAGACCCTCTTCTTACATTCAGTCATCAATTCATTTATCCATCAGCTTTATATCATGCATAGTGCAGTCTCCAAACTTTGCAGATGTGGTGAAGCGTATATGGACAAGTCTGCATGCAGCGACACCTTGATGAAACTGAACTGAAACTAAAAGCTCTCAATCAGTAAAGGTGCTTTCCATATCTTACTGTTTGTCTAGCTGGTACATGTACCATTTCAAACTGCAGATAATCTTTTTCATTGTAGACAGGTACAAAAGCTGGACTATTCCAATCTGGGGACAGTGAAGGAAATATAGAAATCCATGTTCCACATATGTAATATTCAAGCTTCAAATGCCCAACACTCATCACCATGGATCAAGATATGCCAAGGCCATACCAGAACCACATGGAAGTTCTTCAATACTGCCTAATCTGCTCTAAGGCTTCCATTCTGTTGAATTTCATGTTGCTCTTGGCCCAGCTGACCCAAGAGGTTCATATCAGGGCTGTCACTTCACTACAAACTTCCTACAAAGCTTAAAAAAAAAAGAGTGATTGAAAAGACCCTGTTAATGCACTGACCTGAATATCTCCCTGAGGAGCATTATCAATCAATGTAATGTTTGAGCTCCCCGGGCTAGGTTTACCCAGAACGTCCACTGAAACTTCCTGAATGATCCAGCACATGTTTCTATCCATCAGCACCCTGTCAGCAGTAAGCTGGGGAAGGCAGCTTCCCTCAGACCGACTGATGACCTGTCAGCGCTGCTTGTCTTGACAACTTGTATTACATCACTTACCATTCCTGTGTTTAATGGTCAAAAACCATAAAAGGATTATATGATAAAGTTTATGCCTGTGCATAATGATCTTGAAAGGTGTTCACAGTGTTAAGGATAAAGCTAAAAGACACTGACTGGGGTTTTGGAAGACATTTTCCACATTGGACTGTATGTAGAAACTACACTGAGAGTGAGTGTAAGGGTTATTCCTGTAATTCATCGATGTGTTTTGCGATCCATCCTGGGCTGATTGCTCCGTTTGTTGTTCAATGGTTAAAAAACTAACAGACTGATGACCTATCAGCACTGCTTTTCTTGCCAACTAGTATGACATCAGTTATATCACATCTGTGTTTATTGCCAGCTGGCATTACATCTGTTATCTCATACCTGTTTATTGCCAGCTTGCATTACATCTGTTATTCTCATACCTGTTTATTGCCATTTGTATCACATCCTTTATTATCATACCTGTGTGTATTACCAACTTGAAGTACATCAGTTATTATCATACCTGTGTTTACTGCCAACATGTACAACATCAGTTTTTATCATACCTGTATCAGTTTTTATCATACCTGTGTTTGATGTTTAAAAAGAAACAGACCGTAACCTATTAAAGGTCCAAAATACTATGCGCTAGCTCAGGGTGTAAACTGATCACCTGTCCTGTCTCTCTCTCTCTAATCCTCACGCTGAGACTGTATTCAATGTTGTTGTGCCATTTTTTTCTATTTTGTTTTTGTCCATCTTCCTCTCTCTCTCTCATCTCACACTGAGACCCTAGATAAATTCTTCTTTTTAATTTTCTTATTTGCGTGGTTTATCTTCAAGTATGCTACCTGACACATACTCTCTTTGACTTTCCCTAGACTTGGCACAAGCGCACGCACGCACGCACGCACGCACGCACACACACACACACACACACACACACACACACTCTCTCTCTCTCTCTCTCTCAGTCAGTCAGTCACTCACTCACTCACTTTCACTCACACACACACACACACACACACACACATATATATATATACACACACACACACACACACACACACACACACACACAAAGCACACGCACACACACACATACACACACTCACACAAAATTGCACATTAGTGCCCACATTTGTCAGACCACAGAGGAATGACACCAACACACTCTGTCTTGCATTACTGCAATGTGACTGCATTTAACCAGACATCTGTTAATTAAGAAATAAAGAGAGGAGTGAAAAGCCTGGCCACTCACCTTGAAATGACCTTGCATAGTGAATCTGCAGGACAATTGTTCGTATGGAAGTTCTGCTTCCAATCCGGAGTCCCACACCTTCAAACAGAAAACCAAACCTTTATTGCTTTTACCTTTCAACCTCAATTTTTTTCTTTCCCTTCGAGTGTACCTAAGAGGACATAAAACTGAAATCCATCAGTCTTCAACAGACAAGGACACTCCACAACAGAAGGCATATCAATGCTATTCCTTCTATCCATTTCTCTTGATAATATATTGCTAGTAACATGTGTTTACATTGATTTCAGTGAGATCTGTCTGTGGTTTCCATCTTATAAAAATTCTAACTTCACATTTAAGCCCATTTGAACACTAGAGTCTGACAGAGCTGTATGCCCACATCTACATATACACATGCCTGCATGCGCATGCGCACACACTCACTCACAGACACACCTGCACATATACACACAATCTTTTTGTTACCTTCATTCCTGAAAAAAAAACAATACACTCATGCATGTATTCAGCATGTATATGGCGTAAGTGGTTTCCTGTTTATTTGTTTTAAACCTTTGTGTATGTGTGTGTGTGTGTGTGTGTGTGTGTGTGTGTGTGTGTGTGTGTGTGTGTGTGTGTGTGAAGTGTGTGTATGTTAAGTGTGTGTGTGTGTGTTGAGTGCATGTGTGCATGTGTATGTGTGTGTGTGTGAGTGCATGTGTGTGTGTGTGTGCGTGTGTGTGAGTGTGTGCGTGTGTGTGCATGTGTATGTGCATGTGTGTGTTATGTGCCTGTGTGTGCGTGTTTCAAATGTGTGTGTGTATACGTGTATGTGTGTGAATATGTTTGCTGGAGTGTCTGTGCATGCGTGTTATTGACAGAACTACTGGCATACCATCTGGAAGTTGTGTCGGGGGTGCATTCTTGGCCCAGGCAAACATGATCTGTTGTCGGCCACGGCAAACTGGGGGGCATGGCCTGATACACAGTGGTACACATATAAAACACACATTCTCCTTCCCACTACCCCAATCAAATGATAATGTCTGCACTAACGACAGCTGCAATTCGCATATCTGAATACATTCCTGTATCTGCATTTCTCTGAATCACCCATCTGATCTTCATGCAGTAACTGATTTTATCACTTTGTCCATGTTACACAAGCCTCATCATGTTTTCATACCTACAATGCCTTTACTGTATACTGGTATCTATCATTTATATATCTGTACATGCAATCTCAGTTATGCATTTTTTTTTTTTATTTGTCTCATTTTCTAACCTTCATCCTGTAATTTCATTCTTGCCTTTATTTTGTAGTCTGACAGCTTTTTTCTTGTGCGTGTTCTGGTTTGTGTCCAAAGATGATTTTCCTAAGTGTAATGCTGCTTTGCGCTGTGTTTACAAAAAAAAAAAAAAAAAGGAAAAAAAAAAGTGGAGTTTCAAAATGTACTGACAGCAGACCGAAGATATAACAATAAAAAGTGTACGAGCATAAGCCAACAAATGAACATTACAGACAGTAAAGTAACAAGCCTGTCATTTTTCCCCCTGCCCTCCTTGTAAAACACCAGCCGGCCCAAGCTGTTACTGCAGTGTTTGTTGCATCCATTTGGCAGCCCTGTGTTTCACACCTCTTGTCAGGCTTTTTCTGCTTGCACTTTGATCCTAATCCTACTCCAGCAGCTGTCACCCTTTACAGTGCTGTCTCTTGTTTCCGTTCTACTCGGATCTTCTAGCATATGTTCAGCTATGTTCTGTCGTTTTGAATGTTTACTACTTATTCTGTTGACATATTTTCTTTAATATCACCTTCTTCTATTTCCCTTTCCAACCCTCCACTGGCCTCTTTGGGACTTTGTTGAATCGCGATGTTCTCCCAGTGGTGCTAAAAATAGCACAAAATCACAGGTGGTATTCTGTGTGACATACCCTGGGTGGCCTGCCATAACTGCAACCAGCTGTGTCCACTAATGAGTTCTCATTCAAGAGACCAAAGCTGACTGTAGGTGGGCATGAGCATGAGCATGCAGGTTCTGTTCACAATGACGAACTAATGGTTTTCATCCTGTCTCTCCTCTTCTTTCTTCCCCTCCTCCCAATCCCCCCCCTGTAAAAATTCTCCAGTCATCTTCATTTTCCTGATGACGACTTGTTTACATGCACTTGTTTCTTTTTATTATCACTTCTTTCTTTTCATGGGTTTTTTTTTGTTGTTGTTGTTTTGGGGGGGTTTTTTTTTTCTTCTTGTCCTCCTAGCAAAGGACCAATTGATAGAGGCTCAATATTTTGTGTGTTGCTGCTACAACCCAACTGGTGCCTCAGTCTTTTAGCATTTATTAACAACAACGAAAACAACAACAATTTCACTTAATGGTGATCCTGTTTGTTGGCTGTGCCCTGATCCTCATCTTCATCTCACTCCACCTACACACACACACACACCCTCCAGAACATTATAACACTCTCCTAAAACATCCCCCCCCCCCCTTCCAACACCCCCCACCCCAAACCTTATACTTTGATGTAAACCTACAGTGACAAACCAAAACCAACCAATCTACTGATTAATCAAGCTGAAATGCACACATTTAAGGTTTCATTATATTATTCAAAGAACAGTGGTGCCAGTGGTGGCTATTTCTAGTGATATAGCTAAAAGAAACATCTTTAGGGATGAACACTTTACAGAAAACAAAGCAAGTGAAAATTTTTTTCTTTTTCTTTCTTTTCCCCCTGTGTGTTCATGATCATCACCACATGCAAGCCACATCCAGACTTTGTCAGATGCTGGGCGTTTGCTCTCATACTCTCTCTCCTTAGGTTCCACTGGTGTACAAATATTTCCTCCCTTATAAGAAAAGAAAACTGATACCTTCATGGGTTTTCATTATCCGATGTGCTGCTTAAAATATGCTGAATAACACAACGATTCGTCTAACTCCAGATCCACCATCCTCCCTCCTCCTAACCACCACCCCCCCCCCCCACCCCCTACCCTAACCTTTCACCCTTCTTCCCCTCCACACATGCATACACACACACACACACACACACACACACACACACACACACACACATACATAGACATACCCGTAACTAATTCCCCCTTTCTCCTCCCCCCCTCCCTCCCCCCTCCCCCCCCCCCCCCCTTCAAACTTCTCCTCACCCATCCACCCCTGCTCCCATCTGTTTTCCCCCACCAGCCCTGCTTTGCTTTCCTTGGCTGAAGGCTCACCTCCTATGCCACTCTTGTTCTAAATCTGTCTCCTCAACAAGTGTGTGATGAACACCATGACATCTTATTCAAAGCAACGAGTGTGAGCTTCCATGTTCAATTCAGATTTTTCCACAATTACACACAACTTTCTACCCCTTTTCGGCAGTTGTACTGCTACAGTGTTTGTATAGAACTGACAAAGTTGAAAGTTACAACTCTGTCTGAATTGGTAATTCAATGTGGCTTCTCCCCACAGATTCATCATAAATCATAAACTCCTCTGGTCTCATTCGGCTGTGCTGTGCAAGATCTCTCTCCGTCTATGTGGCCTATGTCAGTCCTATATTTAGGAATGTGTTAACCACCATTGCAAGATGAACATCACATTAAATGATCCAGTCTTCACAGAATATACATAACATTTGTTGCAGTGTATGCATATAATATCATTCAACATGTCTTTGGTCAGTGTGGGAAGCAACACTTGTAACTGATCATCATTTCTAAGATAAGAACAAACCTTGTAAGACTGAAACTACAGCTGAAAATGTTAACTGATTCATTGTCATTACAGTCAGGATGACATCTTCAAACTTGGAATGGATGGAAAGGACTTGACCATTTCTGTCACTCTGCCAAGTCTGATGAGCTTTTACTTGCTTAGAAATCTAACGTTAAAATGTACCCTGATAGACACACATATGCACAAACATGCACACATGCACGCACGTGCACACACACACACACAAAAAAACACACACACACACCAAACACACACACACACACACACACACACACACACAGAGGCAACTAAAGCTGTACAATTACACAGGCTCACTTCTTTACACACTCAAGTGTTAAAAAAAAAAAAAAAAAAAAAAAGAGCTTAACAGCCAATACAATGAAGGGACAAGGAAGCAAAATGAAGAATAACGCTTCAAGGATGGGCAAGAGAGGAAAGACAAAGTGTGAGACTGAGAGAGGATGATACTGGGTGGCAGGAAGTGGTGGCCCTGGGGGGGAAGGGAGAGAGGAGTAGGACGATGAAGGGTCTGCCTGTAAACAATGTGATTCATCAGTCACCCCACTCTCTTTCCTTTCGCTGACTGTTCTCAGCGCCTGTTGTGTAGCAACCGATCTGGCACCCACACACAAGACATGTGAAACTACTTTGGGACAGGATGACCTTCAACAGTGTCACTTCATGACCTGTCCCCTTGAGATCACCGACCAGAGGTCACTGTAACAGCGTTTTTTTTTTTTTTTTTTTTGTTTTTTTTTTTCTCTGTCCCAACCTCTGCGCCACCTCAGGGCAGTGCACCCATGCCGCTCATTCCGACACCCTGTCCACAGCCACGGCCCGGTCGGCCCAGCCGCAGCCCTGGCACCGGCAATCCACAGGCAGCAGTCAATGTCAAGTCGTCAAGAGGCAACCCACCGGAGGAGACACTGCACTGCTGCCGAGTCACTTCAGTGGTGTTCAGTGGCGCCTGTTCTGATCTAACATACGCAGGACACCACCTACTAAGCCCCCTACTGACGACAATAATTGCTTAGTCGCGGAGCCGGCGTGAGTGAGCTCTCTCCCTCCGGAGGGCGCCACCACGTCCGTCCAACGACAGCCCCCATGGACTCGCCGATACCGGTGACCCCGACGGAACCAAACCAAGGCCACAGATGTGGAGAAGACATCGAAACTGAGGTCACCATGAGAGCAGGGCATGAAGGGCCACAGAATTTGAGACTTTTTTTTTTATGCTGATCGATGAGAATGAGGATGATTATGATGATGCTACGGATTTCCATTTTGGTCTGAGACTACATGACAGGGCTGTACTCTACGCTTCCTCTCATAATATATCCTGGCGTCAACCAGGCCCGAGACATACAGACACCTGCAGTGTTGGTCAGGAAATTTGAGCAACACTCTCAGAAACGCATCCATAAAGTGGATGAAACTCGACTGTGTGGTCCCAGTCTTCCCAACCGAGTCCACAGCAAACTCAACTCTGGGTAGGAGCCAGTCAGGGCAGAAAAACCCACATGACTTCTGATGGGATTCGAACCCACGACCTCCCAGCCGGGAGTCCGCGACGCTAACCACTTCGCCACGGTGGCTGGTCCTGTTTTTGCATGAAAGCATGAAGTAAGTAGAGTGTGTGCGGGTGTGTGTAAGGAGGGGGGGGGGGAGTGAGGGAAAGGGGAAGGGGGAAGATGGGAGCGGATCAAGAATTCTTATGGATCAAGAAACCTTACCTCTCAGTGAATAGTTTAATTTCGAAAGTTATATATAAAAGTGAAAGAAGGTGGAAAATACCATAACTTTGGGAGTTGGGAGGTGGGGTTATATTCAAAAGTGTACGAATATGGGAAATATCATTTGGGGTGGAGGGAGGGTAAGGAAAGAGAGGGGGGGGATGAGAAGAGGAAAAAAGGGGTAAGGGAGTGGGTCACGACAATCTGATTTGCATATTACATCAAGCTGACCTAGTATCTTAAGTCAGTTTGATGTCACATGCAAATCAAATCCCGATAACAGAATTCAAAGCTGACTGACCAGAAACCAATGCCTCACTCCTCACCCTTTCCCTCCCCCAGCTGATTCTTCTACCACACCATCACAGCTGATCAGGGCTTCATGACCCATCACAATCACCAACTCTGCTTCAATTCCATTCACATAACCAAAGCCATGTTAGGGTTGTGTATCCAATTAAAGGAAAGGGAAAACAGTGCATATTCAACACAAAATCCAAATTAAAAGGCAATAAAATGTCAGACGAACAGAAAAAAAAGCTAAAACATATTCTTTTTCTGTGAAGTAATAAACACAACAGTGTTACTCTTGCTCTCATTATGACAGTATCATACACCCATCAATTCAAACAAGCGCTTCCAACAGCACCAATTCATCAAGCACTAACGCCGACCTACAGCACACAGAACAACATGGACCCTTCCCCAACACACAAGTTCCAAGCTCACTCACACACTCACTGCCAAACACATGCACACAGCAACCACTAAACAAATCAACATTCATTTGATACTGGCACAAAACCTTCTGACCAGACACAATTCTTAATGAGGCAGGGGATGCTGAACAATCCATTCCAAACAAGAACTGCTCCCATGGTGAGACAATGACACGCCTGTATCAATGCATAGCATGCTGCTTACGGCACAGATTCACCCAGCATGAATGCAGACACCAAGCACACAGGACAAGTATGTGGACATCCCATAAAAAGGTTGTTCTAGGTTTGCCCATATAACCATATATCTCAGTACACGCACACAGCAACAGCTACTGGTGAAACAAACACACACAAACTGACAATTATTCAAGACTGGGTCAGCCTTTCTGATCTTGAATATTGTCAAACATAACACAAATAGAACAGAAACAAATTTGCTCAATGTGTTCCGAATCCATGTTTGTTCCTGCCCACATGCGCATGCTCTAGCACAGACACTGACAATTCCAGACACACACATACACCTCAATGCCATGGGCATACACTGAGGCCACACATTTCAAACAGTATCACAGTAATCATCTTTCAAATAAAAAGTTGAAAGTATGTCAATAAAAAATATCTTCTTTTTCTGCATATGCAGGCTGATACTCCTGCAGACACTCCCTGTATAGGCAGGCAAGCATTATTCCCATGTACCCAACAAACAGAGTGGAGGTTTATAGTCTCATTCAAAGGACTGTATGGGAAATGGAGTCAAATCCAATGTTAGCTCGAGGGAAAAATCCCCCTGAACTGAAACGGAGGAGATTTGAACCCGCAACCCCAGGATCACCAATATTAAGAGTCTGGCGCTCTACCACTCAGCTATTCCGGCCCCCTCAACAAAGAATATGAAACAATACAAAGTGTACACAACACTCACCACAAGCAAACCATGACAATAAGTCAAGAAGATAAAGCTACAGGTAAGCCAGGACATAATCAGGAAATACACAATGATACCAAAAAGAAAAAAAGAAGTCAAGCAACACTGTTCAGTTTTCAATACACACCATACATCAGTGGAGCCAATTCCAGAATCCTGACAACCATACATCAGGATGTGGTGTGCGGTATCAGCATTCGCCCAAGGCTTCAAATTTCACTGCAAGACACAAAAAAATACATCATACAGTATCAAGAACAGCAAAACCCCACACTCGTCCCAACACACACACACACACACACACACACACACACACACACACACACACACACACACACACACGCGCGCGCGCGCGCGCGTGCACACACACACACACACATACACGTGTGTGAAGGGGAGGGTGTGTGTGTGTGTGCACACACTTACATGTGCATCTGTGTGTGTATTTGTATGTGTGATTACAAGTCTCTGTGTGTGTGTGTGTGTGTGTGTGTGTGTGTGTGTGTGTGTGTGTGTGCATGTGCACGCACATGTCTGTGCATATATGCACATGCATTTGTTTTTAAGTTCATGTCCATGAGCAAAATAAGCATGCGTGCACACATGCATGCATGTACAGGTATGTGTGTGCACTTATCTGAGTAAAAAATATATGTGTATGACTGCATAACCTCTGTGTATACATGTGTGTGTGTGACTATGCATATGTGTGCTTCCAACACTATGCAAGTGACTATGCAAGTGTGTGTGTGAGACTTTGCATATGTGTGTGTAAGCGCATGCACAAGTGTGTACATGCATGTGTGTGTGAGTATATGTACTCTCTCTCTCTCTCTCACACACACACAAGCGCACACACACACACACACAGGCACATACACATGCACACGCATGCACGTACGCACGCCACCACCACCACCACCCCCTTCACACACACACACACACACACACACACACACACACACACACACACACACACACACACACACACACACACACACACACACACAAAGAATCTGTCTATCTAGAACCCGCTGACACAGACTGAAAGTATGAGAAGCTCTCATTAATTACCAACACACTAACCTAAAAAAAAAATTTCCTCACGCTGAAATCCTCACAATCAACAGCTGCTGGACTGGCCAACATTTTTTTTTAAACATGCAAAGTACAGGACAAAAGGAATGAGAGCAAAAAAATCTTGGTACTGATGTGGGGCACATGGAAAGCAAGGGAATGAGTAGAGTGGGGAGAGGTGGGGGGAGAAAGAGCCCAAGTTTCATCCATTTGCCTATAGATTAAATACAACATAACAACCATAAAACTACTATAAGATTGCCTGAAAAAAACACACACACGACGAGTTCTTCCAGGAACCAGCCAAAAAAAAACCCTGCCGCTCAGAGCTCTGGTAATGCATCTGCATTTGCTTCCACTAAATAACCCAATAACTGCACTGCTGTCACATGATCACCCATGCCTATGAAACATCCAAGCATCACTCACCGATGTATGCTTCATCTTCAGTCACTTTGTAACTGCTGCACCGATAGGCGTCAGGCTGCAAGGGAATGATTGTGAAAAGTTAATTACTAGCACCAGCTGGCTCTGCAAAAAGATGGTTAGACAAATAAAAAAAAAAATGCCATATATCAATCTTCATTATCAAGCACCAGATGTTGCAGACCAGCGGGAAATAATTCAACCTGTTCACAGGGCAGATGTTGCACAGAACATGGAATTGGACACAAGTGCATTCTTTATTTGACATTAAATATGCTGCCAACAATGTACAATTTGAGTCATAAAAAAAATCTTAATTTATTCAATAAAAAAATATACTAAAAGCGTGAAAAAGAAAATGTACATTCATATTTCTAAGCCTGCATCATGAACACTGCAGTGTAAGTAATAATGAGATACATATGTAAATCTACAGATTGAATTTCCTCTTGGAGCATGTTTCATTGTTCACAAACAAGTTTGTACTGTATCACCTTTTTACAACCTCTCGATAAAAAGCCATGAAAAAATAGATCTTTGTAGACACTGGTCCATACAGAGGGGTGAGTGCGTAAATGTGACACACACACTGCCCACATTTCACGAATCTGAATAAGCATCATCTAATCATCTGACCATTTGCATATTTTCAGTTTTATTAGTCTCAAAAAATGTCCCTTGAAGAAAAATACATCTGAATTTACATGTGTGCAGAAGTCCTAGCCTCAAGCTTGTTCTTCATCACATGGCATGTAGCCCACCTATTGAAGAAGCCCCATGCTAGGGCAATCCTACGCAACTGGTTAAAACCTGGCTTTGAGAAAGTACAAATATGGCCAGATTCGAAAAATGATACTTGTCGAAAGGTTATTACAGCCCTTCCAAAGATCAGTCGCCAGTTGTACAGGGAGAGGTACTACCAAGATAAGAACCAGTCTCATAGCATGAGGCCAAATCCGTCACTCTGAGGAGACAGCCCTGTGCTCACTTTACAGATCTGCTCTTCCACAGGCTCCACTGAGGGGATAAAAAAATGTACAGGTAATGACCGCTGAGACAAATGTTAGGCACAACAGAGTGGAAAGAGTACAATTGGTAAGAAGACAAGCTAAAAGTTCAATTCTCATTATGTACAACAGAATTATCACCATGCACAGATCATGCTGCTAACTAATCTCTTTCCTTTTCCTGCACCGTCTTCTCTATACTCTTGGTAACATAATTCCAATCCTGCTCATTCCAGCTCTCAGCCTACAAAGCTATTGATCTATCATGATTATCACGCTATAACACACATCAGCCAACTTTTTTATTTATTTAACTTGACTGTACTGTACAGCTTTTCTGATATCACTTGTCTGTATTCATGCTGATTCTTTTTATCCCTGAATAAACAAAATCACATATACACAGGAAGAAATCTTGCTTACCATCATGGGCTTTGCACCCTTCATGAGAATGTCCATGTGTGTGGTGACCCCTTCCACTCCCTTCTCCACCGTCGCTGCCAGCGCGTTGGCTATGCAACACATCAGCACCACCAGGAGGCCCCAGTCTGCTCCCATCATGCTCTGGGTGAATATGTATCCGGGATGTGCAGACGCAGAAAGCTGGCTTAGGCTTGGCTTGACTTATACAAATCTGCAAATACAGTGAGCAGAGAAATGTGTGTATAAGTAACTGTCATCTGGTGGTAACTTCCTTGAAAAACTATCTCACTTCAATTTCAATGTGGCCTCATTTTCATCCTACAGGTTAAGAACAGCACAATGCACTCTGGAACGAAGCCAGCTCCCCTTGGTTTTCATATCCCTGG
>JADBJO010000048.1:978459-1085959 GCA_016801955.1 Conus betulinus | reverse complement strand
ACTACTTTTGCTTTACCTTTACATCTTCTCACAAAATTACTGATATTAGAAGACAGAGAGAGAAAGAGAAGAAGAGAGACAGAGCGGCCAGGGGAGAGAAAGAGGGGACAGAGAGAGAGAAAGCGTGTGTGTGTGTGTGTGTTTACCTACATACACGTGTGTGTGTGCGTGTGTGTGTGTGTGTATGTGTGTGTGCAGGTGTGGATCTATATAATCACATAAAGACCGCCAACATCATACCAAATACCTTACCAGACCATGTAACAAACACCAGGTAACTTTAAAAACAAGATTAGTATAAAAAAAAAAAAAAAACATCAATCACAGACATGCCTGATGAACAGGGTAAGTATGCCCTGAGAGGCACATACTCAAATAAAACATGATTTCTTAATAATCATGTTTGTTTCACCCCATATACATTTTGTCAAAGCATTATATCTAGTAATGAAAGCATCTAGTTTCAGTCAATAAAATATTGAAACAAAATTTCTGTACTGATACAAATCACAAATTCGCAGATTTTGGATGTTTTTCACATAACCATACACACTTCAGTTCTAGCACCTTTTTTTGCACATCTGTCAGCAAGTTCGTTACCCAGGATTCCACAGTGGGAAGGAATTCCAAAAGAAAAGTTAAGTCAGTTCCTTTATATATCAAGATATGATTTAGATGACAAATGTCCTTTAAAATAAAAATTATCTGAATGCAATTTGCACAACTGTATGGATTGTAGCACTGGCACTTAATCCATGCAGAACAACATTTTAAAAAATCGAATGTAGTAAGTCAGTCAGATATGTCACGGCCATTAGTATAGCTATCATTTTAGCCATGAATATAAATCTATATTTTCCAATGAAATACAATATTTTTCTACTTTCAGTGATGAAATAACAAAAGCAACACCCAGCTTCTTTATTTTCTGTTACTGCGCCACCTGTAAACACTTTAAGATGGGTGCGATATTTGTTTTCCAGATGCATCTTGGCTGAACAGGGTAAGATGCAAGGTGATCTGCTTTTTTTGCATCAGTCTGATCAAGATCAAACTTTGCTCTTTCCCAGTTTGGAATGGTTTCTGTATTCAATATTCACATCTCTGTTTCCTTAAAACAAATTTGCAGTATGTGGATAATGAGGTATTATTTTTGCTCTCTTTGGATAATGGGGCTTTTTGAATATATATATATATATATATATATATATATATATATATGTGTGTGTGTGTGTGTGTGTGTGTGTGTGTGTGTGTGTGTGTGTGTGTGTGTGTGTGTGCATTTCTTTTTCATTTACACTTTCCTTGGTCAAGCATTTCATAACATATTTTACAACTGTGAGATTTCTACTTTCATTGTATGGTAATACATTGATTTTTCTATGTGTTTCAATAATAAATGTATGCACTGGAACTCCCAGGCACAGTTCAAAGGCTTTACTGTCAACATATTTTTGTAACAAATGTTTGGGCATGCTAAGGAATGCCTCTTGAGTATATTGATAACTTAGATTAGAATGGATTAGTGATACAGGTAAGCACTTCAACATCTTCACATCCTGTCATCAGCTGTGTTTGCTCAACATCTTAGGAATATTTAAGCTCTTTCTTGCTTTGTTTAAGTGTGTGTGTGTGTGTGTGTGTGTGTGTGTGTGTGTGTGTGTGTGTGTGTGTGTGTGTGTGTGTGTGTGCACACGCGCGCACACACACACATGCACGTGTGCGTGCATGCATGTGTGAGTGTGTGTGTGTGTGTGAACCCCTATCGATTTATAAGGTTTTCAGCAGTTAATGTGAAATTACAAGAGATGCCATTTATTTCTTGACTGTATGACACAGCCAAAAACTGATGAGATAATTCTTGCATACAGGGTATTTCACAAAAGGCAAGCTACAAACAGAATGCAAGAGCTCAGTGATGCCCCAGATTTGTAAAACTAAAAACAGACGTTGCATCTACGACTGAAGTTTAAACGAAACCGTGTAAATGTTTAACAATGATCCTTGAGAATTCTTGTCAGCATTCAGCTTATATACTTAATTACAACAGCCAGCGGGAGCCCTGGGGTGTCCATATGTCAGCATGCATGCCTATGTGCATGAGCGCCTACATGTACATGTGTGATAGTGTGAGCATGTGTGTGTGTGTGTGTTGCATGTACATGTGTATATATGTGCGTGCGTGCGTGCGTGCGTGCGTGCGTGCATGCGCGTGCGTGTGTGCGTGCAAGCGTGAGTGCGTACATGCGTGCGTGCGTGCGTGCGTGCGTGCGTGCGTGCGTGTGTGACAGAGAGAGTGAGTTTTGCTTTTAATTTTTTGTTGGCTTTAATGGAGCTGTTTGTTTGTACAGGTGTCCTGAAGAACCCTTTTACAGTCGAAAGCTGGTCAATAAATTTCAAACTCTGAGGGTGGTCTAACAATTTATTGTTCATATATATATATATATATATATATATGTGTGTGTGTGTGTGTGTGTGTGTATACATATAGACAGATTGATATATATATATATATATATATATATATATACAGATCTATTACTATGTTTCAGTGAAAGGAGAAAAAGGACAGCAAGATGGAAAGAGACAGATACAGCAGGATTCACCTGACAATAAATGAATAATTATGATATTCAGTCATGTCACTGCCTTGGCTTGAGGTTGTGTCAGGCTAACTGACATAGGCTTGAACACCAAGGCTACATCAAAATGTTCTTGTGCTCTGCATAGTTATGTGGGGATTGTTGTCTTCAGTTGTGACAAGCTCCGTGCATAACATTATCAGTCTCCCAAATCCCCGAAGTCTGAGTGTGGCTGCCTATGTGGCGAGGTAATCAAAACTGGCACACATAATGTTCTCATCCCCAGCTGATGCATTTGTACCACTGTGTTCAAGTACATCAGCTGTTTGGATGATTCCTGGAGTCGTTTAGCCCGGGTATGATAACAACACAACAACAACAACCATGTCAGACGCTGACATAACAAAAAAGACATTGGCGACCGCGATTGCACACTGAACCCATTTTTTGCTAGACCAATTTTTTTTTTTATGTCTTCCCATGGGAATGTGGACTGTGAACTTAATTTTTATAATGCTATTACCCGGTTACTGGTTTGTCTAACCTTTTTGCCTTCCCAAGTTTGCCATATCGGTTTTAAAAATTACTAGCATGACTAGAGAAAGTGACAGAGTTCTTTTCTATAATGAGCATACACAACCATATTAAAAGAGCGTACACAAACACATTACTTATTAGAAAAATATACACAATATAGTATGAATGGGACCCATAGAATTTAGAAGTACTGTTTTCAACTGTTAAACCGCACTGTCCTCAACTATCAAACCAATCCACTAGAAGCAATCTTACACTGAGCATTGACATTAGAGACAATGAGTACTGATAGTAATACTGTATATCGTTAAAACTTACAGGACTCATTTTATGAATTTATATTTCAAATTTTCTGTTTCTTTTCTATTATGCTCATAGAATAGAACAAATCAAGACTTCCACTGTACTGATACCACATCTTGATTTAAAAATTAACTAAAAAAAAGTATTAGTATTAGCTATTGTGTTTCTCTGAGAGAGAGAGAGAGAGAGAGAGAGAGAGAGAGAGAGAGAGAGGGAGGAGAGAGTATGTGTGTGTGTGTGTGTGTGTGTGTGTGTGTGTGTGTGTGTGTGTGTGTGTGTGTGTGTGTGTGTGTGCGTGTGTGTGTAAGAGAGTAAGTAAGTCTCTGTGTGCACTCATGCAACTGTTTGCAACCATTTGTATGCATTATAAAAACACAACATCAGCCTCAAATTCTTTTACATGGAACTCCAGAATGTATCCTAAGTTCAAAGACATAATTCAAATGGCTCTAATGTTTACTAAGTGAGGTACATTTTTTTCCTCCAACTTGGAATTCAATCATTTTTGTAGGAAAAAACCTGATTCTGTTTTAAGGGGACAAAAAGATAGTTTAGGATGTTTTCCCCTTGTGTGGAGATGCCTGTGAGGTTCAGTCAGCTTTAACTATATTAGGAAGTCACAAGCAACAAGGGAATTACCCAAATCCAAAAGAATTTTTTCTTTAAAATAAACACAAACTTGGAATGAAACAACCTCAACACAGACAGTCACCATTCGATTTGCTTTAATAATGTAACAAACATAAATGGATGTTGGAATTCAGGTAAACTTATTCCAAATTTAGAGGAAAAAAAAAAAAAAAATTCAAATATAGCCCCTGGACTGAAGAAGAATCCTGAATTTGTGAATAATAAGTTCAGGTAAATTTACTCAAAAATCAAAAAAGAAAAGAAAACATTAAACCATTGCCCCTAGACTGATGAGCAGCCCTGAATAATAAGTGAAACGAAGATACAATAGTGAAGGATACTCAAATTGCATCATCAGTAAACGCCTTCAAAAGTCAAACTGACAAAAACTTCTAAGGACCATGTATTTTTCGTTGACTTAAATCTTTATTGAGTCGGTGATGCATGTAGTATACACTATGCCTGATTAAACCATGGGACACCTGTTCACAGTCATCCAAAAGCACATAAATGGGCAATAATACTAGGGCAAAAGGCTTTATTAGCCCTATAGCCAAATATTTCTGTGATTCTGTGGATCCTGTTACAACTGCCGTAAAAACAAGATGAAAAACAGAAGAAGTTATGAAGACAAACACTGACCAGATTGCACAGGGATACGTCCTGGCAATTCTGGGAGCGGAGTTTCACTGTGATTCTCAGTCTCGACTTTTCTTCTTTTTTTTTTTTTTTTTTTTTTTCCTGATCTTGACAGTTGTCCGCGATGAACCGTCATCATCATCAGTCACGGATACGGACGGCCGAGTAAGATTACAAACTCGTAACTCAGTTCTATTGAGAACATATGCGCCTTATTTACATAGGAACAACAATCAAGAAGCACAGGTGAGCTAACTAAAAACAAGTCTGCTACTGCTGCCAGAATGCTGCCAGAATTCAGTTCACAGAGAGCTCTGAGGTGAAACACGGAACAGAATAATGATTCTCAACAGAAACAGATGGAACGTTTAAACGCGTCACAAATTACATTCTCAAAGAGAAAAAGCGTGTACCTGACAAACTGCATGTCCCAGTGTGAACGTTTTATCTGCTGGAGTGCGTCAGGTGGTCACAGAAACACTAAGCGAGCTCACGGAAAAGACGTTGGGGCTTCACACTGCTCTAGTTTCGCTCATTTCACGACCACAGCGCTGCAGGAAACAAGGGGAACTACTCTGCTGTTGCGGGCGGTTGCGAGAGGAGAAAAGAGGGCCAAGGAGCAGAGAAATGAGAGGGAGGTTGGAGGGATGGAGGGAGGGGACGTGGGAAGAAAATAAAATGGGTGGATGTATGGCCAACATGTATGTCTATGTTATGTCAACGGCCTACGTGTCTAGAGGGGTATAAAAATGAGAGCATATAAGCTCCGTGGGTCACGAAGCTCCGATGTATAACAACCTCTGTGTTGCCGTGTGTGTGTGTGTGTGTGTGTGTGTGTGTGTGTGTGTGTCCATACGACTATTCTTTCTTTCTTTGTGCGTACGCAGGCTGATACTCCCGCGGACACTGCCTGTATGGACAGACAATGGAGTTTTGTGTGTATGACTGTTTTTCATCCCGCCATTAAGGCAGCCATACTCCGTCTTCGGGGAAGGTGCATGCTGTGTGTAACATGTCATCCACACCAACGGCCAAACTGGCCTTCTCTTCCGAAAGTTAGTGATGGGATTTTACGTGTGCGCAAGATGTGCGTGCGTTCACACACACGGAACCTCGGTTTATAGTCTCATTCGAAGGACTGTATGGAGAATGGAGTCAGAACCAATGTTAACTCCGAGGGGAAAATCCCCCTGTAGATCGCAGGAGCTCAAAAGAGCTCGTTCACACACACACACACACACACACACACACACACACACACACACACACACACGCACGCACACACGCGCGCGCGCGCACGCACGCACGCACGCGCACGCACGCACGCACGCACGCACGCACGCACGCACGCACACACACACACACACACACACACACACACACAGAATCATCTTTACAGAACCCGGCACATTGCATGTAGTGGTTGAGGATACCGGTTACCTCCTCTTCCACGCTTGTCTAGTACGAATCCCACTGGGTAGGCCTATCATGTTAGGTCCAATCGCCAATTGTTCTGCTTCCTGCACATCAGTAATCCCCCCCCCCCACCCCCCCCCCCCCCCTTCGCAGATGACTGCCTCATCTACAGCTGCATCAACAGCGCCACTGAGTGATCACAACACACACACACACACACACACACACACACACACACACACACACACACATATATATATATATATATATATATATATATATATATATATATATGTGTGTGTGTGTGTGTGTGTGTGTGTGTGTGTGTGTGTGTGTGTAGTGGTTGAGGATAATTTTAACTGATGTTAATTATAATGATAATGTTAATTCATTTCTCGATCAGCTTCAAATCATGCGTAGTGTGGTCTCAAACTTAGCGCATGTGGTGTAGCTTATATGGACTAGTCCGCACGCAGTGACTCCTCTTTGATGAAACTCTGTGTCTGTGTGTGTGTGTGTGTGTGTGTGTGTGTGTGTGTGTGTGTGTGTGTGTGTGTGTGTGTGTGTGTGTGTGTGTGTGTGTGTGTGTAAAATAGATAGATATCACACTACACTCCCTAAACAACATCATCATCCAGTCAGTTTCTACCAACTCCTTCCTTGAAATCCAGGAAATTACCTGCTCCCATCCCATCAATGTCAGTTGTCACCAATTTTTAAAAAAAAGAAAAAAAAAAAAAAAAAAACATCAGCAACCAGGATTTCTCTCCCCTGCAATAGCTTTATATTCGACCCCACTGCCTGCCAACACACTGCATGCTGTCCTGGCCTTTAGTTCGACCTCTACCTGCATGGGAGCAGTCATCTGGAACACAGCACCACAAACAGGTGTTGACTGGCTTAGGACCGCATTCGCCAAGCAGCAGTCTGCTTCACAACTAGTCTTGACTCCTGAATCAACGTCCATCTTGCGCCGAATTTGAATCAACCACCGCCCATCTTGCGTCGAATTTATCAAGATAACCGATTGCTTGTTCTTCCGTTTTCGTTGTCCTGAGTGTTGTTTATCTTGCCTGAAGAAGACCTAAGATGTCGAAACGCGTCGTGTTTTGTCTTGTGATTCGTTTGCCCATGTAGTTCGGCGGAGTGATTTCAAATACTTTTAAAGATTTCCTGGCTTTAAGACGGGTCTCGTCACGTGAACAAGCTGTTTGACTTTCCCACCCTCCAAGAGCATCGCGAACAGCATCTTGCCTTCTTGTACAAGGTGATTTAGACGCTGATACCGGAATTGCCTCCTGATCAGAACATTACGTTTGCCCCTGACTGTCAGCCACCACTGAACACCACCCAAATGACTCGGCCGCAGTGCAGTGTCTCCCCTGGTGGGTTGCCTCATGACGACTAGACATGGACTCTCCCTGTGGATTGCCTGTACCAACCTGGCTGTGGGGGAGCAGGCAAAGTACGACGGTAGACGAGAAGAAGGAATGAGCAGTGAGGGGGGTTAGTGTGCCCCTGGAGAGGCACAGTAAATGAGACAAAAAGAAGGGGGGGGGTGGGAGGAGGGGGATGTCTGACAAAATGATGTGGAGCTTCATTGAATCATGATTATATATACCTACGGTACACGCGCACGCACACATGCACGCTCGTGTACACATGCACAGCGTGTGCACACACACACACACACACACACACACACACACACACACACACACACATACTGGTGTTCTTTTTTCAGTTATTGCATCTCTCTCTCTCTCTCTCTCTCTCTCTCTCTCTCTCTCTCTCTCTCTCTCTCTTTCACACACACACACACACACACACACACACACACACACACACACACACACACACACACACACACACACACTAGCACGCGCGCGCGCGCCTGCGTGCGTGGTACACTCAATGGACTGGGAATGTCAAAACATAGCCAGTTGAGTCTTTGGTCACAACACGAGGGCGTAGACGTAGTGCTCGAAGTTCGTCCCAGGGGCACGGTCAAGAGCTGGATCGACAGAGGAAAACGAGCTGCCTGGAAGGTGTAGGGTTGGAGAGAGCGGAGTGGGGGTGAAGAAGGGGTGGGGGAGGGGACCAGACGTCCACAGTCCGTTTTTTTTTTTTTTTTTTTTTTAAAGTCTCCCTTCGCCACTGCTCCTTCGGTCATATCTTGCACCCAGCCTCCAACCCCACCTCCCATCCTTCCTCTTCCCTTCCTCTCTATCCTTCCACTCTTGAAAAGGAAACAAAACCGTCAGAGTATATAAACACAGCGATTATAGGAGGGAGGAAGAGCGAGATAAGACGACAGGAGGGCTTGGCGAGTTGAAGTGTGTATACAACAGGAGGTCGGTTAATATGTTTTTACCACGAAATGTACAAACAAACAGGGATCACACGACCCTGTCTGTCCGATGTTGACGACGACGACGAAAACAACAAAAACAACAATTACACAACAACAACGACGACCAAAGAAAGGGGGAAAAAAAAAAAAAAAAAAAGAAGAAACAAAAGGTTATTAGCAAGGACAGTCGGTGGGTGGGTATCACGGAAAAACAATTTACTGAAACTGACATGTACACAGTTTGGTGTGGTGTGGACTGACGTGTCATGTAGTGCCCAGTAACAAAATTACTGAAACTGACATGCACACAGAGATTAGTGTGGACTGACGTGTCACCCACGCGCTGCGTGGCTACTTCAGGAGGTCGGTGGTATCTTGACCCTCATGTTCCCTCGCTGCTCACGCATTCATGTGCCTTTGGGCTTTTCGTGAGAGTCGACTTTACAACGATATGTAACCCGTGTGTCCATTAGTTCAGAGTGTCACGACAAACAGCTTGAAGTCGATTATAAGACTTGTCGTCGGTGACGCTAAATCCTTTAAGCATACTGAGGAGCCTACTGGTCCGATGTGTCCCCCCATCCCCACCCCCACCCCTTCTCTCTCTCTCTCTCTCTCTCTCTCTCTCTCTCTCTTACTCTCTCGAGTCATACTTAGTCCCTTAACGGGGCAAGGGCCGGATTTTAAAAAGCATGTGTTTGCTTATCTGTTACCCTTGAAATAAAGATCATCATCATCATTATCATCATCATCATCTCTCTCTCTCTCTCTCTCTCTCTCTCTCTCTCTCTCTCTCTCTCTCTCTCTCTCTCTCTCTCTCTCTCTCTCTCTCTCTCTCTCAGATACATTCTGAACTACTGATTTAGATAAATCCCTGGCTGGGTGGCTTTCGACAAAACACATTTAGGCCACACAGCGTCGATCAATCTGGTTGACAGTTGGTCTAACAGCATCAGTGTTAAGAAAGCCTTCCATGCAGTTGCCCATGGCCTTCTCTTCCGAAAATTAACACTATGGCCCATCCGAGAATGTGCTTACGTTTCTCAGATCATATCTTACAATTTTGGAACTGCGAGCACCAGCATCTATTTCCATGTTTAAAACCCTTCTTACTTCCTACTTACTTAGGCCCAGTTGCTCTTGCCAGAGCATAGGTCATCAACAACAGTCCGCCAACGACCACGGTCCTGGGCAATGTTTTTCTAATTCACCCCAGCTGTAACCCATCTGCCTGGTGTCTGCTTCCAGGTCCCGTCTCCAGGTATTTCTTGGTCTTCCTCGCTTCCTTTTGCCTTGGGGATTCCATGTCAGGTTCGCCAGGTCTCTGATCCATGTAAGAGGACAGATTTGACGTTTGAACTGAAGAGGCGGATGTTCGTCCTGGTGGTGATTAGTCTAGATTTCCAGATGTTTTTTCAGAGTGATGAAGGCTGTTCTTGCTTTTCCCTGTTCTGGTTTTCACGTCGGCATCAGTTCTGCCTTGCTGGTTGATTACACTGCCCAGATAGGTGAAGCTGCTGATTTCTTCCAGTGGGGCTCCATCTAGTATCACAGGGTCTGGACTGACTGTGTTAATTTTCAGTATTTGGTTGTCTGCAGGTGGATGGTAAGGCCGACCTTTGCTGCAAAGATTGACAGGTCTGATGTTTTGTCCTGCATCTGTTGTCTGCTATGGGACAGCAGGGCCAGATCGTCCGCGAAGTCCAGGTCGTCGAGCTGGGTCCAGAGTGTCCACTGTAAGCCATTCCTCTTTTCTTCTGTCGTCCTCTTCATCACCCAGTCAATGACTAGAAGGAACAGGAATGGTGAGAGAGAGTAACCCTGACGGACTCTGGTCTTCGCCTCAAATCGACGCGTTGTCTGTCCTGCGTGAACCACCTACACACTATTCCTTCATAGGAATTCTGAATCAAACTGGTGATCTTTGCTGGTACTCCATAGTGCCGTAGTAGTTGTTACATCTGTCTCTGAGCAAGCTGTCGAAGGCTTTCTGAAAGTCTACAAAATGTATGTAGAGTGAAGTGTTACATTCTAAAGTTTGTTCCATGGTGATCCTTAGCGTCGCAATCTGGTCTGCGTAGGAGCAATCTTTCTGGAAGCCTGCTTTTTGGTCCCTTTTAAGTGTTTTGTCTACTTCATCCTTCATTCTCTCTAAAAGAATCCTGCTGAAGACCTTACCTGGTACTGACAGGAGAGTGACGCCTCTATAGTTTCCGCAGTTGCTGAGATCTCCCTTCTTTGGTAATTTAATGATATGTCCGTCTTTCCAGTCTGTAGGGACCTCTTCGTATGTCCACATCTTCTCAAAAAATGGTTGAAGAATGTCTGCTGTAGTGTCGATGTCAGCTTTTAGTGCCTCTGCTGGAATTGCGTCTGGGCCTGCTGCCTTTCCATTCTTCACTTTCTTGATAGCACTGACGATTTCTTCCCTGGTTGGTGGATCACAATTGATTGGCAGATCAACTTCTGCCGCTAGGATATATGGAGCGTCTTATGGTGCTGTGCTGGTTTAATAACTCTTCGGAGTGCTCCGCCCATCTGTTGAGTTGTCCATCTTGGTCTGTAATAGTCTCTCCCTTTGTTTTGAATGGGTCTCTCTGGCTTGGAAAACTTTCCTGTGAGTTTTCTGGTCGTATCGTACACCGCTTTCATGTTTCTGCTGCGGGCAGCCTGTTCTACTTCTTCTGCAAGCTGGTCAGTATACATTTTCTTTGTCTCTTTTCACACTCCGTCTCACTTCCTTGTGGGTTTCGTTGTGGTGGTCTGTGTGGCTGCTGCTTTCTCTGCTCTTGTTCTACTCCTGTTGACTTGTTCTCTCTTCTGTTTTCGTTTGTCGATTTTCTCCAGGGTTTCTGCTGTGACCCAATCTTTGTGATTTGTTTTTATCTAAAAAACCTCTTTGCATATTGATGAAAAGGCTTCTTCTGTTTTTCTGTCCAATGGGTGCCTATGTCTGTACCTTCTGTGTG
The DNA here is from genome assembly GCA_016801955.1 of Conus betulinus. NCBI lineage: Eukaryota > Metazoa > Mollusca > Gastropoda > Neogastropoda > Conidae > Conus > Conus betulinus. The sequence goes on along the minus strand of JADBJO010000048.1, from coordinate 1,074,530 downwards.
TAGGTCTTGTAGGGTTTGGAATCTATTCTTTCAGGGACAGTGTGAATGAGTCTCTGTAGTACTGTTCTCTAGGTAGCCTACATTGAACTTTTCTCTTTTTTCCTGTTGGTTTCACTGGGTTCTTCTTCAACTTGAGCTTTATTTTTGCTGTCAGAAGGTGATGGTCTGATGCTACGTCTGCCCCTCTCCTCACTCTAACATCCTGCAGCGGGCCATCTGAATTTCTTGGAAATGCAGACGAGGTCGATTTGATTTTCGGTAAAACACTTCACTTTAATAGTATGCTTTCTTTTTAAGTGACCACCATTGTTGATTCTTCTTCCTGTCCCATCTTCTGTGCCACCTCAGAGACAGTGCACCCACGCCGCCCATTCCGACTCCCCGTCCACAGCCACAGCCTGGCTTGTCCAGCCACAGCTCTGGCACCGGCAATCCACAGGCAGCAGCCAATATCAAGTTGTCATGAGGCTACTGCACTGCTTCCGAGTCACTTCAGTGGTGTTCAATGGTGCCTGTTTGATCCAACAATCTGGGACATACGTACCGAGCAGAAGGGATTGTCACAAATTTTGAACCTTGGTACTCTTAGAGACGCATCTATTATGTGGATGAAACTCGACAGTGTGGTCCTAGTCTTCCCAGCTGAGTCGATGGCAAATTCAACTCTGAGTAGGAACCAGTCAGGACAGAAAAAAAAAAATCCCTCGAATAAACGGCTCTGATGGAAAATGAACCAACGACCTCCTAGTAGGGAGTCCGTGACGCTCACCACTTCGCCACGGCGGCTGGTAACCTCCTCAGTCTGTGGTATAACTGATACAGCTTACAGAGGAGTCTGTAAAGACAAAGTCATGGAGGTTTTGAAGCCCCTGTCATCAAGGGTTTGATGACGGTCTCGGCCTCAGTTTTCCAAAGCAGTTCGTTCCAGTCCTTGATAATTCTTTGTAAGGACATTGAAAAGGAAGACTGTTATTGATGGGTTCTGGTGTGTGTCTGGAGGAACAATTAACTGAGTCTTCTGTGTTGCCCTTATGATAGCTGCTCGAACTTGTCTTTTGATCTTCAACAAAGTTCAGTTCTAGGTCCTTCACTCTTTTTAGTTCCTGGTCTATGAAATCCTCCTGTGATCTGCGATCAACATAACCTTTTTTTTAAACAAATGACGGGGGGGGGGGGGGGGGGGGGGGGGGGGGGACACAGGGAAAAATATCATAAGAAAATGTCAAGGACATCGTAAAATTGAGTGAAGTGAATTATACACCGCTTTACTCTGAAAAAAAACAAAAACTGAAATTAGTAGTAGTCGCAATCAGACAAAAACAAAGATAAAAGTTTCACAAATGAACGCCTTTCCACAACACCCTAAAAATAACTCTGAAAAAAGTGTTTGAAAATAACTCCGCCAAACAAACGCTTTTTAAGATTAGTTTGAATTTTCCGCCTGCGGTCGCCTCACTTTACAACTAACCTTAACAATGAACTTATTTAACGCTTAATTCGTCAATAAAGAGCCTCTCCGATTCATGAAAGACTATAGCGGTAATTTCAGTTGGAGTTCTAAGGTTGATTTTAATTGGCTGCGTCAGATCTTCAAAATCCTGTCGTAAAGATGAATGACGTTAATAAGAGTTCGTCCTCCTCTTTGTTCGTTTGTTTGTTTGTTTTTAAAAGGGGGAAAAAGCAAAGGAAAGAACAGAAAAACGAGGATAATTTTATTTCCATAACTCCTGCTCACACCGACTTTTTCCGAACTCGTTTGTTGTAGTGATCTCCCTTCCTGATGGGTTTCGGTGTGCCATAGCTATGTGGGTTGAACATCCATCACAGGGCGATGTGACATGCCCTTGAGGCGCCCAGTCATTATAGAGGGGCGGGTTGGAATGGGGTCAGCCGGATGCGCCTCCGGCTCTTCGGTTAAGACCCAGGTGCAAATCGTGTGTGTGTGTGTGTGTGTGTGTGTGTGTGTTTTGTTCTTTAATTTCACGTCAACATCTCCATCCCCACCCCCTAACAAACAACAACAACAACAACAACACACACACACACACACACACACACACACACACACACACAGGGGGAAAAAAGTGTTGGTGTGTTGGATAGATAATGAAGGGAAATATTAGTACAGTGGACTCAAGTGAAAAAGAAAAAAAAAGAACAAACATCAACGCGTGAAATATACAATTATTCAAAGCAAATGCCCATTTGAATTACGAAGTAGGCCTAAGCGTTCACAAATTTTAAAAACACTACAGAAAAATTATCATTGAGTTTGTTAGAAATAAAATCTTCAGATAAATTTTGACAGACACGATTTCCCTATAACAATCAAAATATGTATGGGAAACTGTTTTGCTGTTGTTTTGTTTTGTTTTCTCAACAGCAGCTCGTTTTTGCTAAATTTCGTTTTAAACTAATTTGATTTAAACCTGTAAGCATGCGATGCCATCTGTCTAATTTCGCCAGTTCCGGTGCGACTGAGATAGTATAGAACCAAATATATTGGTAGAAAATTTTGCTGGAACTGTGTTTATACACGCGTCGAATTTTCTTAACTCGCTCCCATGATGCCTTGTCAATAAACTGCACATTTCTTAGGCAAAGAGTGGATATATTAGTTCTATTTCACCACTTGAATTATCTGCCCTGTTTTTGGCCGCTCTGTACGCCCATTCATTACAACAACAACAAAAAAAAACAAACAAAAAGAATAATTGAGAGGGCACCCACAAAAAGTAACACTTGTCCCCCCATTAGTATTATCTTATGCTCAGTTGGGCGTACTTTTGTTATGTTATTAGACTTCTGCTTGGCTTTTGAATCGCAAAGCGCATAATTATAACAAACAGAGCAAAAAAAAAAATGAAGATTGGAAAAGGAAGCTCCGTTATACAGCATAAGTCCTTAGGAACTGCTAGGAGTTCTGAGGTTTGAAAAAAAATGGATCGATTTTTGCCTAGCTAATAAGATTTACGATTTCATAATTTACGATTTTACAGCATTTACAATGCTGGTGTCACAACGGAGACACCTGTTTGCTGGTTTCTTCTAATCAGTGAATCGTTTGTGTACATTCTGAAATAATTAGAACAGGTATTTTGGAGGTGTGATCTTATGGTGGTGGGGAAACACTTTTTGCTTTGTCTTTTTTTTTTCTTTTTCTTTTTTTGTGTGTGTATAATTTGCATATACTGTAGATTAAACATTAACTCTGTTATTTTTCACCACAGTGGACAAGATGTTAAACAGTTCTGACACAGAGGCTTTTAGCCTATAAATGGCATGGAAGAAATAGCTACGTCTCATTTAGGGAAGTGAAGAACGGATTTAAACATCGATCTTTCGTGTGCGTGCGTGCTCGCACGCGTATGTTTCTGTGTAGGCCTCTGTGTGTGTGTGTGTGTGTGTGTGTGTGTGTGTGTGTGTGTGTGTGTGTGTGTGTGTGTGTGTGTGTGTGTGTGTGTGTGTGTGTGTGTGAGAGAGAGAGAGAGAGAGAGAGAGAGAGAGAGAGAGAGAGAGAGAGAGAGAGCGGCTGTGCGATTGCACACGCATATGTGATATTTGTGCGTGTCGTCAGCGCGTGTGTATCTGCATGTTTACGTGTGCTTGTGTGCGAGAGTGTGTGTGTGTACGTGCGTGTTTGTTTGCTTACGTACCTACATATTATTATGTGCACTGGCAGATCCAGCAAACTGCAAACAAGCGGAGACATTTTCTTCACATACAACGTACGCTTCACATGGAGAGAGAGAGAGAGAGAGAGAGAGAGAGAGAGAGAGAGAGAGAGAGAGTGAGAGGACAGATCAATTCCCGTTCCTTTGTGGTTAAGTGAGTGGGTGTATAGAAATGACTGATCTAGAGATAAAGGAAATAAACTGAATAGAGAGAAACAGTTGGCATCCCATGATCGATAATCTTTTTGTCACACAGGATCTTGCATATTTCAAAATACGCTGGCATACTGTTCGTGGTAGCAACTGCAATCAAACCCATAGTAGCATCAGCAACAGCACAAACACTGCAGTAATCAGTAAAAAGAACGGCAACAAAAAACACATTTGCTTGGCAAAGCAAGCTGGAGTTCTCTCCCCTGATTTCTGCCGAAAGGGGGGGAGGGGGGGGGGGGGGGGGGGGGTAGTAGAGGGGAATTGGAAGTTCTCCTAACGATCAGATTTATTCCCAGCCACTTGTACTCGAGAGGGACGGTCAACGAAGGAGAGTCTCACCATCACATGCTAAAAATAAACCACTGAGCACAAAATCTAGTATGGCTAGAAATACCCCCCTGGGGTAATCATAGAATGAGGGGGGGGGGGGGGGGGGGGCGTTTCGTTGGGGTCGAGCGTGTAGGCTATAAGCGGTTATTCCAGATTGTTTTTTTATCTGAAGACCCAGCCGCCCTCTTCCTCCTCACCCTTCTAAAACGTTCATCGCTATTTTATCTTGTCGCAAAGCTTAGCACCACATCGACAAAATGCATTGCATTTTTATCGCCGGGAATACGACAGAACAGCGGAAAGACACCAGATTTCTGGAGAAGACCAACATGAAAGCCTGCTGTTAGTGTGTTTCTCCAAACCTGTTTAAAAAAAAAAAAAAAAAAAAAAAAAAAAGATGACACACGAAAACTGTACCTGGCTTTGTCCGAAGATCAGCCAGTTTCAAAATATACTCATCGCACAGTCCAGCCCTTGACCTATACCATCCATACCTGAATCCGTGGCAGATTTCATGTCCGTTTCTCTTTCTTTGCAAGCACGGTCCACATAAGCCTTCATTTTCCTGTCGTCTGCTAGGCTTTTCACTCCAAAATCCCAGTGCCCTACCCATGGCGTAGAACACAAGGAGTCTACAAGGTATGTATTATTCCGCTATTTTTTGCTGACATGTGGCATTGAACTAATTACTGACCCCAAATTCCAGGATAAAATCATCTTTTTATATTCCACTATTTTTTGCTGACATGTGGCATTGAACTTATTTACTGACCCCAAATTCCAGGATAAAATCATCTTTTTCACATTTCAATTTTATCCTTTGTTCCCCCACAGAGCCAGGGCGATGTTCATGTTCAAAGTTTGTTGTTATCACTTGACCTTAACAGTCAGCCAGCAGACTTAACCGCACATATAAAGACTGCACACACACACAATAAAAAAAATCTGAGCATCTTGACCATCGACCAGAACACCTGAAAACTGTAGCAGCCAGCTCAGACCGGTCAGCCTGGAGACAGCGCAGAAAGGCTTGTCCAAGGTTGGAGAGACGCTAACCAAGCAGTCAGAACCGTGAAGTGACAGAAGAGGAAATCCCGAAGTTAGTCCGACAGACCATCCTCAAACTGGATCTTTTTGTCTTGGCCATTCTCTGGAACCCACGTACCTGTCGAACTACGTCATGCCCCTTTCATCTCGACTTTCAATTCTGCTCTTAAAAATTATCTGAAGAGACACCAGTTACAGAATATTCTAAAATATGACCGAATTGATACCTGTCACCTGCACACATTTGCTCGTCTATGAATGAGCTGTTCAACGTGTTATACAGTGTGTGTGTTTATGTATGTGACAGTGTGTGTGTGTGTGTGTGTGTGTGTGTGTGTGTGAGAGAGAGAGAGAGAGAGAGAGAGAGAGAGAGAGAGAGAGAGAGAGAGAGAGAGTGTATGTGAACGTGTGTGCGGGTGCGCTGTTTTTACCTCACGAACAGGTGTGTGTGTGTGTGTGTGTGTGTGTGTGTGTGTGTGTGTGTGTGTGTGACCTCACTAACAGCTGTGTGTGTGTGTGTGTGTGTGTGTGTGTGTGTGCGTGCGTGCGTGCGTGCGTGCGTACGTGTGTATGTGCGCACACGCGCGCGCGCGCGCGCGCGTGTGTGTGTGTGTGTGTGCGTGTGCGTGTGTTGTCTCCTGCGTATGTTTAAATCATTGATTTGATTTTCACAATTAATCATTGATTTGTTAAAATCTGTCAAGCACCCAGTAACCCTACTTTTGTTAGAATGGGCGCGCTAAAAAATCGCCCTCATCATCAGTATTGTTCTCTGTGCTCAGCGTGGGAGAAGAGGGACTGACATTCCAGCACTGGTCTGACCAAGCATCACACCCGACGTTGCAGTCACCCACCCACGGCGCAGCTCCATAGTCTCTCAAGGCTGTCGGAGGCCTGCTGCTGCTGCTGCTGTTCTGTCAAGATGTGGCTTGTGGGTCGGCTGAGCGCACTGTGAACAATGAAAACCTGCAGCTGTTGTTGCATTCGTTTTTAATAACTAGGCCTACTACCGTTTTCCATCGCGATAGCAATGGGAATGGGAAAATAGGAATGATGATGATGATGATGATGGTGGTGGTGTTATTGATTACGATTCACTTAGAACGAAGAACGAATCAGCACAGAGAGAGAGAGAGAGAGAGAGAGAGAGAGAGAGAGAGAGAGAGAGAGAGAGAGAGACAGACAGACAGACAGACAGACAGACAGACAGACAGACAGAGAGAGAGAGACAGAGAGAGAGAGAGAGACTGACATTGACACTGACACATTTTCATTGCCTTTAGCAAATAAGTCCTGTTGGCAAGGGGATTACAGTTATTGCATTAACAAACAGCAGTAAAGACATGCAGTTTAAAGAAAAGGAACTCATACGAATTTCACAAATATTTCAAATTTACAGAGAGAGAGAGAGAGAGAGAGAGAGAGAGCGGTGGCCACCTCGCAATTCGTTGACAACAGCAAACTGCATGTCACCTGAAGTAATTTAAACCACACCTGTGCGCATCTTCTCGTCCTGCTACGATGTGTTATCTTTATTATTGGTGTACCTTTCCACCTACTGTTGTGATAATACATCACGATTGCCGACCATGTCAGAGACGTTAAGAGAGAGAGAGAGAGAGAGAGAGAGAGAGAGAGAGAGAGAGATGCATACAGATAGACAGAGACACACAGAGAGAGACAGAGACAGAGAGAAACAGAAAGAGAGAGAGACAGAGAGAAAGGCACAGAGAGAGAAAGACACACAGAGACAGAGAGTAAAAATATTCTAATGTCAGGCCTCTCGCCCATAACATAGGCGAGTTACATCAAAATTGTGTTCTGAATGTTTACAGAGACATAAATTGCATTCGAATATTTTATGCTTTAAAGACAAGACAACTGAATTACAACACAATAGATTTTGGAATTGGATGTTCTAGTACCACACTAGCCACACTTCACTCCCAACGACAGCAGTTCCGCACCCGTCACTCTCCACAACCAACAACATCAGCGCCAGACTTGCCACACTCCACTCCCAACAACATCAGCACCAGACTTGCCACATTCCACTCCCAACAACATCAGCACCGGACTTGCCACAATATACCCCCAACAGCATCAGCGCCAGACTTACCACACTCTACCCCCAGCAACATCAGCACACCAGACTTGCCACACTCCATTCCCAAAAATATCAGCACCAGACTTACCACACTCCATCCCCAACAACATCAGCGCCAAACGTGCCACACTCCACTCCCAACAACATCAGCACCAGACTTGTCACACTCCACTCCCAACAACATCAGCACCAGACTTGCCACACTTCACCCCCAACAACATTAGCACCAGACTTGCTACATTCCACTCCCAACAACATCAGCGCCAGACTTGCCAAACTCTACTCCCAACAACACCAGCAGAAGACTTGTCTCACTCCACTCCCAACAACACCAGCAGAAGACTTGTCTCACTCCACTCCTAACACCATCACCTCCAGACTTGCCACACTCCATCCCTAACATGAGCACCAGACTTGCCACACTCCACTTCCAACATGAGCACCAGACTTGCCACACTCCATCCCCAACAACATCAGCGCCGGACTTGCCACACTCCACTTCCAACATGAGCACCAGACTTGCCACACTCCACTCCCAACAACATCAGCACCAGACTTGCCACACTCCACTCCCAACAACATCAGCACCAGACTTGCCACACTCCACTCCCAACAACATCAACACCAGACTTGCCACACTCCACTCCCAACAACATCAGCACCAGACTTGCCACACTCCACTCCCAAGAACATCAGCACCAGACTTGCCACACTCCACTCCCAACAACATCAGCACCAGACTTGCCACACTCCATTCCCAACATCAGCGCCAGACCTGTCATACTTCACTCCCAATATCAGCACCAGACTTTGCCAAAATCCATTCCCAACAACATCAGCGCCAGACTTGCCACACTTCACTTCTAACAACATCAGCACCAGACATGCCACACTCTACTCCTAACAACATCAACACCAGATTTGCCACAATACACTCCTAACAACATCAGCGCCAGACTTGCCACACTCCACTCCTAACAACATCAGCGCCAGACTTGCCACACTCCACTCCTAACAACATCAGCGCCAGATTTGCCACACTCTACTCCTAACAACATCAACACCAGATTTGCCACACTCTACTCCTAACAACATCAGCGCCAGATTTGCCACACTCCACTCCTAACAACATCAGCGCCAGACTTGCCACACACTCCACTCCTAACAACATCAGTGCCAGACTTGCCACACTTCACTTCAAACAACATGAGCGCCAGACTTGCCACACTTCACTTCAAACAACATCAGCGCCAGACTTGCCACACTCCATCCCAACAACATCAGCACCAGGGAGTAAAACCAGGACTCTGGATCAAGATAACAATTCTTTATCCCCAGGATGAAGCAGACCCACCCCCACCCCCCACCCCCACCCCAATCAGCACCACTTCCAACAAAAGCAGCTGTGATAAACAGAAAGAAGAAGAAGAGGACAGAGGAACCTTTCCCCATAAACAGGTGAAATTAAGGGAGTTTCTTTCCTGCTTCGTCTAAATCCAATACGACTGTCGCATCATGAAAGCATTGCTCTGGGACGACATTTTAGTGCACAATTGATTTTCTGTGTGTGTGTGTGTGTGTGTGTGTGTGTGTGTGCGTGTGTAAGAGAGAGACAGACAGACAGAGACAGTTCTTTTGCAAGACCGTATACATTTGTCAGCTTGCCTGTAACGAAATTGTCACATGAGACAGCATTTTCCAGATGTACCATTACATGGATTTAAGCATTCTCACAGGTATTTTATCATGTTTCTTGTGGGCCTGTATATATGACGTTTCCATAGCTATGATATGCAATGATGGAGCAGTCCCTGATTATGATGTTTCATGCTATAACCCTTCATGGTGATGTCATATCCAACTGACTCTGCCTCTGACATTTCATGTCAGTCAAACTCTAATTGTGACACTTTTATGTCAGGCAAACTTAGATTGCAATTCTTTCACATTGGGTGAGGGCATTTAAGTTGCGTCAAAATAATCATGATGCTTCATCTAAGACTGGCCCTGATCATATTTCATGTTGGCCACACCGATTGTGAAGTTTAATGTTGGGCTGGCCCTGGTGGTGATGTGACGTCCTGAAATCTTAACAAGCTCCCAGAGTAAAAATCCTGACGGCTTTTCTACAATGAGAGGTCATTCCTGGTTTTGGTACATTGAGGAGGAAGAGGAGGGGGAGAGGTAGTATGGTGGCTGAAATAATTAATAAACTAGAAAATATTTTCGTCCTGACCTCTCATCCTTGCAGACGATATTTATCTAATTTGTGTCACCAGTTCAGTGGATCTTTAGTGGAAAACACTTAACTAGAAACCAGATCGTTTAAAATTCCACTTTGTTTTTAACCCTTTGAATATGAATTTGCTGGGCTATGAAATTGGCTAAATTCTGTGAACGCCCTTGCGATTGGTAAGATGAGCAATCTGATTTCACCTGTTGTCTCTCTGCATCAACTTTCCAGTCAAAGTAGCAGGAGCAAGCAACTGTTCCTGGACATTGAAGATACTGAAGCTTGGTATTTCACCAAGAACCAGGTGAAGGATTTTAGAAATGAGAAAATGGTTTTGATTTGTTCTCACATGTCAGCCATTGATGCGTCTAAAGCACACCATTACATGTAGTGAAAGTTGAAGCTAGGCAGCTCTTGATGAATTAACAGTATCCCTCAACTCTTAGCTCCTAAGAATAAAGAGTTCTTTCCTCTAATCCAGGTTATATTTCACTTGCATCTGTTGGGTCGTCTATCATCCACTGGCAAGATTAAACAAAAAAACTACAGATTCAATTTTGACAAAAACTTGATGGAAAGACATAATGTGGCCCATACACCAACCCATCAAATTCAAGCTGCGGATCCGTACTGCTAGCCTAGATCTACTTGCCAGTTCAGGATTCATTCAGCAACGTTACCAAAGCAGAACCAGTTTTAATAAACCTTGGTGGAAAGATGAAATAAAATGAAGGGACCTGTTCCATTTTGTTGTGGATCTGTGGCGACGATCTGGATCAAACTAAGGACGGATCCTGGATTTATTCAGCAAGATCAAACAAAAATTTGAAAACCAGTTTGAATGAAACTTGGTAATAAGAGATGGAAGGTGGCCCATTAAACATTGGTAGGGATCCGTACAGAGACAGACAGAGAAACAGAGAGAGAGAGAGAGAGAGAGAAGAGAGAGAGAGAGAAACAGAGAAAGAGAGAGAGAGAAACAGAGACAGACTGAGAAAAACAGAGAGAGAGAGAGAGATGTTGCCTCTTGTCCAGCAAACTCAACAGGCCATAAAAAATATGGCTGCTGAAAATTGAACAGGAGTCAGCAGTCAGAAGCCTCCTGGCTGAAGACAGATGCTGAAACAATGCCATGAGACTGGCTGTTGATGAAACATGTAGGAGTGCACCAGCCACCATGGTGAAGTGATTAGTGTCGCAGACTCCCCAGCTGGGAGGTTGTGGGTTCGATTCCCATCAGTGTCATGTGGGATTTTTCTGCCCCAACCGGCTCCTACCCAGAGTTGAGTTTGCTATGGGCTTAGTTGGGAAGACATGGGACCACACAGTTGAGCGTCATCCACTTAAGCTGTGGCTGTGGACGGGGGAGTTGGAAAGAGTAGCGTAGATTAACTGCCACTGAGATGGCACAGAAGATGGGACAGCAAAAAAAAAAAAAAACAACATGTTGGAGTGCCATCATGCTAGGCTGATGTAACGATCTGTTGCCGCATGAAGCTGCCAAGTTATTTTCTGCAGATCCTCTGAGTGCTTGTAACAAAATGATACACAATAAAGACAAAGAGGAACAGATTTATCCCTTTCGATTTTTCTACGCCAGCTTGTTTGTGATCACCAATACTTTGTTGATGCCAATTTTCTTACTAAAAGGTTCATCATGTCAACTTATGAGTAAACTTGAAATGCAACACCTTTTGTTTTCTTCCTCCTTGCCCTCTTTTGTGGATGTTGCCCACACACTGTTCATTCCAACTCTGCAGTCACAGAGCTAAAACAGATCATCATTGTTAAGCCAAGAGGCAACCCACTAGAGAAAACACTGCACTGCTGTGGATTAACCGATTCCAGATGATTTTGTTTCCATTCCGGATGACTGCAAGACAACTCACCGGAAGATGGCCACTAGACCTGCCGACTTGTGAGACAACTCATAATTGCGATTGTGGTCTGCCAAAGTCCTTCAACAAATCACATCACTTCTAATTTGGACCATGCTTTTGTGGTTATCTGTTTTCCACACCTACTTTCTGAACGCTGAATGCAAGCTGTCTGCTATAAAATTTTTGGATTGTTATTTTTTATTGTGTGCCCTGTCTTTTGGTAGCTGAATCAAAAATAAGTTGAGGTTAGTGGTGACTGTTTTGACAAAATATGCACAAAACACTATAAAGCCCTATGTTTGGGTTTTGACAAAATATGTACAAAACACTATGAAGCCCCATGTTGGGCTCAATAATGAATATCAGTTGTTAAAGTCAAACTGAGTAAGCCTCACTCTCAGGCATGGGACCACCTGTATAAAACACACAAACTGTATTCAACTGTGAGCAAGCTTGCATCCTGGCGATAGTACACAAGGAACACATTTTGAAAATACTCACTGCTTTTATTTCTTGTAACTTATATTTATCACTTTTAATTTCAATATAATTGTCATTGTCTTGGCAACTGTAAATTCTCACATCATTCTTAATTCCTTTATTTTGAATCAAATTACTGTGAACAAACAAATGCGCACAATGACTTCAAACGGTCCGTTCTCATGGCGTTTCAACATTGACAAACACTGTTTTAAACACACAAAAAAACAGGAAGACAGCTCAATGGACAATCGGACATGACCACTGCACAGCAAGCAGTGCCAGTTTTCTATCTTTTTTTTCCATACCTCCAAACATTTTGAATCATGTAACAACAAAATATAATTCAAAGCAAACTTCAGCTTTCCTTTGTGATAATCTTCAGGATTTTTTTTTATCTAAAATCTGTGTTCTTAGTTTAACTTCTGCACACATTTCCTTACAGTTCTCTCCTCCTGCCAGATACGAAAGCAACAGATGAATATCATTACAGTCTCAAAATGCAATGAAAGCCCTCTACATTACATAACAGCTTTGCAAACCAAAATATTTTCACATATGATGGCAAACAATCAAGGGATTGTTCTCTCTGCTTAGATATAAGTACAATTCAACAGATCAAAGACTGCAAAATCAGAACAGTTGTCCTTTAAAACATACAATTGAAGAATAAATGCTAAATGGCTTTGTCTTACATATGCATGGAAAAGAAAAGAGGACTACTCTGAAACGCCCAATGAATATAACAAAGACTGACTAGTTTTCTACCCTGTACCCTGACCAACTTTACACTGCGCATGTGACGTGTTAAACCTCTCTGAATAACACAATGCTGCTGTAGCCTACCCTACCCAGCATATCTCTGTAATGCTACACATAAATCAACCAACAGCAGATCATATGTTAAGACTTGACACAAGGCATTGTATACAGATTTTAAATTGGTATGCAAAAACTGAAAACCTGATTTCTTTTCTCAAAGAAAAATAAACTAAGTAAGAGAAAAAAAAATTCAGATTATTCATTTTAGAAGTCAAAACATGTATAATACTGAAACATACGCAAAATTCCAATAAAAGTGGGTCCACACTTATAGATACCTGGCAGATATATTGCCACCTTTTCCCCAGATTCATCATTTATTCATGTACGAAAGGCATGTCCAAATTAAACAAGAAACTGTCGAAAACTTCACGTCGCACGTTCACTTATGATCCACTTTCTTTCCATGAAAAAATAAACATGATACATATTTCAAAGCTTTCATTCCTGATTACTTGAAAAAAAATCAGTTCAAAATTGTCAAAAACAAAGATACTATTAAACTGAAATACACAAGATACAAAGATCTGAATCAATGAAATAAATAAATGATCTGAGCATATCAACAGAAATACCAGCTTCACCAGAGATTTCTTGTTCTCTTTACTTTTGAGTTCTTGTAAGGTAACTTTACGCAAGGCATGGACTATGTAATAGTCACCCTGGTCAACAATCTTTTTTTTAGCTTCCTGCGGGAGACACATGGAAACTTTGCTTTAAGAGAAAATAACATTTACCCACACATATATATACTCCACACACACCCACAAATAACAAATCCCAGATATAATCTCGTAAAGCACATCACAAATTCATTATTAAAGCGTCAGTCATTTTCTAACGGGTCTAGTTATCTCTGTCAATGTGTCTTCTGTCTGTTCTTCGGCTACGTGTCATGGAGGCAGATGATTCCTTCACTCAAACTTGATTCCCTGGGCCAAGGGAAGTTCCTTGCTGAAGTTGATGGTGCTGCAAGACACACAGAGTTGGTGCTTTATTTCACTACACTTATGGGAGGAAGAGAGCGAGAGAGAGAGAGAGAGAGAGAGAGAGAAAGAAGCAAAACATGACCTGTTGTTGTCAAATTCAAATTACATTAGTCCGGACATGTAATAAGATATAAACAAAAACTATTAGGTTACAAACATTAATGAAGTATCATCAGAGAACTCAATACCTTGTGCTCTTAATATCACTACCTGTGCAAATGAAGGTAAACTTCCGCATTCACCTTTTTTTTCACAGCATTCCATCCTTTTTGGATCCAGAGACCTCTAAATATTATCGCATCTTGATTCAGTATGTTTCATTTTAGCCCACTTAACATTCACAGCTCTTTCCAGGCTGCAATTAAAAAATAAAATCCCACCTCAAACGGCTGAAAACATAGACAAGATTATGAAAAGAATATACAACAATTCATAGCATACTAACTAATATGGCATAGTTTTTCACACTCAATTTACAGAAAACAAACAAACAATGAACACATGAAAAGCAAAAAAATTATTTAAGAGCATTTCAGTGCAACCATATATACAGACAGGTAACATAGGTAGAATGGACACCTAGCCCCCATTCAAGCAGTTTAACTCTTTGGATCTAATTGCCAGAGTTAATAAAAAATGCTAGTATCTTAAAATGGTAGCTAAAGAAAAGACCCAGACAGATGAGAGGGCTAAAAAGAAAGATTACAAAACTGAAATAAGCATTTTAAAAAAAAAGGCTACATGAGAGTCGGCGAAAACCCAGGAAATTACTACCACTGAACGTCCAGAACTCTGAAATACAATTCATCAACCACATCTAGATACTGAACATACACACAAACTGTATATCTGATGAAAAAACCCACCTGACTCTAGTTACTAGTCAAAATACAGAACAATAAACGTGAAATATGCACAGACCGTGAATATACACAAACAGAAAGTGAATACACACAGACAATGGGGACAAAACAAAAATAATTTCATTAATTCATGATAATGTCAGCACAGGAAATCTCTGCAAATGTGCTAGCATTATGAGCACATCAGCCCAACTGTGTTCAAACTTTGCCTTTAGAACACTCTTCTTTCAATCTTCCCTTCTCATTAATATGTAAAAATGCATGCCAGATCCAGTTAATAATGGCAGCCCTTAACCCAGAATATGTATACTCTTCTCCCTATGTCAAACCTGCTGCAACTATGGTTAAATCACTATTTATTTACCTTGTAAAAACTAAAGTAAATATGACATGAGGCAGGGAACAGTGAACAGTAAACAAATGACAGTGAACAGTAAACAAATGACAGTGAACAGTAAACTAATGACAGTGAACAGTAAACAATACACAAGTAGGGTAACTCTTGCTCCCACAAGAAAAACAAAGACACACCCATAACTCCAAAGGAATGCTGCTTACGACACCGAATTGCCTAGCAGACATGACAGCACAGAGCACACAGAACAAGATGGAAACATCCCTTGGGCAATTCGGTGTTGTAAGCAGCACTCCTTTGGAGTTATGGGCATGTATTTGTTACATAATGGGAGCAAGAGTTACCCTACTTGTTTACTGTAGAAACTAAAATCAAAACACGGCCATAAAATGTGGCAAAAAAGCGAAAACAATTATTAACTGACCAAGTGGAACGACGCATGTACTGTTTCCATGCATCACTGCCCGACTCTCTGCCACCTCCTGTGTGCTTCTCTCCCCCTGTCGCATCATTAAATATACATCATTACAGTTTGCCTCAAGTCACAGATGACCACAGAACCAACATACACATATTCAATCCACTGGACACAGTGTGTTCAATGCCTGGCTGGTTAGTCCAGAATCAAAATAAGGAAACTGTCTGTCTGTTGTTAACCCAAGCAAGTAACAATAATTGTCACAAGTGAATAATATGACAATTTGAGTCCACAGTTATGATCACTGGGGAAGGGGAGGATTTGAGAGAGCAAAGGGCTGGTGGGGGAAGGAGGGGGGGGGCTTTTCCACATACACATACCCATACATATACACAGTCACACACACACACACAATACACCCAAGTTTTACTCCCGTGGGTTACTT
Organism: Conus betulinus; assembly: GCA_016801955.1. Taxonomy (NCBI): domain Eukaryota; kingdom Metazoa; phylum Mollusca; class Gastropoda; order Neogastropoda; family Conidae; genus Conus; species Conus betulinus. Next base: position 1,058,674 of record JADBJO010000048.1, on the reverse strand, counting down.
ACAAAAACCTACCCTCTCTACCTACTCTACTTATGATCAGCATTGATATTAAAAGATCATTAGCTGTAAATTTCTTTTTACAAAGCCAACAACAAAACAAACAAAAAAAAACCCATTGTATTAACTGCGCAAACAGCTGCATCAGATCTGCATTCACATTACCTGATGGCAGAACATCAGTACGTAACACCGCTCCACAATCTTTGAAAATTATCCTAACACTCCTGAAGTCAAGAGACGTGCTACTCACCAAAGGCTCCTCCAATCTCAGCTCCACTGGTTGGAATGTTGACGTTGACAATGCCACAGTCGGATCCTTTGGGTCTACATCACAATCGTATCATACATTAGCTGGTAGTGTTAAGCACACATAATATTTTTTTTTCACCTGGTACACTACCTCTCTGGTTATGTGTTCACGAATGCATATGGATGCTTGGTCTGGTGTCAGTGAAATGGGAGGGGGGGGGGGGGGGGGGGGGGGGACAAGGTAGGACAGGGATAGCAACAAATATAACAGAACTGACAGTGAGCGCTCTGATGCAAAAATGGAGGCTTGCAAAAAAAACAACAAAAAAAAAGCTATACATATGACAACTTTAACTGTGTTCATATATACTTGTCAACCTTTCAACTCTTGTGTTTTTGTCTGCTAGTCTTTAGCTATTTACTTATCAGATTTTAAAAGTTATCATCCATAATAATATAAAGTATCAGCAATAAAAGAAAAATCATAACAATTTTGCCTTGCTCAGTGCCTCAACTGTGATTTTCAGGAACAGGCATGAGGAAAAAAAAAAAAGGACAAAAAAAAACGACCTGACTTAAAAATGCTGAAATGCCATCAGAAAAACAAAGATTGTGATGTGAAATCTAAACAAAATGGATACCCTGGTCATATCAAACATATTTTGAACGACCATTGTTGCATACTGGTTTTAATATATGTCCATGCTGTTCCCGTACCCGATCCACTTGAAGAGGTTGGCCATGTCCCTGGTGAACAGACTGCTGGTCAGACCCTGCTTCACTTCATTGTTCCAGGCGATGGCCTCATCCAGGTTCTGTCATCACCATCACCATCATCATCAAAATCATATCACTTCACTCTGACTTTCCACAAATTGCTCCCACTGCTATCATCAACAGCACCATACTGCTTCACTTTCTTGTTCTATAACACATCCAGACTGTCATCATCATCATCTCTTACATTATGATACTGCTTCACTTCAATTTTCCATGAGATTGCCTCACCTACATTATGTAACCATCACCATTACCACCTTCATACATTTCACCTGAATGTTTCAAGAAATCACCTTCGCAACACTGTCATTATCATCTCTATCATTACGACTAAACTGCTTCTTCAGTGCCATCATTATCATGTTGCTTCACTCCATCATCTTCCATGCTCTGCTTTCACCTTCATTTTCAAAGTTTCCAACACAGTGGTAGACATTTTAGAGGACTGACCAAAGAAATCCTCAAATTTTGGTCACATCAGGAAGTGTTTGTTGACAAACAATCTTTGTTTTCAACCCAGGAGTCTCATTATTTGTTATCAGTCTGGGAACTCCATTCTAAATTCTCAGACTGGTAGTTCCTTTCTTTCCTCCAAGCCCTGAAGTTCCACTCGCTGTTTATTTATCGTTTGTGCATTCTGACAAATTAAATCAAACTGTGTCAATACCCTACATGTCCACAGCAGGAATCCAGATCAAGACAACACTGCAACAATTGTTCCTAAGAGTGGGGGCCGGAATAGCTCAGTTGGTAGAGCGCCAGACTCATAATCCAAGGGTTGCAGTTTCGAATCTCCGCCTGGCCGTTTCGGTACAGGGGGATTTTTCCTCAGAGTTAACATTAGTTCTGACTCCATTTCCCATGCAGTCCTTCGAATGAGACTATAAACCTAGGTTCCATGTGTGAACACACGCGTAACATCTTGCACACACGTAAAATCCCATCACCAACTTTTGGAAGAGAAGGCCAGTTTGGCCGTTGGTATGGATGACATGTTACACACAGCATGTACTTTCCCCGAAGATGGAGTATGACTGCCTTAATGGCAGGATAAAAAATGGTCATACACATAAAAAACTCCACTCTCTTTGTTAGTAGATGGGATTAATACTTGTCTGTTCATATAGGGAGTGTCCGCAGAAGTATCAGCCTGCGTACGCAGAAGAAGTTTCTAAGAGTAATGAACTGTGGGCTGCACAGAACATATGGGGGTGTCAGACCTATATACCATGACTTATTCCAGGACTTGTTATTACACAGTCACCATCGCTGTCATCACAAAACATAACAACACTCAACAACCATATCATACAGAAAAGAAAACGTACCTTAGTTTTCAGAGCATAAACGATTGGAGCAAAGGTTTCTCGCTGCACCACTGGGGCATCATGGGCCAGTCCGCTGATGATGGTGGGCTCCACACAAAGTTTCCTGGCCCGCTCTCAATTGGCTGCGGACAACACAACACACAGCACACTGAAGTGTATAATTGGTAGGTTCTTCATCACAACAGATTTCTCTGAGGGAAATTGGGAGCTGCTCTCTCCCAGGAAACTTATCTTCAAAGTACACTACTACCAACATTCTTTTTCTCTTGGATATTTTGTTTTTTCATACACAAACGGATCTGCCCGCTAGCCCAAAAAGCTCTAAGAACTTTTCCATTTATTTCACAACAATTCTGTCAATGTCACAGCTTGAACTATGTTTTGTACTAGGATGTTCATTTTTTTTTTTTTTAATTTCATCATTTCATTGACAGCGTTTCCTCATATGTGACATTATTCTTTCAAACACCAACCTATCTGATACACACTTCCAATTTCTCTCTAATTTCTGTTTAGATCTATTCCTCGTTGTATAACATTATTTTTCAAAACTGATACATGCTTACAATTTCTTCAATTTCTGTTCCGATGAAAGCTGGTGGTACTTTAAAACCACATCTGCTTGTAATGCATAAAAGAAATATTCAGCTTTACAATGCACAAAAGAAATATTCAGGTTTATAAATTCTGATATTAACAATGAAAATCATTCACAAAGCAATGTTATTTTTGTTATTGTTACTCGCAGTCATGATGTCAAAAATGCTTGCACATTACAACTTAACTACGGTTGGATCAAGCTTTGTGGATAACCAGTTACCAGATCTGTTACTAATCATTTGAAAATATTTCTTCATTTCCTTTGTTAAAAGCACATTTACAATGTTCCTTGATGATAAAAAAAAAATAATAATAATGCTCAGAGATGGAAAACAAGTACACAGATTATTTTCCAATTTTCTTTCTTTTTCCTTTTTTATGATTAGTCATTTGTTGCTCACAGTGTGTCAACACGGAGTATGTAAAGTTCATTATGAACGATAATAAGTAAACAAGAAACGATGTTTTTTTTTAATAATACAAGTAAGCCTTCCATTCCCTTTTCACATATCAAGATGCTAAAAGAAAAACACACAAGATTTCAGCCCCCCTCCCCCTCCTCTTACCCTAACTCCCTCCCCTCCCAGGGGGAAAAAAAATCAAACAAACAAACCCAGTGAGTTACACTTAAAAACTGATACCATTTAGGTCAGGAGACTGTTCAGGTTCTCAACAAAGTTGTGAGATCTTAGCATATGAATTTGGTGTAATGGGGTCCATTGTGTGATTCACACCTTTCCGAAGCTCATTTCTAGCACTCAGTCACCCTACCTTGCCGCCATACTCAATCTTGCCGCCCTGAGACACAGCGCGTCAGCCACGGCCTGTTTGAACTGTTCCACGCCCTGGGGGCTGTGAAGGGGGCCATAATTCACCCCCTCTGCGCACGCACACACACACACACACATGCAAATAATCAGGACAAATTTTCTTCATGGTTGTCAGGTTCAAATCACCTTGAATATCCTTTCACTGGAATCGATTTATTTCCGTAACTCAACATTTTTGTAATATGTGCTCACACATGTGCACACACACACACACACACACACACACACACACACACACACAGATTCTCACACACACACGCACACACAAATATGGACATACACATGTGCAAACACAATACACTGCTCATTTCTCCTCTGGAATCATATTTCTTAAATCATGATTTGATGACTTGATTCATCACAAACTGTAACATTTTCTAAATTATTCATAAATCTCCATCCAAAAAACGCTGACAAACCAATTACAAGACAAAACACGACACGTTTTGACCTCTTAGGTCTTCTTCAGGCAAGATACATGACACTCTGGACAACGAAAATAAACAAGCAATCACATCTTAATCCCATTCGGCGCAAGATGGGCGTTGAACACAGATGGGGTTGAATGTGTTTTGTCTTGTGGTTCATTTGTCAACGTTATTTGGGCAGAGCTTTATCAATAATTCTTCAAATCTGTTCAGATTTCTACCTGCAGTCGCCTCACTTTGCAACGAGAACAAACTGTCAAGTAACACATCTTGATCCAAACAGACAAAAGGGAGACCACTCACCCTCCAAGGGGTCTCCAATCCTCAGCTGGGCGTAGGCTTTCTTCAGCTTGTCCACCACCACGTCATGCACCTTCTCATGGAGAATCTGACCACACAGCACACCACACAGTAACTGCATGCATCATGAAGATTTGAGCAGCAATGTCCTGGATTCACCCAAAGAAGTGGAACCAAGAACATTAATTAACAAAAGAAAATAGTAGGGGCCATGTCATTGGACTACACACACCAATCAATTTGAGTGAAGCTGACATGGCTAGATTTCAGAGTCTTCCTTTATCTGGTTACGGCAGACACAAAAGGTTTAGATCGATGCATTCAGACTTTGAAAAAAAAAAAAAAAAAAAAAAGAGGTTCTGCATGACCAGAACACAAGCAACAAATGCTAAAAGCCATAATGGCGTCATCTAATCAGTTTTTGACATGAGATGAGGGCTTATCTTTCTACACAAATCTTTATGTTCTTTTTTTCTTGTCTAGTTCGTTTTCACTGGTTCAGTCCAGTACCTCTGACAAAGGCCTTTGACCCCTTCAATTCGCTCAATAACTTTTAACTCCCAGGAGTTCTTTCCCTTGATTTTTGATCATCAGTGATCAATGGGTTTTTGTGGAGATCATCACATCCCAAAATATTTCTTTTTTTTTGTAATTAATGAAATAATGTACAAAAACAAACCTAAACAAATATATTTATCAAGAAATAAATACTATTTGAGAATTTTTAATGATGCCACATAGTCATTGCAAAAAAAAAAAAAAAAAAAAAAAAAAAAAAAAAAAAAAAAAAAAAAAGGGAAAAACCCAAAACGGTTGAGAGTTCATGCTCGATAAAACAGTGATTGGTGTGACCACAGTGTGTGGACCGAGGCAAACCATATGTTGCACAGCTTTGTATGATGTAGTCTGTTCTCAGTGGTCCCTTTTCACATTCACAAGCGCTCCAGATCACAAACTGGCAGTTAATAATTCATCTGACGAACAGAAAAATGTGCTATAAATCTTCCCAAACCCTTTGTTCCCACAACTTAAAAGCCCACACTCTTTATCTCAATAACTTCAAAACCTCACACTCCAACAGTATATTGGCAGATTGCAGCATCTTAAACCATCTGACAGTATGTCACTGAGCAATGTCTGGGGTTGTTTAAAGAAGGGAAATTATCCCCCCCCACCCATCACTTACCAGTCTGCGTCCAGTTGTACATCTCTGTCCTGCTGTGCCTGCACAGGCAAACACTGCTGACCTCACCACCATCTCAAGGTCAGCATCGTCATTCACTGCAAAGCCACATAGCAGAATTTTCAGGAATTACATATCAGCTTCCCATGACAGCACAATCTGAAACTGAAAATATGGGAAAACAGATGAGGAATTCGGATCTACACAAATCTGAGACAGGCCAGATCAACATATCTAAGAGAAGAGCACAAGCAGAATTTCAATCAAGTTCTCATATTCACCAGTGCTGGTATCAAAGTCAAACACTGAAAAGTAGAAAACTTGCTCTCTAATGAAAGTCACTTAAAAATCAAAACACAAATAAACAGTCAAAACAAGTTCAAAGTAACGCATGTTTAATACACAACACAAAACAGACAAGTAAATAATCAAAGAGATTCTCACCTTCAGATGTAACAACAGACATAAAAAAAAAAATACCTCACACAAAAATAATCCCCAGATGACCTTCAGTTGTACAAATCTCACCTGGACATTCTCACACAGCCAGCCATCTAAGAAGTATTGTTTTGTATGCTTTTTGTGTCTGTTATATGTGAAAAATTTGAAGAAAACATATCTGCTGAAAATTCACTTATCTGCTTCATTTTGCATATCAAACAAGTGTTGTGTTGACATCCATTGTGTGTGTTTATTTGTATTTTGGTTTTTCAGTAATGCTGACACGTGTTTCGATCTTCATGTCAAGCTGGTTGAAGTGGGTTTTTTTCTTTGCAGGTTTTTCAAAAATCTGAAATATTCTACTGATACTACATGAACTGGTTTTGACTGAGACAAAAAAAAAATTGTCATACTTTAAATCTTTAAACCGTCGGGTTTTGAAAGACAAGTTCCTTTAAGGTTCGGAAAATGATCAGCTACAGCTGCATCATCAGTATCCACAGTCACAGTATGACTGCGACATCACCCGACTTTCTCATCCTCTTGGTGATGATTATGATCAATATCTGTATTCACATTTTAACACACACTAAACATCTTCATGTACTGCATTACTCCTCTCTTTCTTTAAAGATATCTTGTGAATTTACAGAAATTTCTTTATTTCTCCATAAAAGAACAGTGAAATTACGTTTGAGATAAAATTGCTGTGATACCTTGTACAGACGATATTCTGCCCACAAGAATCAGAGAACAGAGCGAACACACACACTCACACCAATAATGGCGTTGTTTCCACCCAGCTCCAACAGGAACTTTCCTGAAAGTCAAAGAACAGATGCTGCCACTCAAAAAAATGGCAATTTACACTTCTAAATCAATCCTAAATCCTGATCCAACGCTAAATTTTCTTATTAATCAAAGAATGTGCTGAGCTTTTCTTTCCATTCATATCCTTAAGTATTCAACAACTTGGCAAAACAACATAAGTTTGTCAAAGACATCATTGAAATATAAAAACATAATACTTCAACACACGACTTAAAACTGACCCTGTTTCTTTTTGGTTGCATGGTTGCCCAGTGTTCCTGACAACTGGTCACACAAGTTGTTCATGAACTTAACATCAGTGTGTCTCATACAGTTCATCCTGAATTTCTCCCCCCAGTCATACTAACAGCACAATGGTTATCTAGAACATACAGCTAAAACCACATTTCATTTCACACTTTCTGCGTGTCTAGATCTGCTGAATGGGCATGATCTGTATACGAAACTCATAACCAACAAGTTTGAACAAAATGCAATAATGTTCATGAAAAGAACCCCCCACCCCCACCCCTCCCCCTCTTCTACATACAAACGATTTTCTCCTGGATAGTTTTGAAACTCTTCTCTACGCTATTTCATATTCGATTTTTGGTGACATCAGCAGCTTAGAACTCTGATTTGAATTGTTTTCCTTGGGTATCATGTCACTGCTGAATGCTGAGACTCCACAATGGATGATTTTGACGACTCAAATAAACCTTCCTCATGATATGAATGACTTTCGTTTTCCATATTGTGATTTTTTTTTTACAACTACCAATGTAAGCAATCATGCTCCACTTCAGTTGTGCTTGTGTTGCCTCTTCAGGCTTAAAAAGTACAAATTTACTTGTGTTTTACTGAGAATCAACAAGAAGTACAAGTTTGCAGTGACAGAAGTTGTGTCGACTGTAAACTAGGAGTCTTATGAGTAGGTACTGAAACGCTGGGTGTATTTAAGTCAGCTACTGGCTCAATTTTAATCCTCAGACTTGGTACCTAAGTTATGAACTGGTCCACTTTGGTTTTTTACAAATCACTCAAAAGAAAAAAAAGTAGTAAACTAGAAAGATTTTTTTTCATTTGGTTTTCAATACCACTAACTTAAAACTTGGATCTTACCAATTCAAAGTATACAACTGCGAACTGTGCTGGATAGAAATATCCTTCTCAACCATTTTTTTTTTTTCAGTTTGAATGTAAGCAGTGGTAGCAAAATGGTACACACACACAAATATAAATGCATAACTACAATGAAAATATGCAAATACTCAGCCTCCTTTCTCACACAACATAAGAGCTCCTGTGCATGCAGACATACAAACATCAGCCATAACTTAAAAAAAAAAAACATGTTGAATAAAGTGCGCGCGCACACACACACACACACACACACACACACACACACACACACACACACACACGCACTCATACAAGTTCAGATACATTGTAGGGATATAACAAATACTTTACACACACACACACATACATGCACACACAGCTAACTGGCCACATGCATCCCAACACACACACACACACACCACGCATGTGGAAAACCAGAACATAAGCATAGCTCTTACCAAATCTCTCTTGTACCATTTGGGATACCTTGTGACCTACCTGTTAGACACACACCAGTTTAGTCCACAGTTAAAAAGCAGACAGTTTTGGAAACCTGAGTGTCATTTACACAGTTCTATCACAAATCTTTTTCCTATAAATTGTAATATTCAAAGAAGTTAAGATGCAGTTTCCATAAAGATCCCCCCCCCCAAAAAAAAAAAAAGAACATGTGTTCCCAGAACCTAATTGTTGTTTCATGGTTCTGTGCAATTTCTTCACTCACCATAATGCATCTTATAATCCAAGGCACCAAACATGAATTCGCTTCACCTTCTTTTTGTGTCCCCTCCTCTGTGCTTTCTCAGTAGAGTCAATGCTATTCTATTCATTACAATGTGGTATTCAGTGGTTTCTGTTCTGATCCAACAATATACACACAACACACCACCTACTACGCCCCTACTGACAAAAGTTACTGCTAAGTCTCAGAGGCACAGTGACCGAGTATCCCCATCCTCAAGGAGGTGGCGATAACATCCATCTAACAAACCCAAGAATTTGACGACACTGGGGTCTTCTTAGCATCAGTTTACAACGAGCATGAATGCGGAAGGGAAATCACAGCAGAAATCACCACAAGAGCAGGATGGTCACAGAAATTAAGAGATCTTGCCATAAACAATAAGAACGATAGTAATGGCTTTATGAAAGTTAACTCTGGACCAAGATGGAGTTTCCTCTTCTATATGTATGCAAGAGTTGATCAAGCTCCTGAAAGTCACAGAGCTACAGAGCTGTTCAGAAACTATAAGTGACATTTGTAGAGAAACATCTGCAAAATAGTTGAAATGCGACATTTGTAGAGAAACATCCGCTAAATAGTTAAAAACATGACTGTGTGGTGCCAAAAGACCATTCCTTCCATTTCTACTCAGAGCTTACTCATGTCTGAGTAAGAGCTGGCTGGGGTGAACAAGCCACAAAATTTATAATGATGTTTGAACCTATGCCCTCCTGGCTAAAATCTGTGGTTTTACAACTGGGTTCCGTTGACAGGTTTGATATTGTTAGATAAAACACTGAAACCTGCAGTCAGAGATTTTACTAACAATAAATCATTTTAATGTCAGCCATACTGTATTAAAAAAAAATGTTTCTGTTGCTTCAATGAATAAAAATCATCATCGAAATAAAGACTGTTACTAAAAAAGAATATTGTTCGATCATGCCTGCATCTTAAACTGTACTTACGACAAACATCTACCAACAGCAACTGCAACAGATACATAGACAGAGATGCACAGAGACAGACAAGAAGAAAAACAACGGCAAAAACAGACAGGACAGAGACATACCGGGGTGCTGCCAGTGAAAGACAACAGGTTGATCCTCTCATCCTTTGCCATCAGAGTTCTGCACAAAGACAACAAACCCTGGTCAAAGCATATCATTTTGGTGTGTGGGCAGAAAAGGAGAAAGACTCCAGCGTCTGTCTCATCATTTTGTGCTTCATGCTTTTATCTTTTCTTTCAATCTATACGTTATTCATAAGAGTAAGCAGAGACACGATCACATAAAACACTTGGTCACAATCTGAAACACAACACTGACTCAGGAATTTCAATGCCTCAAGACAAAATAATCACATCTGAAGGCTAGCAAGTTAATAAGTCGGTGGATGACGTATATATAACTTCATCCATAAATATACATACATACACATACACTATAATACTGGAAGGGGCAAAAGAAGAGTAGACCCGCAACACGCTCGCACGTATGTACACACTGGACACACACACACACACACACACACATACACACACACACACACACACTCAGAGTCACTGACCCAATATCGGCTCCTCCAGTGACAAGGGCACAGACAGCCCCAGGAATGTTGTTGGCCTCCAGGACGGACGTCACGATTCTGAACACACCACCATCTAATCAGTCTAACCAACCAGCATTAGCCTCGCCGCACACATTAGACAGCATTCACATTACCAAGGACAAAAACTGAGCCACTCTGACCAACCCATAACTAACGGTGGCTCAGACCAACCCATAACTAACAAAAGCAACAGCCATTCATAAATCAATTCAATATCCATTACCATATCTATTAATAGATATGTGCAGAACACTCCGTTTACACAAAAAAATGCACATACTGAAAAATCTGCATATCGATAAACACAAGTGTGCAAATGAGAGTAGAAGCATTATACTGTTTGTGTGTGTGTGTGTAGGGGGGGGGGGGGGGGGGGGGAGCAACACCCACACACACAACTATATCTAGCTCAAAGGGAGATGATCTGGACTCACTTTGTGACGGCCACGCTGACTAGTGGGGTGGTAGGTGCTCCTTTCCTGTCAACAAGGGGCACATAAAAGTTGGACTGCATGTACTGCCTCTTAAATTTATGTGAAAATGTACTTCAGTAATTCACTGATCACAGGTATCAACTACTGTACCAATTCATCTTGGTAAAGACATGCGCATACACAGACACTAGAGAACAGAATGAAGCAGTAATATGACCCTTATTTGGCAGTTAGCACAGCGGTGACACAGGACTGCCTCACCAAAAGGCAGAACTGACGCAATACCATTCATCAGACACAGAAAAGAACATAGCAGACACACTGAACTGACTCTCTAGAGAACAGAACACAGCAATGACAGAGGACCGACTCATCAAAAGGTGGAACAGAAGCAATCACATTCATCAGAGAAAAGAACATACCAGACACACTGACACAGCAGCATCAGGCCACTGACACACCAGAGAACAGAACACAGGAAAGACACACTGCCGACTTAAAAGAGAACGTTAGACAGAGACACAGCTGACCGGTCAAGGAACAGACCACAGCAGTGACACACAAGACTGACTCACCAGAGAATAGAACATCGGTGACACATAACTGTTTCACCGAGAACAGAACACAATGGTGATACTGGACTGACTCAGAGAACAGAACACTGAGGTGACAAACGGACCGACTCATCACCTAGTGACAAATGGACCGAATTACTAGAGAACAGAACACTGTGGTGACAAATGGACTGGCTCATCAAAGAACAGAACACCGAGTTGACAAATGGACTGGCTCATCAGAGAACAGAACACTGAGGTGACAAATGGACCGAATTACTAGAGAACAGAACACTGTGGTGACAAATGGACTGGCTCATCAAATAACAGAACACCGAGTTGACAAATGGACTGGCTCATCAGAGAACAGAACACTGAGGTGACAAATGGACCGAATTACTAGAGAACAGAACACTGAGGTGGCAAATGGACTGACTCATCAAAGAACAGAACACCGAGTTGACAAATGGACTGGCTCATCAGAGAATAGAACACTGAGGTGACAAACAGACTGGCTCATCAGAGAACAGAACACAGAGGTGACAAATGGACTGGCTCATCAGAGAACAGAACACAGAGGTGACAAATGGACTGGCTCATCAGAGAACAGAACACAGAGGTGACAAATGGACTGGCTCATCAGAGAACAGAACACAATGGTGACATTTGTTTATATCATCAGAGAATGTAGAATACAGCCGTAACACTACGCTCACATATTACAAGTGAACAGAACACAACAGTCACAAAGGACTCGCCAGTGAACACAACACAGCTGTGACATCACCAACTCACCACAGCACAGTGTTGCCGGTGACGAGGGCGATGGAGGAGTTCCAGCCGTACACAGCCACGGGGAAGTTGAAGGCTGTGATCACCCCCACTGTGCCCAGGGGGTTCCACTGCTCAATCAGCATGTGGCCAGGTCCTGTCACACAATACAATACACAAATACGAGGTGTACCAGCTGTCGTTGGGAACAGCTCCAGTCCATCCATCTGACACGGTTGGAGCCAAAACATCAACAATTTGCTTTCCATTCCACCCGAAACCACAGCCAAATTGAGGCCAGTAAACAAAACCAGTCTGATCAAACAAGCTTTTGTTACAACTGGCACCAGTGACAAAAGGAACTTTGTCACATGAAAGGGGCTTATAACCATAAAAACACTTAAAAAAATCTGCTCCAATGTAACTGATTCTGATAGACCAAGTTTTGTACATATTTTCCAAAACCATGTTAGCTCGCCTGGTGAATACATTTTCACAGGAACACAAAATCAGCAGTTGCAAACAGCAGACAGCATAGTAAATACACTTTTTCACAAAGCTGACCAAAGGATCTAAAGGCCTTCCAGAATTATGTCCACTCATGACTTTCATAGTTGTCAATCTTTTGAGGTCAATCTTTCAGAGCCAGCGAATGAAAAGGGCAGTCTGGCTTTCGAATATTTTTTCTTTTTATTATGGGGCCACCGGCCTCAATTTTTTCCCACATTCTTTTTTTTTTTTTTTTTTTTTTTTTTTTTTAGTGGGACCTCCTCTATCCTCATTCTATTTCCTACTTCTTCACTTTTTTTTTTCCCCATCAAAAACTCACACACCATGCATAGTCTGTTTGCTTCATTACAGATGGACATTTGTTTGCTGTTTTGATGTTTTCATGTTTGATACAAAGTGTCTGGGCTCACTCATGTTCTAATGTTTAGTGTGCCAACACTTTCACTCTGTTGCATTTACCAATTACACTAAAAGAAACTTTTAAACAAAACAGCAAAGACTATGGTGCTTATGAGATACACACAGTGTGTGTGTGTGTGTGTGTGTGTGTGTGTGTGTGTGTGTGTGTGTGTGTGTGTGTGTGTGTGTGTGTGTGACAGCTTGCAAGCAAATGTGTGTTTGAGAGATAGAGAGAAAATGAGAGGTGAGAGAGAGAGGAAGACAGACAGACAGAGAATGGCAAACAAATATAAAGACAATAAGATGGAAAGAGAGACTGTGAGTCAAACAGACAGACACATACACACACAGACACTCTGTCTGGCTTTTATCTCTGTAGACAAGATATATACTCCCAAATGCTTCTAGTGAAGACTGTAACATTTCAAAAGAACAGTACCACCACAGGTAATAGTTGACATTAGCTTGTCATCAATTTGAGCTTAATTTTTTAGGGTTTCACCTTGCTTTTTAATCACCCCATCCACCCACCCACCACCCATTTGTGTATCAAAATTTTCTAAATTCTGCATTTCCTTTTCTTACCACCTTATTGTTTTAAATCCGAATCTTTAAAATGGAGACATCCCTGAAACATCCTGAAGGACTAACAGGTAAAAGATAATGCTGCTTTTCGCCCAGCCGACCGACAGCAAAGGGCCATAAAAGGGCTGTCACTGTGTTGAGTCAATTCACAAATCATTTAAAAAAAACAAAAAAAAAAAACCCTCATTCACACAACCCTTAAAAATACATCTTACAAAAACACACTGGAAAATTTTGTAAGAAATTTTTCTTCTGTAAAATCTTAGATCAGATGAAGAATGTTCATCTCTTTCAGAAAATTCAAAGATCACATCAGGTGGGACATCTCTTGAGCAAGGTTTTCATGAAGTCTATTGTAAAGTGTTTCTGTCTCACATCGTGCAAGTCCCAACACTCTAAAAGAATATGTTTCACTGTGAGTGATACATGGAATGGCACCATGGAGCCTCTTCACCTGTTAAAAGGTAAGAATGGGTGGGTGTAAAGGAGTGGTCTGTATGCAAATGGCACAAGAATGTTTCTACTTTACGGCCACCTCAGGAACAATGTAAAAACTTTCATGTTTGAAGGACTAGCAGCTATGGACTTACGTTCAGAGGGGGGGAACACATGGCCTGAGAACATGCGGGACAGGCCGACAGCGTAGTCAGCTATGTCAACGTATTCCTGCACCTCTCCTACTCCTTCTGCCACGATCTTCCCCATCTCCAGCGACTCCTGAGCAGAAACGTCACAATGATGATGAGACAACAAATAGCATTGTAACATGGAAGAACTGCTGATAAGGAATAAAATTCATCAGTTATTGCTTTTTTTGTTTTTTCTTCAGAGATGTTGACATAATGCAGACTATGGTATCTTTATAACAAGAAATCATTTAATACAGATAAAGTACACAAACCAAACAAACTAGAAAAAGGACAAAAATTTCATTCTGTCAATCTTTGCCACATCACTGCTTTATAATGACCCCCCCCCCCCCCCCCCCCAACACACACACACACACAAACAACTACTTATCAGTTCAGCAAACTGTGATTTAAAAAAAAAAAAAAAAAAGATCTGAACAGACAATTGCATTGTTTGAAAGAACAAAAAAGAACACCAGTGAGTGTGATTCAACATTTTCCATCACTACTGCACAAAACATAACAAACCTGTTCATTCCAACCAATTCCCTTCCCCGGAAGTCTGAATCAGGTAAGAACAAGACCAAAAAGTAAGGGAATGGGTGGTTATATGTGACTAAGAACAGGTGCAAGAGGTCTGATCAAGTTTGGACAGACTGGACAAGATGACAAGAAACTACAGAAAGAATCAGAAAGGCCAGACGTGGTGTAGAAAAAATCAGGACGGAAAGAAAAGTTGAACGTCGGGTAAAGGTAAGCAAGGTTGGAAGAGATCTCATCAGGTAAAGGTTACGTACCAACGTGCAGCTTTGGTAAGATCAGAAGAGGGTAGCTAAGGTTGGAGACACTCAGAAAGACTGATCTAGTTTAAATTTGTATGGAGAAGATTAGATAAGCTTACAAATGGTCGAGATTCAGACATAAGCTTACAAATAATGAGATTAACATTCAGATAGCTTATTCATATATGGCTAAGGCCCTGCGTCAAAGGAGTAATCACAACATTTCATAATTATTTTAGCAAGCAATATTTCAGAAAATCAGATGTAAATCCACAGTGTAGTGAGTGCTTTCACACTGCGAAAAATGCAGACAAGCTGAGAGACAGACTGGGAAGTTAGGAAAGGCTGGATTAAGTTATATGTTTGGAACGGGTATGTTTGATTTGGCTGGCTGATCATTTTTACAAGTTATAAAAGCACAGCAGCACTGAACCAGCAAACAAAGTGTACTGCATTCACATCAGCTTACCCTTTAACTACACATTAATTGATAAACACTCATTTATGCACACACTAATTCATGTTAACAAGCACACGTGAGAAGATTCAAACACCTCAAAATACCCACCAACTTTCCAGGAGCGTTATCTTCTTTCGGAGTGCCTCTCCCCCATCTGTCTGACGATTTCCCCTCTCTGCGGCGCTGGAATCTGCCATGCAAAGAAACTACATGTCTATACCATACAGACATATTGTAGGCACAGACACCATGGTGGGGAGGAGATGGGAGGGGAATGGAGAAGGGCTGGAAGGATTAACAGGAGAGAGAGAGAGAGAGAGAGAGAGAGAGAGAGAGAGAGAGAGAGAGAGAGAGAGAGAATATGACTTTCAAAATACAGCATGGAAGTGCATGCAAAAGCTTTGCAATAAGCATGTCATTGATATGAACATGAATTATTCAACAGCTGAGAGTGCTACAAAATGACTATTTAAGGCTATCAGTTAGAGATGGTTGTCTGCCTGCAGATGTAACGACCTGCTGCCTGGCAATCATCTGTCCACCCTTCCTTGGACAGCAACAAAAAAAGATCTGTCTGCAACATTTATTCTGCAATGCCAGAATGTTTCCCTCCGATCTACTGTCAGTGCTCACAAAGAATGACTGATATTGATTTACTGAGATCTATTTTCACGAGGAAGCTGACAAACTTGGCCTTCCAGATATGGTTCTTTCTTATCATCATGGCACTCATAGTCAGGGCAAGCCATACCTCGACTTCCTTCATTCAGGTAAACAATACAAACAGCTAGTACCTCACACCGGAATGGAACATTCCTCCCCCTTACCCTCAACGCTTCTTTCACATTAGTTTTCACCACTGACGAAACGGATGAAGAGCTTCACTTCAAACAAAATGAAACAGATTTCTTTCTCCTTACAGAATTTGGGGAAGATGAGGAGGAGAAAGCAGAAGTCATGGAGAAGGTGGGGGCAGAGGATGGAAAGATCCCCAGGTGGAAAATGATGGAAGGAGTCTGTGCTGGGACTGCAGTAAGCTAACATAAAGCTCAAACATCAGTCACTGCGTTTCTTAGCTGTAACTTCAACCATCCTGCTTCTGAATTAAAACAGTCTACATAATGATAATAACAAACCTCGCCGTATATTTGATAAGTTTTCAATTTTTAAACTGAATACCATTTTTCCTGTAGATATTCAGACTCTTTGTGCTATTCCAGCTGTACACAATTCAAAAGTTCAGTGGGTTATGCCATGCCAAACTCTTGGATGTCTGTTCTAATGCACTGATCATTAGGTCAGAAATCTAAAGATCACTAGATCAGAAATCTAAGCACAACACAGTTTTGACTCTGGAGTGTGTTATTTGGTATCGCACTATTGTCATGAACAATACAAAACTCTGTGCAATGAAATTGTCAAAGTTTTTGTATACATCTAAGAATGCTGAAAACACACGTTTACACAAAATAAAGTTGAACAGACTTAGAGCGTTGAAATATATAGAAACGAATCACAGACAATCATCTCACCTCTGCCCATTCTTGCCACGCTGCCTTGGAGGCCTGAATGGCTTTCTCATAGTCTGCAGGACTCCCCTGCCACACAGTTCAGTGTATTAGGTCATTCACACTCCAACCGAAACAGACAGGAACAATGATACATACACGACACCTGTGACTGTTCACTCCTGGTCCAAGCTGAACGGCAAATGGTCTGTATTTTACCAGACATGTTTAGACACTGTGCATAGCATTATAAATGACAGAAGTTCAACAGTGTGTTTCTTTCCATTACTGTCCATACCATCACAACTAACAGAATTTCAAGAAAGTTTCGTTCTATTCCCCACTACAATTCCTCACTTCCTTCTATCTTTGGGAACACTTTTGATACACAGTGAAAAAATCTGTTTTCTTTTAATTTTTTTTTTTCTATAGCATGACTATGAGTTTTTTTGTGTAGATACATGTTTCAGTGTTCTATATAGAAAGAAATAAAATGGAGGCTTGGTACTTCTGCTGAAAAATCATGTATTAAAATTTCAGCATGAGGTATAAACACATACTAATTTTTATTCTCCTGAAGTAAAACCATTCATGCTCTGCACCATGTGAGAACAAAGATTTTTTTCTTCGACCATTTTCAAATTTCTCTTCATCATTTCCCATTACTGATGAAATAATCGAGAAGCATATCTGTGTTTTTCATCTGTTCAACGTCAAAAGATAAACTATTTTTTGTATACTTGAGCAAATTTCTCTCTTCATCATTTCCTTTATTGATGAAATGATTGAGAAGCATATCTATGTTTTTCATCTGTTCAACGTCAAAAGATAAATTATTTTTTGTACACTTGCAAGTTATCCTTCTTCTTGCTCTTATTTCCACCTGCAAGAGATCAAGACCTTGCTTCATTGTGTTTCAATGCCCCTTATTTTTTTTTTTTTTTTTTTTGCGTAGAAAGTGTGAACACTCTTTACATTTAAAGAGGAAGAGGTACCTTCACACTTTTAGAATGAGTAACGCCATAGCTACCAAACTTCTGAAGTCAAAATTCAGAAACCAGGAGATGAAGGGGGTGGGTTGAGCTGAAGTGAGGGCGGTATAGTTTTTGACTGAAACCATTTCTAAACCCCCTTACGTTTCTGTAGACAATTTGCAGTTTGAAAATGAAAATGCATTTTCAACACATACAATTCCCATCATCCATATAACTCTGCTTTTAGACTTTATTCTGCGTTATACTGTTAACCCTATACAAAACATCATTTCCCAAACCCCATTTTGTTCAGGAAAATTGTGAAATTCTGGATACTTGACTAATTCAGGCCTGTAGGAATAATTTCTATATCAGGAAAATCACAGCAAAAAAAAACAAAAACATTCAGATGGGTAAGCACCCATAACTGACACATTCATCTTAGTGACAAAATAGAGAAAGACCTGAAAGCTTTTGGAAGTACCTGTCTGACTTTGGCAATGGGCTGGTTGTTGGTGGGACACAAAGATGTCACCTCCTGCAGTGAAAACAACATCATCATTATCACTTAACTGCAAAACAACATAGCAAACAACAACAACATAAACAGTATGAATGTGTCAGCATTACTACACTGACAGACCCAGGCACTTAGTATCATGTGACAAAATATTGCTACTTACATGTTATTGTCCATCAATAGTGAATCATACAGACTATGCATGGTGAGCGTGTTTTAATAGCGGGGAAAATCTTTTGTTACTCCCTTAACTGAGACGTGCGTAAGTACCTTAGAAACGGATTCTGTCTTACTAGTCATTTTAGAAATGAACCAGGAACTTAAATATTTCCTGTTTATTTCTAATTGCATGTCACAGTACTATATCATATAACACTGAATGATATTATTCACAAAAACTCTCTCTCCCTACCTCCCCCCTCTCCCCCTGTCTCTCTCTCTCTCTCTCTCTCTCTCTCTCTCTCTCTCTCTCTCACTGACACCGGTTGTCTTGCTGCAGGGCTTTCCTGGTGTCTTTCTTGTAGTCTCCTTCTGTTCACTGTAAGGATGGCCTTCTAGGGGAATAGTGGGAATGTTCTTCATTGCCCACTTCTGGCATCATCCTTGCATACTTATTTTGGTCTTTTGTTTCAAGGATGGTTCCTGGAAGATGTCCTGGCCTTTCTCTCTTCCTTCCTTTTTTTTTTTTTCTTCTTCCCCCCCCCCCCCCCCCCCCCCCCCCCCCCCGTACCTTTTTGTTACATACTGTGTGAAAGTGTCACTACACCATACACACTAGTACAAAAATGAACCTTGACACGCTGTATCAAATGCCAAAACATTAAGGTCAGTTAAAAAAAATGTCCATGGTAGCAATACAACATACTGACCTCAGTGGTGCCTGAGAGTTGGGAAACAAAACAGCCTTTACCAAAAAAAAAAAAAAAAAGAAAGAAAAAAAAAAACCCAGTAAAGGCAGGGGTGGTGGAGGGATGAACAAAATTATTGAAAAAATCACTTTACAGAGTTATCTTATGTGCATGCATTCATCAGTATGAGACTGTTACTCTGAATCTTTGTGATCAATAATATATTTTCATCATGTTTTGAATACCGTGAGTCAAGAAGAAAAGAATGTCTTCCCCAGTAATGCTCTGCCTTATCTTTAACTGGTTTGTGTGTTCCTGCTCTTCATAAAAAGAAACCCAGAGACAGAGACAGTGAGAGAACACACACACACACACACACACACACACACACACACACACACACACACACACATACACACAAGGAAGGAGAAATAAAAAATCAAAGAAACAACGGCAAACTTTTGAAGTGAAAGATGATGATGCATATGTTATCTTCAGTTCCACTGAAATGGCTTTACAAAGATCCTCATAATCTGCTAGTTTATGAACTTGGGAGTATTACTACTAGTACTGTATAATGGGTCCACATGGATCTTGACTTACCCAGATACAGGAGCAAATCAAGTTAAAAGTACTAAAATATCATAACAGTTATCTTTTTTAGTAATTTTCCGTAAATGGATGTGCTTCTGTAACACTGTGTGTATGTGTATTTCTGTGTGTGCATGCGTGTGTGTGTGTGTGTTAATGGATGTGCATAAGTAACTCTGAGAGAGTGTGTGTGTGGGTGAGAGAGAGAGAGAGAGAGAGAGAGAGAGAGAGAGAGAGAAGAGAGTGTGTGTGTGTGTCTGTCTGCCTGTGCGCACCCGCATAAATAGATGTGCATATACTCTGAATGTGTGTGTGTGTGCGAGTGTATGTGTGTGCATGCATGCAGACGTGTGTGTGTGTATATATGTGTGTGTGTGTGTGTGTGTGTGTGTGTGTGTGTGTGTGTGTGTGTGTGTGTGTGTGTGTGTGTGTGTGTGCATGCAAATATGTGTGTGTGTGTGTGTGTGCGCTCGCATCTATCTGTGCACCTCTGTATGTGAGTGTGTGCTGAGGGAGGGTTGAGGGGCTGGTGTGGGGGCTTGTTTGTCCTGTGGGCAAAGTGTCTTCTTCTTCCTTCACAGTGACCACAATCAACTTGATTATTCTGTCACTTATGCAAGGGGTCCGAACAGAAGAGAGAGGAAACAACAACAACAACACAAAAAAAACCTGAGCATGGCTGTTAATGGAAAGTGGAGGCCCTTGACACAAAAGTGTTGATGGTCTTGGCCTCTACAACGCCCTGGGGCAGCTCGTTCCAGTCTTTAATGGTACGAGGAAGGAACGCCTGCTGTCTGTACTGCGTTCTGCACTGCATAATGGCAAACTGCTGATCGTGACCACAGCATCGGCATGGAGGTGCAGGGCGCAGGCCGGCTTTGATGCCTTCTGTGTGCTGACCAGATTGTTATGTATCTTGTACAGCATGGATAGGCGTGCTGTACGTCGTCTGTCCTGGAGACTGGGCCACTTCAGTTCTTCAAGCATGGCGGAGGGGCTGGAGGTGTTGTGGTAGCGCCTCGTCACGAAACGGGCTGCCCTGCGCTGCACTGTTTCAAGCTTACGGATGTTCTGCTCAATGTGTGGATCCCAGATGCTGCTGGCATACTCCAGGATGGGTCACACAAAGGACGTGTAGGCCATTTCCTTGATCTTCCTGGAGCTAACTTTGATGTTACGACGCAGAAAGCCTAGGGTCTTGTTGGCTTTGTTGCACAGGTGGTTGATGTGCATGTCCCAGCTGAGATCGCTGCAGATGGTGACGCCTAGATACTTGGCGCTGGTGACAGTCTCCAGGATATGGCCGTGCAGACAGTAATCAAAGCGGAGGGGGTTCCTGCTGGGGGTCACAGGCAGAGTGGTGCATTTTCTAGGATGAAAGGCCATGTCCCATCTCTTCTCCCACGCAGCAAGCTGGTTGAGGTCTTGTTGTAGATGAGCCTGGGCTGTTGGAGAAGTGACCATGTTGTAAACCGCCATGTGTCATCCGCAAACAGGCGTGACCTCGTAGTCAGGGCATCGGGCAGATCATTTATATAGATCAAGAACAGACAAGGCCTAAAACTGAGCCTTGTGGGACTCCGGACCTGACTGGGATGAAGTCGGAACGCTCTCCGCTGATGACCACCGCCTGCTTTCTGTCTCTCAGGAAGTCAGCTACCCAGGTGTTGGTCTCTCCTCGAACACCGTAGTAGTTGAGCTTGTGAGTCAGGAGGCTATGGTTGACCTTATCGAAGGCCTTGGCAAAGTCCAACACCAAGATGTCGGTCTGCTTCCTGCTCTCCATGTTCTCAAACAGCTCGTTGGTGAAGTCAAGGAGTTGGGTCTCGCAAGATCTTCTCATGCGGAAGCCATGCTGTTGATTACAGAGGATGCCGTGGTCTTCGAGATGGTTCATGATGGTGCTGGTCAAGATGTGTTCCAGCACTTTACAGCATAAACTCTCGTCAGAGAGACTGGTCTGTAGTTTGCCCGGGTTATACTGCTCTCCTTTCTTGAACACTGCGCGTACATGGGCAGTTTTCCAATCAGCTGGTAGGGTGCCAGTACTGAGTATTGACTGAAGACTGGAAGATGATGGTAAGAGCTGGTGCCACTTCATTTGCCAGCTCCTTCAGGATCCTAGGGCTGATGTTGTCGGGTCCGGTGCTTTTCCAGGTTTCAGGTTGCTGATGAGCTTCTTCACCCCGTGGATGTTGATGTCAACCTTGTCTAGGGTTGGAAAGTCTCTGAGTGGAAGTCTACATTTTTCCTGGAATTCCTCCTGTGAGTAGGTCTGGCCGCTGCTGAATACAGACTGGAACTGGCAGTTCAAGATGCCTGCCTGTGCTTTTGGGTCAGACACTAACCTGCCTTCTTCCTTCAGCGGTGCGACACACCGGCGTTGGATGACTTCAGGTGTTTTATGTATGACCAGAAGCATTTGTTCTTGGCTGCTTGCTTAGAGTCTGCTTCATCGAAGGTGTCATCAAGGTAGGACCAGTATGCTCGTCGTAGTTGGCGCTGGACCTGTCTTCGGAGTTGCTTGTGCTGCTGTTTCAGGTCTTCTGTCCCTCGCTTGCACATCTTCTTGAAGATGCGCGATCTCGTCTGTTGATGAGTCGGCGTAGGGCTGGGGTGATCTGGGGCTGGCTTTCCTTTGACACGGACCTGCTTATGGGGGATGAACTGCTTGACAGCTGCATGAAGAGTGTCTCTGAAGTAAACCCACAGCTCTTCTATAGTAGCAGTGTCCTTCATCTCTTCCAAGGTGTTGGGTGAAGTCGGTCACAGACTTCCCTCTGCTACTGTCCAAAGGCACAGGCTTGGTCCCCACTCAAGACACCCAGGTATTAAGGTGAGATTTACGCCCCACTCTCGTTTAATATTCTCTTTGGAGCTATGTGCAGATTCCAGTTCCTTCCAAGTCCTTCAAGTAAGACTTTAAGTAGAGGTCTTGTGCATGTATACAATGTCTTGCACACAAATTAAATCCCAATCCGTTTTAAGGAAAAGTAGGCCATTGTGTGCATTTTATGGATTACAAGAATACCCATGGGTACTATACTGCACTAGCATGGATCTTCTATTTTATGAAAATGGCTGTCTTAGAATGTAGGCCAATGGAGTGGGACACAAGTCTCACCTTTGACGTTGACGTGCAACCCCCCCCCCCCCCCCCCCCCCCCCCAACATGTGTACTTCTATTATACAGTGTGCACCCAGCACAACACACTAAAAGACCTTGCTAAAGACATCAGGTTCCACACAAGACATCCAATCAGAACTGGAGAAACGCTTCACACCCCCGTGACCTTGACCTGACGTGCCACTGGTAAATCGTCATGTTGTTCACGTTGTCACTTACGCCATTTCCACAGACACTCAGTGTCCCCCATAAAAACCAAAAAACTGTTAATTAGCAAATCTTAGAGACAAGAAATATCTTCAAGCGATTTCTCACATCTAGAAATAAAAATCATAAGAAACGTGCTAGCTGCACGTTACTGAAACAACTCGCACTTACGCCTAGCACGGACGTAAGTAAGCCACATATTACACCGGGGGTCTGTGACCTCACCTCGCCTGTCGCTCCCCATGTTCCCGTGTACACGCCTTCGTTCTGCGCTGACAGGCCAAGTTCCTTGAGCCAGGCATACTTAGGGTCTTCAATCAACAACCCTGACATTGCGGAGTAGTTACGGGAGCAGCGAAGGAGGCAAACCTGCCGTCTATTTCCAAGCACGCGTCCGCAGACCCGGAGATAAGCGACAGCAGCCATTTGGAGATTCTACAGCCTGACTGGAAAAAACGCTCCGAGTGGGAACCTTAGCAAATAAGAATGGAACTGGTCGGCTAGAAGCAATAAGAACTAAGAAGTGATATGCCTATGACACCGATCCGCTCAACCGTAAAATTGGCGGTGTGAAATTGACCATCGGTCTCCATATAACTGTCAGTTAATGAGTTGTTAAAGAACAGAGAAATATTAACCAAATCAAAGTCTTCATCAAGTTTTGCAGAACAAGTTTGTCTCACTGAACAAGGCGACATGACGTAAGGCCACGATGACATATGAAACTACGGAAGTTTTAAGACGTTACCAGTCGCCGTGGTTAGCCTCGCGGGCTCCCGGCCGGAAAGTCATTGGTTCGATTGCCACCAGACTTTGGGTTTGCAGTGGGTTCAGTCAAGAACAGTGGTAGGCTTACCACACAGTCTCTCAGAAAAGAAAAGAAAAAGAATCTGAAGGCTGGTTTTTATGAACACGTTGGATCAATCGTGAAAGCGGCGTAACAAAGGGATATGTAGACTACTATCTCCAATACTCAACGCGCTGACAATAGCAGAAATCTTGACCGCTGCGGGTCTCGCGAAAGCAGACCCAACGCCCTCTCAAGAACCCTTCACGCTGCTTCCCACCAAAGATGAGGCACACACAAAATACTAAACAGCTATTAAAGGAAAAGTTATTAGATCTAAAACAATCGCGTTTACTTTAGCCAACCATGTCATTTCAACAACAACAGAAAAAAACCAGTCAAGAAGAAGGGAAACGAAACCAAGCAAATGGCAGAAGAAAGCCGGCAGATAACTGAACCCAGCAATAATACAAAATCATGCTGATCCCAAAGCTTCTCTGGGAGCCACTGATCAAAACGATAATACGGTGGAATTAATTAGTGGAGGCCAAGGGCAACGAATACACAAGGAAATGGCTTGTCACTAAGCAAAGCTGAAGAGAGGAAAGCATGCTTGAGGACTCCAAAGACAAAGGTGTGAGATCAGTCCATCCCGAGCTAAAGACCAGCAGAAAATGGAAAAAAGTTGTGGAGGCAGTTGACATGGCATTCCAAGATCAGTGGCAGCCTGCAGTGCCAAAGAACAGTTCAGTCACAAACCACCCCCACGGATGAGGTAAAGAAAGTGAATAGAAAGCCAGAACCAAATCCCCAGTGTCCTTCAGTGATTTGATCGGCATGGAGGAACTTGAAGATCAGCAACCAATGGATAAAAGCTGATGGAGTGTGCCTTCCCTAAGAGCAAAATTCGAGTAGCATCGAAAAGTTTGGACGTCGGGGGGGGAGGGGGGTCTCTTCACTGTCATGGTAGCCAGACAGACTAGGAAATACCTGGCAGACAATGAGTCTCAGTCTCCGAATAGGCCACTGTGATTTGGGAAGCACTCCAAAGGCCTATGGCAGAGAAAGAAATGGGGCCTTGGTGTGGTGGGGCTCGATCTGGCAGGCCTACATGCACATGGATTAGTTTCATACAGGATATATGGCTCTCGAGATGTGTATCATGTCCCAAAGGAATCAAAGGAATGCTGAGGAAGTATTTCCATGGCTTCTCAAGGAGCTTCTCCACAATAGATTACAACAAATTGGATCAGTCTGGAAACTGGCAAAGCAGTGGGCTGTGCAATATCTCCAGTACTGTTTGTGTTGGCAAATCATCTGTAAAGCTACCATGAGCTGTTCAGGTCCGGCAGGCCTCTCTGGAACCAAACGCCTCCTCTAAAAGCCTTCACGGACCACACAACAGCGCTTCCAACAAAAGAAGGTGAGACACAAAACTCTGACGCAGTTAGACAAGTTAATTGCTGCATCCAAGAAGAATTTCCAGCCAAAGAAATCATGAAGCTTCTCCCTGCGAAAGGAAATGCCACTAACAAAGACACTAAGGGCAAGGCAGAGGCAGCTGAAAATAGTTCCAGTTTGACCTGGTGGAGGAGGAAAAAGAGTGATCTTCATAAAACCTAATTAGAATAATAAGACCCAACTTGGAATAGGTGTCCTATAAGGGTGTGGGTAAGGCACGCCTCGAGACGCCCACCCTCCGTATAGGAGAGAGAAAACTCCCGATTCCAAACACGGTAGATGGAGCTCGTTAGCCTTGACAGGCAGTCCATCTAGGAGAAGGAAAACTCTGACTTCAAATCTGGACAAAGCCTGAACGGTGGAGCAGTCAGGAGTTTTCTCCTAACGACTGCAAAAGCGGATGAAGACACTCTAGAAATGGATAGGAAAGACTCATAAGCCGTGGTAGGCAGCTTACCTAGGAGAAGGACACGCTGAATTCAAACCATGAGCTACTCTGAAGACAGCACATGTTGGCCTAGGACAGCGGGTAGACCTGATCCAGCACCCAAAGCACAGAAGAAGACCAGACACGTACGCATCACACCCATCATGGTCATGCGTCAAACGGATGTAAGATGGTATGGTGCTCGTCCCGCGGACCGCCAGGCGGTGACAATGCCGGGCCCTCAGCCTCAAAGGGGCCCACCCTCTGCTACTGGAAAGACAACGCATCAGGGATTGACAGCCTGAGGCGTGAGTTTTAGCCCGGTGCAGTGGAACTCCAAGAAAAGCTGCGGGGAACGGCAGACTCACTCTGACGGACCGCTGACTTTGCCAAAGCTACCGGACTTTGTATCTGACCAGCACGACCAGGGTACGCAGAAGAAGAAGAAGAAGAAGTGTTCTCGTCCCACCTTCTGAGTCACCTCAGTGGCATTGTTTTGCACTCATGCTGCTCATTCCGACCCCGCATCCATGGCAACAGCCTGGCGCATCTCTCCACAGCCCCAGCACCGGCAATCCACAGGGACCAGTCTATATTAAGTCGTCAGAGGCAACTCACCCGAGGAGACACTTCCCTGAGGTTGTGTATGGTTGGAGGAGACACTGCACTGCTGCCGGGTCTCTTTGGTGGTGTTCAGTGATGCCTGTTTTTTTGATCCAATGTTTACAGGACAATCTACTAAGTCTTCAACTGATGACAATAAAAAAAAATGTTTAATCGCAGAGCCAGCGGGAGTGAGCTGTCCCATCAGAGAGTGCCACCACGTCCATCCGGCGACAGTCCCCCATGAACTTGCCGATACCTGACACATACAAACTGCACTCTTGTGCTCCGTGTTGACATTTCTGCTAGGTGATTTGGTGTTTTTAAGCAGCATTTGTTTGGAGTTATGTACATCGTGGGATTTCGTTATACTGTTTACTGTTCCCTTTCTCATTCCAGATTTCCTTTCATACCAATCAGAGATTACCGTATTTCTTACTGTTGTCCCTGTGCTGGACTATATTCAAGCTCAAAAGAGTCGTTTCACGATTTGAATATAGGCTATTTCTAGTTCTGTCTGTCACTCGGAGCACAAGCAGTTTGAAGTGTGTAAGCCTGAGGTGAATTACTCCTTAGCCATTTCGAATATTTTGAACGGTCCCGAAAAAAGTAAAAATTTTCTAGTGCCAACTAGTAGCGGAAAATAACGCCTTCCACTACAAATAAAAGAGGGTGGAGGTGAAGTTTCCTGTAACACCTACTCTATAATTGTTCTTTTTAGTAATAGAGAGTAGACGCGGAGTCTTTCTCTAGGGGGGGCGCACCTTCCACAACTCGTCACACACACACACACACACACTTTCCCGCCACCTTTCCCTCCTTTACCCGCCAAGCTCTTTTCCTTTATTTCTGTGGAATGTTTCCCTCATTCTTTATGTATTGCTGTTTGA
The DNA here is from genome assembly GCA_016801955.1 of Conus betulinus. NCBI lineage: Eukaryota > Metazoa > Mollusca > Gastropoda > Neogastropoda > Conidae > Conus > Conus betulinus. The sequence goes on along the minus strand of JADBJO010000048.1, from coordinate 1,031,201 downwards.
GTGTTAGGCTAGGTCCCTTACGTCGTATTCTGGGTGTAGCGTTCCAGAGAGTATTTCTTTTTGTGGGCATGTATTTCAGTTTTTACTAATGATTTGGACAAGGATACCTTTGCAACGGTGCGTTCTTTGTTAATCGATTGCATAGGTAAGATATGAATTGTGTTTACAGAACTTTTCTTTTCTGCGAGATGACAGCTGATTTGTGGTATTGGCAGCAAGCATGGAGAATGTGCCCCTCACTGTTAGGAGTGTGGAGTGTAAATCTCTGTAGAAAGGCCCACAGCACGCAAGAAAAGACCACAGCGTCGGCCCATACGTGCGTCTGTCCTGTTCACAGCGGTCGGCATGGTAAAGTGAGTTTGTGACAGGATGACCTTTTGCAGACAGATGTCGCTATGTTCTCTGTGTGTGTGTGTGTGTGTGTGTGTGTAAAGAGGATGCCCAGCATCAAGCAGCTGAAGACACCTATACATTCCTGCAAAATTTCGTGAATTTTCAAACCTCTTCGGACTAAGTTTGCTTTTTGCATGTAAACATGAGAGAACCATAAGAAATCTATCACTCTCTTGTAGGAAGTTCCAACAGCGACAAGTTGCTGTCCCGTGAAACACCGTCTTGAACCTCGCATTTTGTATATAGGCCTAAAAACTTGTGTGAAATGGTTGTTATTCCCCTTCATTAGGGGCAATGGCCTATATGAATGAATCTCTCTCTCTCTCTCTCTCTCTCTCTCTGTCCATGTACTATGAATCTGCCTGAATCTAAAATGATGGTCTTCTGTAAAAAAATGGCTGCTCATCTAACAGACAGCGATTGTATATTGATGACGATGAGATTCAACACTTGTAATTAGGTCTATTCATTGCATATTTTGGACCGATCTGTTTCCAAGAGATTATCCCACATTGCTGCAATCGGAGATGTGGATTTTATGGAAGCTGTCTTTGAGGTCCCAATATTATGTTGTCGGTGACCGAATCGCGTTCAAGACATGAAAGCCCTATAGTTGCTGACGATAGTTTGGGAACACTTTGGACTGAAAAATCCGACATCAACAGAAATAGACAGATTGTAACCAGTAATGCTGTGTGCGTGCGTGTGCGTGTTTGCGTGCGCGCGCGCGCGCGCGTGTGTGTGTGTGTGTGCGTGCGCGCGCTCGTGTGTGTGTGTGTGTGTGTGTGTGTGTGTGAGAGATATATCAATGGGAGTTGAGAAAGTGGGAGACGTCTTTCGTAACCGCCTTAACTTACTTGAATGAATCCATAATCCGCTAAACAAAATGAAAGTCCATTAAAAATGTGTGTGTGTGTGTGTGTGTGTGTGTGTGTGTGTGTGTGTGTTCATATTTGTTACAGAAATAGACAAATCTCCCAACAGCACTTCGATCTGATCGAATTCGGGGCTGTCATTCTTGCCTGTGAAGTGTAGGGTAGTCTAGGACATGGACTCGTATAGTGAGAGATAGTATTGTACTAGTCAGGCTTACATGGTCCAGTAACAGCAACGGGAGATCCCGCAGCATACGACTTGGAAGCTGCTATGTCATGCGATGCGTGAGGCGGCGATTATCACTCTCCAGCAGAATCAGTCAGTGGTCAACGATCCCACTGAACTCACTCCACATGCTATATATACTGGTATCATATCCACGCCGCACTGCACTCATTGCGATGTGGCATAGCAGAGGGCGTTGTTGAAGGAGAGGTGGCAGATCTTCGAGGGACGCTGATGTGAAAGATCAGCGTCAGGGCGCGGCGGAGTCAACCTTCCAGCCAGTGTGGGTGATGACGGGTCTAGCGTGTGTCGCGGAGGACGGCTTCTGGATGTGTGGGGTGGTCGGTGATGGAACGCTGCTTGACAACGATAACCCTGGCCTGGCAAACCATGTTTTCGGTTTGGCATGGGCACACGACGGGCTGAAAAATTGCCTTCTCGGCCGTCATCGGTGAGGACCATAGAAGGGAAACGTGCAACGCCCCAGTGACGTCCGTCCTGCTCTCTCTCTTTGAGGCCGCTTCAGGTGGCTCACAACAATCGCCACCAGAGCAAGAAGGTCGCTTGGCAGCCCTGAAGACAGGCCTTTTTGGCAGAAGGAAGCAGAGTGTCAGCGCTCATAGTCGCCGACCCACTCCACAAAGTGGACACCAGTTCACAAGGAACCAGAACCAAGTGCTGGACACCACTAAAAAGCAGGAACAAAGAAGAGGACTCCGACCCCCTGTCTGGTACAAAAATCAGAACAAGATCGGACGTTCCCCGTAACCAAGCCCGACTCCTGCCAGCGACCAGACACTCCCGCCACCAAAACTACAGACTTCGGTCGGGGACACCTCTGGCCAATATGACGGACGATAAACCCATCTCATTGTTACGCTATGCTACATGGCCAGTTCAGCTTCGACCATCCACTTTGTTTTATTTTATCATTATCTTTTTTATCCCTCAAAGTGTCAGCCAGATCAACCAGAGCACTTGCTTTGCCAGACATAATGGGAAGACCATGTACACTGTACATGGACCAGCCAGTCAAGGCGCCATCTGAAAGATACTGTGGAGTGTAATTTGAGCGTTTTCCATTGGTGATGAAGTCGCTCCACTTCATGCCCAAGATCTTTCTGGAGCAAACCAGAGGCGAGAGCATCGAGCTTCTTCTGTTCTTTTGGGCAGCCTTCAGGTGCCATGAATCGCACCTATATGATAGGGTTTACGGCACATTTAAGTTTTAAGACCTAAACATCATCTTTGATGAAACCTTACTGACCAGACTTCTCAGCTCAGCGGTCTCTTCATCATAACGCTTTCCATGTATATGAAGTGTTTTTGACGTCGATCTTACTGTGACCTATAAATCAGTCTCTTTGTGGGGTAAGGTCATCTGACGTCATGTTCTTCATATTCTTTCCACACACTGGCCAGATCCCTCCCTCCTGAAGCTTCCGTTATAGATTCAAATATTCTGGGGGGAAAACTGTCGTCAAGTATGAGGGTGTGAGTGAAAAGGGACTTGCCTGACATTTTGTCTCGTGTGTGCAATATTTAAAATGCTATTTGAAGCATTCTCTTGAACGTCTGAATGTCCCTTTGAAGATCCTCAGTGTCCTTGGTGCACAGCTTGATCGTGCTATAATGATTCAAATACTGTCTGGGGAAAACCCGGATGTCGTCAAGTGGAATGTACCCCGGAGTTTTGTCATGGCATACACAGCCAGACGGAGCCTTAGGATGACTTCGTATACGGACTGACGTATATATACGTTCTTCTTCAGGACGAATGCCAGATATCTGAAGTGGTTCACAAGCTTGGTCCTGTGTCTCTCCGTTCAGGCTGATGCTGACTGCTGCTTATCAGGAACTGCCGACCATGACGTTGCTTTTCTCCAAACAGACTTCCCTCGCCTATGTTTTCTCCCGTCTGTGAGCGAGCGAGTTCCTGAGTTTTGCATCCTTATCTCCCGTTATACCTGCAGTTTTTCTCTTGCCCTGCCCATAGATATGGAATGGTTCATGTCCTCGTCGTGTTCCATGCATTACACGTTACATTTTCAACAGAATAGAAGAGACGTGCATGTGGTTATTACTTCATTCAAAACTGACATGAACGTGAAATACCTTTTCATTTCGCCTGTCCACCACCCATGCCTGCCTTCTTGGTAGGATCGTTTTCTCTCTCTCTCTCTCTCTCTCTCTCTCTCTCTCTCTCTCGTGCTGTCTGCCCTATAGGTGTTGCAGTTCCAATGCCAGCAGTCCATAAGAAGATGTGAGCGTCATATCTGTAAAATCACCCACAAGAAGAAAAGCTGCCTTCCTACCGCCTGACTGCTCCCCCCCCCCCCCCTCCCCCTCCCCTTATGTGGTGTTCATACACAGTGGTTCAATACACAGTTTTTAAAAACCATGGTGCATTGTTCTAGTGAGAATAATCTACAAGCACCCCCTGAATGATAGTAGCCACTGACGTGCGAATTGTCACCATGTCAATCTCTTCATAGATCAACAGAGGAGCTGAAATGTATTTTGCCTCACTTTTGCACAGTTCACCATTGTCAGAATTCCATTTGCTCACAGAGGTCACACAAAAACCACCTATGGCAGCATGTTATGTCAACTGTTCAGCCAAGGTCGGCCACACAGCCTGAACATAGTTTTAGCCCACACATGACCCACCATGTGTGCGTTTCAAAGAGTTTGACACTATCAGAGACAAAGTGTGGCAAAACAGATGGACAACTCATGAACAGGGGGCAGACAGAGTGGCTATCACATCAACAGGTAGTAGTGAATGCCTTGGGTATGTAAAATGGAACTCTTTAGTATTGAAAGGCGAAGGCACTTATCTTCTGTATTTTCTGATCCATATCTCTAAAAAAAAAGAGCCACAGTCACCACACACACATAGATGATCTCATACATGCACACTCACATATATATACCAGTTTGACCGTTGGTATGGATGACACGTTACACATAGCATGCACCCTGAGTGAGAAATGGAAAGAATGAAGGAAGTAAGGAAAATGAGTGAACGATATTGAACGATACTGACTGGATGACACGGAAAACGACTGAATGAAGCGCCAGCTGGCAGCTCTTCAGTCGGCACTACCCAGGTAGGCAGCCCGTTGTGTAAACAAGTGTTAATTGTAAAGCGCTTAGAGCTTGGTCTCTAGCCGAGAATAGGCGCTATATAAGTATTCATTATTATTATTATTATTATTATATATATATGTGTGTGTGTGTGTGTGTTTGTGTGTGTATAGAAACATAAGATCTCATTTTTCCTTCATACATAAACACTTTGACATCCCCAAGCCCTTCTCTTTCATCAGGTTTCTTTCTATTCAAGTATACAGAACATTCGATCTTTCCAAGCACACACACAGACATTGGAATAATGAGCGTTTTGAAATATCATTCTGTTTTATTGTCATGTAAAGCGTCAATATCCAATACATTCACATTTGGTCTTTGATAATGAAGGACGCCAGTATTGAGCACAGCACGCTTGAACATTGGTCTGTTTTTGTTTGATCCTGTTTGTTGCTGTGGCTAATGATATGATGCTGTCATTACTTACTTACACCTTGTTCCCCCAAACTGCAGCAGCAGAGAAATCTTCCAGAGGACTATCTGTATGAGGCTACAGGGCTATTAGTATCACAAAGCAAAGTGACTGACGAAAATTTGCTCATGTCTCATGCTTCACTGTTTTTGTGTGGAACAACGAGGCTGTGTTGGAAGATGATATTCAACATAAGAGAGATAAGTGTTGAGAATTCTTTTCTCTAAAATTGTTCCTCTTGATCGGCGCTGACTATGGCATGCAAATAAGGGAGATAAGTATAAAGAATACTATATTTTAGATTGTTTTCCTTGATTAGTGCTGATTATGGCACACAATGGAAGCCAATGTCTTTGTTATTTTAATACTCAATAGGGGAAAAAAAGTAATTTGACAGAAACATGTGACCATAATCACACTAAAAAAAAACTTAACTAACTGAAGGACACAAGACTCTCTCAAGTCCATTCATAAACAACTAAAACGTATTCCACTTTTCATTTTACAACGCTTAGATTTATCTACTTTATCATGTAAATGTACTTATTTAGTCATGTGTTTACTTGCCATGTAAATACACTTACTTCAGTCATTCTGCTTCGTTCATATCTTACCAATGTTGTCCCTTATCACTGTATGTAAAATAGTACCACATGTATTTCAAACTACAGTCAGTAAATGAATATAAATGATGCTCAAGCATCTTTTTACAGGCAAACCTAATAACATACAGACAAGCCGGCAAGGCAGATAAATATATATGTACATGCGACCAGTAAAGCACCTGCAGTCTTGAAATATGCACATTTCATATCGCAGGTGACAAATATCCCAAGAGCCTGTGTCAAATGAATCGAGTTCAAAGCTACCCTTGAAGCACAAATCACAAGAAACTCATTTCATTTTCATCTTACACACAAAACAAACTCATCTGCATAGTCTACAAAGCATAAATCTTTCACTGTCAAAAAATAAAAAACCCTAACAATGATTTAAACAAAACCCAATCCTATATAACTTATTGCTTGATCGATCTAAAGTTTTCATAAAACAGTTTAACCGAGAAACCAGCTCAATAATGCATAAACAGGAAACACACACACACACACTCTCTCTCTCTCTCACTCACTCACATATGCATATACATACAAACTCATTTGCAAACTACATATCCTTAAATATATACACACACACCCCAAACATATGAAGACATCATACAAACAGGTATTTACATCAATCTATTTTTTTTTTCTTAATTGCATTTCCATTTCTTTCAAAATAGCAAAGAGATTGTTGGTCCACCACACATTCTGTTTACAAACTCTATCCACTGTAAACAGCAAACACTGACTTACCCAGCAATTAGCATATAAACAAAATGCATAAGAAAAAGCTTCCACATTCATATCCTATGCCTTGAATCACAAGAAACAACAACATTTACAACACATGTACAACAATTATTTTTCAGACAAAACGCACTACTTTCTCTTTGAACACAGCAGCAGTCCTTAAATTTCCAAACACAATAATAATGCCATATCACTGACCAATGTTGAACAAGTACTAAAAAAAAAAAAAAAAAAAAAACTTGTGTGCAATATCAAGATCAAATGTCCATGGCGAGGGGCCAGAGGTCATCTTTGTGGCAGGTGTGTCCTTTGTCTTTTATCGATATGAAAACTCCCTTTTCTTGGTTGCTCACAGGATCCCCTTGTTTGCTGTGCATCTAAGAGCTGTCTATCGACGAGTGCATATGCAGGTTACAAAAAAACAAACATGGAAAATACATAGAGGGAGGTGGAGGGGGAGGGCTGGGGGTGCCAGAACCTGAGGCAGTAGAGGATTATTGTCTTGTTACCATGGCAATTTATTGTATCAGCTACATGCTGTAATTGCCCCGTTTCACGGGCCTCCCCCCCCCCCCCCCCCCCCCCCCCCCCAGTCCCCGGCTTCTACTACCCCCCTACGCCCCCCCCCCCCCCCCCCCCCCCCCCTCCCCCCCCCCCCCCCCCCCCCCCTTCCCACCTGCCCTCCATCCCCCTGCATCATCGCCCTATCCATTTACAGCTTACAGTACAGCATTGTACAGATTTCACTCCATACCATCCCATCCTCTCATGTAACTTTCAAACATGCTCTTTGAAAGTCAAAAAATCAAAAAAGTTATCAAAAAATGACTTTTAAAAAAAAGGCATCAATTCTTTGCAGCAGAATCATTCGTATTTCTCCAAGGCATACTAAATTCATAAACGTGAAAAGAAAACAAACAAGAAAAAGGGTGGAACATATCAGTCCCCACCTCCCCTGTCAGCAGAAACATCAGGCAAAGAAACGATAGCGGCTAGAGATCTGTTGGCAAAGGCACACAGTAACCCACAAAGCAGAACAGTGTCCATGATCATTCAATTAAACAACACACAGTCACAATATCTATCACACACAGATCATGAATGAAGATGCCACGATACTTGATTATGAAACCTGCTCAACAACAAAATATTGCTTTGTAAGAAAAAAAAAAAACACAACTCGCTCTCTCAATGCACACACCAGTACAACTGATGACGAATGTGGTCCTCAAATAACGAAACAATCACAGACACAGTAACAAATGATGGTGCTAAAACACATCACAAACACTGTCACAGATGAAGAAAAAACACAGTTCTCAGGATCAAAACAATCAGACAAACAGCAACAGTCCCTGTACCGTTCAACTGAAGACAGCCAGTAAAACCTCACAAAATATCTAACCCACAAACACGACACTACCTGAAACCTTCCCACTTGCTGGGTATCAAGTTCTGGACTATCTGTCCAGGAAAAAACTAACTTAACAAACCAACCTCCTCTCCCTTTTAGCAAAACAACAATAGCAACAGGAACAGCAACTCCTGTCACTTGCACACAGCCACGCTTGTTAACTGGCACAGATAAATCACTCATTGTGTACCACTGACACTAACCCTTCTTATGCTGTCCATCTCCCTGTCCCCAATAAAGAAAAATCAAAATGAAGCAAAAATACAATCATGACAATTGGGTTTGTAGAAAGTACTGCACAACACAGGGGAAAGAAAGGCAAGCTGCCTCCACATCTCAGACACAATGGTCATCAGTACTGTTGCAGGAAGTGGCTTCAGTGGTGGTGTCTTGTGCTTGCGGGAATGAACACGGAAATGAGGCTGTTTATGAGAAATCCCAAATAGAGAGGGCGCCGAGACATCAAGAAAAACAAAACAACAAAGTGGAGAAAAAAAAAACAAGAAAAACTGGCTGTAACTGCACTGATTTCTTCCTGTAAGATTCTCAAACTATGCACAGATTGTGAAGACATCTGGGAGGAATTACCAATCATCAGAGGCAAGGAAAAAAAATGCAGCCAACCAACTAAGCAACCCCCCCCCCCCAAAAAAAAAAAAAAAAAAAACAACATACACACAAAAACTCCACTGTACTTGCGCATGCTAACTGATGACTTTTTGTGGTCAACAATGGCCATCTCATTCAATTCTGTCCATCCCTCTTTCTTTACCATGCAATATCATCACTCTCAACCACACCCTCTGGAGGTCATTTCAATGTGCCTGGATGGGACTGGAAAAGACAGATGATCAGATCAAGCAAGACACATGTCTCCTTTCCTCTAACAGAAGTTCATGCATCTTGACACAGACACAGCGGTTTCTTCTTTTATCAAAATCACACCAAAACTGGCACGGAGGACTTCCTTTCCCTTTTCTTACTGAAATCACCACACAGAGTAAGGCTCGTGAACTTGCATATTTCAGATGACTTGGAATTACCATCTACAGTAACAGGTCCCCCCCCCCCCCAAAAAAAAAAAAAAAAAAAAAAAAAACCAAGTTAAAGGACTTTGGTTCTTTCTTTATCTTCCCCCCCCCCCCCCAAAAAAAAAAAAAAAAAGTTAAAGGACTTTGGTTCTTTCTTGATCTTTTCAATAGTGTTAAAGTCCTCAACATGCCAGGGTTCAAGCAGCAGAGGGTAGAACGTTGACAATAAATAAAAGCAATAGGGTCATGTTCTTTACTGTCCAGCCAACTCTGGAGTCAACATGCGGTCTGAAAGCCAATCGGCATCTGATCTAGATACAAACTAACATGCCATGGTTAAACTCCCTAACCATTTCAATTCCTGACACTAAAATACCAAAGGAAATCAAACTTCATCCGTTTCTTAAGATAATCCGAACCAAAAACTCTGACTTAATTCTTTTTCTTTTTTCTGGTCAAATCCTATCAAGAGGGCTGGGGATCCTGGCTGAGTCAGATATAACAAGTTTGCAGTCAGATGTTGCTGGTTCGAATCCTACAGGCATCTGACATGTTGATGGTCATTTTGGTTACCAATCGTAATGTGCTGTTGTTCTGGTGGTACTGTGTAATGTATAAAAGGTACCCTTCACCAGGTCTCCTGCAATGGCTATCCCTGTATGGCTATCTCCCACTGGCAGACCCTCGACCTGAATGTAACCAACAATCAAGCAGATCATCTCTCAACTAGGTCTTCCCTTAACTAGGTCTTCCCTTAACTAGGTCTTCCCAGCAAAATCCAGGACACCAGAACATGGTTACTACTAACTACTTCATCACACCATTGTCATTGTGCAGCTTCTCCGCCCTAACAAAGGGAAGTAAACAAGACCATGATAATCAAGCAATCACAGACTGAACAACAAATGAAGACACAAAAACAGACTGTAAAACGTATATATCAATGAAGGTGAATAGAGAGCATGATACACGGATATAATACCAATAAACAATGAAAAGCAAATGAAGATAATAACACAGTAAAAAAAAGTACAGGAAGATAAACTGAAATAAAACAGTTGAAAACAAAACAAGATAAACATAAATGGAACGTTCAAAAACGAAAGAAGATTAAAAACTGATCATAATAAACAAATATGGCAGGAGACTCTCGGTATTCCACTGATCTTCATTAAAAACAAAAAAATTTCTGACTGAATTTGCGGTGCCAAGTGAAAGCACAATGGGGGTAACACAGACCTACAAGACTGAAAAGTATGCCAGTTAGACAGCCGTTTGGAGGAATCTGGCTTCCACGCCAAAGTCTTTGCAACAGAGGTTACAGCAAGAAGGCTTGTACGCCCATCTGCCTGTCATCTCAAGAAACATCTCTTGATTGCTGAGAAGAGCAGGACCAGAAGCTTTACGGCAATGACAGAAGGAGATGACGAAGACTTCACACTGGACCAAAGTCAAGGTGAACAAAAAGTCAACTTCATGACGCTTGAATGTCCCAACCTCAACAGTATCCACACAGCGCAAACAGCTGAGTGGTTAAGACATTTGCACCAAGGCCATGAGGCACTGGATCATCCTGAAGGTGCAGGTTTGAATCCAGTGGTAAAAGAATAAGTGATAGCAGAAGGGAGTCAGGACCTTGATGTGGCTGCCCTGTTAAAGCCGAAGTGGAAGGAGTTCAGAGCTAGAACACTTGAATGGGGAGGGCTTCTCTGATGACCTTCTGCTGTCCAGCTCTCCTCAGACTATACAAAGTAGACAATGTGAGCGTGACATGAAGGGTTACCAAAGACAATTAACAACGAACACCATATTCTTTATCGAATTAAAGTCAAAAACTGAAGTCATCACCAATCACAAATACACACCAATACAAAGCACAGCCATCAGCCATCACATCATTTGTGACAAATAACCAATCGCACAGCATGATTCAAAACACAGCAAAATGAAAGAAAACAAACAGCCCCCACTGCTGATCAATCACACTCCAACTTTGGCATCGTTTTTCATGGGCTGCAATTGATATCTCATCGCAAAAAAAAAAAAAAAAGAAAAAAAAAAAAAAAAAGAAATTATGAGAAAAGGTTTCAAAGCATCATGTCAGCAACGTTAGCATACACAGCAAGAAACACACAGGCAGGAACAAGCCCATTATGCATAATTATTCTCATACATTTTTACTCACTTCCTTTCAAGTCAATGGGTGTCATTCACCTCAAAATTGCATTCAAATCTCACCTCAGACGTCATGGGTTGAAGCGACTTACCCAGCCAGAAAACAAGGCAATAAGATCGAAAGGAGTATTATTCAGCTCTGAATGAACACAAAAAACAATTACCCCCTACGTCTTGGCGCAAGCAGTATATATTGTCACGAATGCTGAGACAGTGGAAACATCAAGACGTCTGTGTTCACCACTGATATGGTGTATGGGACACAGCACATTGCTCAACACATGACAAACCAAAAATGCTTCAGGATCTGCGGTCATGGGTCAGTGCTTAGTGTAATGAATTGCAGGCTGGGAGGCACTGGGTTTGATTCCCATCAGAGGCATAGGTTTGTGGGATGTTCTGGCCCCCACATGGCTCTTACCCACAGCTGAATGTGCTTCAGACTCAGCTGGGAAGATTGGAACTACACAGCCAAGTGTCATCCACCTGAACAGATGAGTCTCGGAGAGAGTCACTCAAATTTCCTGACCAACTCAGCAGATGTCTGTATCTCTCAGGCCTGGCTGATGCTGGGATGTATCTTGGAAGGAAGTATGGACTACAGTCCTGTCATGTAGTTTCAGACCAGGGCACTCCACTGCTTCATCTTCTTCCTCATTAATGAGCATTTAAAAGTCTCAAATTCTATGGACCTCATGTGCTGCTCTCACAATGACACAAGTCACAATTTTCTTGCCATATCTATTCCCTTGGTGAGTTTTGTGTCATGGTCACCAACATCAAAGAATTCATGGCAACTGTTGCTGGAAGAAGAATGTAATGCATCTTCAAGAGATGGGTACTCACTAATGCTGGCTCCCCAAGTAATTGTTGTTGACAGTAAGGGACACACTTCCTCTTGTTGGATCAGTTCAGGCACCCCTGAACACATTCTACTTGACACCACAGCAGTGCAGCGTCTCTCGCCTGGTGGATCTGACACCGACTGCTCCCTGTAGATTGCCAGTGCAAAGCTGCAAGGGACAAACTGGTGTGAACGGGAGACTGGGACACCGACTGCTGTGAACCCTGTGTGGCTGCCAGTGCTGGGACAGCTGCTGTGAAAGGGACAAACTGTGTGGCTGTGAACGGGAGACTGGGACAAGCTGTGTGGCTGTGAACGGAGACTGGGAGAAACTGTGGAACGGGAGACTGGGACAAACTGTGTGGCTGTGAACGGGAGACTGGGACAAGCTGTGTGGCTGTGAACGGGAGACTGGGACAAAGCTGTGTGGCTGTGAACGGGAGACTGGGACAAGCTGTGTGGCACGGGAGACTGGGACAAGCTGTGTGGCTGTGAATGGGAGACTGGGACAAGCTGTGTGGCTGTGAACGGGAGACTGTGACAAGCTGTGTGGCTGTGACTGGAGACTGGGACAAGCTGTGTGGCTGTGAATGGGAGACTGGGACAAAACTGTGTGGCTGTGAACTGGGAGACTGGGACAAGCTGGGACAAACTGTGTGGCTGTGAATGAACTGGGACGTGGCTGTGAATGGGAGACTGGGACGAGTGGGGTGGAGGTAATGTCATGTCTCAAGTTGCAAAGATGATGAGACAGAAGAACTGGGAAAGAGGGGAGGGAAACCAGCTCAAAGAGCAGAACTGACATGCACTGTGCTTCAAGATACGAAACAAACCAAACTGCCTGGTTTATATCACAAATAAGACACTGCAAGAGAGAGATATATATACAGAGAGAGAGAAAGACAGGGAAAAAGACACAGTGAGACCAAGATATGTAAAACACACACACACAAAGACAAGATTTTTTATTAGGTGAAACACAAAAGAAAACAATAGAATGTGTACTGAGCAAAAGGACAGGGCACAGTTCATTGCACTTGTGATTTCTTATTGATTCTGGTGGGATAGCTGACTGTCAACAACATGCCCAGACTGACAAACCTAGAGAACGTTTGTTGACATTATTGTTAGTACACAGAGTAGGTTCAGATCGATCACTACAGTTTTCGATGGTACGTCTATATTGACAAAATCAAGTCCTAAAGGTGCTGCTCTGCAAAAATTTTGATGGTGACCACTGAAATAGATTTTTGAATTTGCAGATTATAGGCTGAATTCAACAAAGTAATCATGGCTCTGTTCAAACACTTTGATATGTCAGCTTTACAGACATGCTTTAGTAATGTCCATGAAAATGGTTTGTCCTTGATTTAGGCAATTTTGGTAATTCATGAACAGCAGAATGCAGGAATATGAATAAACAGGCTTTGGAAAATTCAATTTTGCTAATTAACTGTTCGGAAAGGTCAAGGGGCTGGGTGAAGATGCCACTGTGCCTGGAGCAGCCCAGTTTTCATGGTCCATCAGTTAGCTTTGAAAAAGGACAGGACACCCTCCAGGCTGTAAATGATCAAACAGCAACAAGGACAGGAAGAATGACTGACAGACTTCAACAACATGCATGCATGCACACACACACACACACACACACACACACACACACACACTCTCTCTCTCCTCTTTCACTTTCTCTTTCACTCATACTTTTCACTGACTCTTCTGAACACCAAGCAGTGAGTGAGAGAGAGAGAGAGAGAGAGAGAGAGAGAGAGAGAGAGGGGGGGGGGGAGGACAGAGACAGAGTGAGAATCAGCTTAACTTTTATTTTTACACTGCTGTAGTCTTCAAGAGAAGTTATATGCAAGTGGTCCTTTCTTCAATTCATTTTAAAAACCAAATTCTAAATCAACCTGGTCCTTGGAATAAGTATGATATAAAATATGCATGTGGTCCTTCATTCAATTTGTTCAAAACCAAATTCTAATTTAAACTGGTCCTTAAAATAAGTTTGATATTTGGCATCAATGCAACTGAACAAAGAGAATTCAAAAAGAGACAGATGGACAGATAGGTGGGCAAAGAAAGCAGATTGGTCCTCAGTCTTGATTATTAAAAAAAAAAAAAAAAAAAAAAGCCACGTGTTGCTTTTTGTAACAAGTAAGAACAGTTTAAACAAAGAGAAGCAGCAGAAGCAAGACAATGAGACATATGAAAGAAATGCGTAGAAAGAGACAGGAACATGAGGTTGGTAGGACAAAGAAGAGCAAAAAGAGAGAGAGGATAAATAAGGCAGACACAGGGAGGCAAATCAAGAAGAAGAAGAAAACAGTCTTCAAAAACCATATCACAATGAATTATTGGTCCTTGAAACAAACGTTGGTGATCAAATCATTTGAAGAATATCTCAAGAAAAAACACTGTCAACAAAACAAGGACAACAGGCAAGGCAGCCTATTCTGCATGGACGTTGGCTTTTAAACAAAGAAGCCACATCACAAACATCACCATGTGTTTGCTGCTTTCTGTTTGTCCCATTGTTCAGCAAGCTCAGTCATTGATTTTTTTTTCCTGATAAATTTAAGAAAATACGAACATACCCATTCCCCTACCCTCCTTCCCTACCCCTTCTCCTCCTTCCCAAGCCACTCCTCTCTCCTGAGTGTGACGAGAGATGAGCACATAATGGGGATACAGTTAATAAGAGCGTCTTCCTGTCGTTGGCTCTCATCCATGATTAAACAAGAATCCACTGAAGTCAGCAGCTTGGTGGGTTGACACGGAGACATCACCTGAACAGACATATCATTAACTGACACAGAACCCATTTCTTGCTACTCCCCATTGTTGTTGTGTTGTCACTCAAGAACCTCAGTCTCTAGGGTTCCATTCTATTTTTTTTCATAAAACATCCATATCAAGCACATGCTACCCATTTCCTTCACTTCTTCTGATTCTCTCTCACTCTCTCTCTCTCTCGCTTTCTCTTCTTGCACACATACACACATTCACTTGTTCAAATGAGTACGCACAAAACACACCATGGGACACACATTCACCTGTTCAAATGAGTACGCACAAAACACACCATGGAGATCCCAACAGTTCTCTGAGTCTCTCCACACATGAGTATCTCAACAGAAGTGAATCCTCGCCCAGCCTTTGACCCCGTGTTTCACCTTGGCAGTCCAGTCAGCTGATCTCTTTGATCTTCACGGCTCATAATCACAGCGGTCAGAGCTCCACATGACTTGCATCTCTCGGTTTTATCTGTTGTGATGGAAAAACAGCACACGCACACAGAGAAAAAAGTCTGCTCATTCTTTTAGTCATTGTTGCCTTCGGGGAAGACAGTTGTATCAGGAAAAGTTCATAATCCAGCCTTGAAAATTACAGAAATAATGACAAACACACAATCGCCTATCTCTGGTCTAGTATATCCTTCCTTGGTCAGCTGACAAACTTCTCTGTATATCTCACTTGCCTCTGTTCACACAAACTTCACACTATATGGATTAAGAGGTAGGCTTGGAAAAAAAAAGAAAAAAAAAAAAAGGGTGTATGTGAATTTTCTGAATGTCCATACCTGTTGTTCAAAACAAACAATGAGCTGTCAATGTAAATTGTTACCATCGTTCTTCTAGAAAAGGTATGGCAAACAGTAGAAATCTAATGCCAAACTGAATCATCAAAACGTTCCACCATGTAAACCATGCAGTCATCCAAGCTTGATTTCTTTTAGTCACCACAGGCTGCAGAATTTGTGGAGAGGGGTCTAAGTGCCCAGAACTCTCATGCCTTTTCCACCATGAACACAGAGCACTTGTCATTCCGCAAGTGAATGATGTCACCACACTTCCCACGGCTGATGGGGAAGCGTAAAAAAAAAAAAAAAACAGGTGCGAATTCTCAGAACATTCACACTGCTCCATCAGAGTTGTTGTCATACCATGATTTCATGATCGTCACCAAAGTCAGTGGAATCACAACTGTCTACACCTACGTGGGAGTCCACACTGTCTGTCACTACTGCGTGAGGCGGGAAGCCTTCCATGGACGATGATTTATGTACCCTGGGTGATGCTCCACTCTCCATGCTGGACGATCGTGCACCTGGCTGGCCCATGCTCTGACCTCTTCCCCCCTTGCCCCCGCTGTAACGATGCGGCGGGTGTCGCCTAGTGGGAATGGGCACTCGCCCTTTGGTGAAATGACGGAGAAACGGAGGATTTGCTGCAACACAGCCACACTACAAGGTCAAGGTCAAGGTCATGCGTGGAAGTGAGGGAAGAGAAATGAGCGAGCCCATTTATCAAGCAGCTACAGAAAACAATAATGGTTTTCACCAAAAAAAAAAAAAAAGAAGTGTACATTAAAAAATACCACATGCACTAACAAATGGCCGCAGCCTACTTCAAGTCTTGATTGCTAGAAATTCTTACTCACAGGTAACTTTTAACTCTTCACTCCTTCAGAGTGTACAACCTGCACAGCCTTTCCTCACACTGGCTTTGGCTGCAATAAACTGCTCTCACATCTAAATCAACTTAATAGGCAGGAAAGGAAAAAAAACAACCTGCATGATCATTACATCTGTAATATGAATTTTCTGCAGCGTTTTAAAATGTCAACAAAAAAATTGTTAAGCGATGTGTGACTTATGATACTCTCTGACTTCAGATGTTTTAACAGAGTCAAACATTACCATTTTGAATATTTCTGCTGTTGTGTGTGTGTGTGTGTGTGTGTGTGTGTGTGTGCATGTGCGTGTCGCCAAACAAAGGCTTTGACAATCACATTCCTTTGATCTTCTATATTGGATGTTCTGATAAATTCCCATGTCATACATGCCTACCCTTAAAAATGAATTTCAGTAGCACTGATTTCAAATTTCTGTAGCACGGACTCAAAATCAGTAGATCTTTTTTTTTTTTTTTTTTTTTTTTTTTTTTTTTGAAACAGTTTGTGGAAAGAGTTGGTCAGGGTGTCATAATCAGCTCAACCTATGCATAGAATAAGACAAAACTTTACCGCCATGTTTTAATTACAGAAAATGCGCTGCCACAAATCACGCACTTTGCTTTTGAATCATCAGAGTCCAATTTCACAATGAAGGGAAATTCGCCACTGTATTTGTCCAGGAACTTCTGTGACGACTGACGCTTTTTTGATACAGGTTCCCCGGCATCACTAGTTGGCACATCCATTCGCTTTCTCTTTGTATTAGACACCATGTTTCTCAAAACTTCAATTATTTGCGATATCCGGTTTAGTACTTCCGCTTTCAAAAGCATCGTTTGCTTGAATAACTGAGTTTAACGTCCCTCTATAGCAGAAGCCATTGGAGACACATGCTATTCCTCTGCTTGACGAAGACGGGGCTTTACGTCTCTTTTACCATTCAGTGTTCTGCTTCTGCTTTCAAAAGCATCATCTGCTTCAACTCGCGATCGTTTCAAGTACATTTTGTTGAAAAATCTTTTTACTGTAACGAAAAATAAATTTCCGTCATTACTGTAGAAATTACGTATGTTCCATAGGGGTAGGCATGTATGCAATGTCAATCATCATGATTTGGATCTAAACCACTTCCCGAATCCACCAAGATCCTGTTCAGACCTTGCTTGTGTCACATTAACTTGAATGGGGAAAAAAAAGCCTACAAAATTGGCAAATCGCATCATCAACAGGAAATTGTGCTGAAGTTACTTCCCTTCAGTTCAGGTTTATGCACAGCTTCTTTTTTTTTTTTTTTTTTTACCAGTTTGATTAAATAAGACTAGGTGACCAGCCATTCCTTGGCACAGGTTCACCATCCCCCGAACACTGCTTGGATCTTAGAACTGGAAGAGTGAAGAGAACTTTAAATAACCCATTTCATTCATTCAACATGAGAAAAATCCTACTGCCTTATCGGACATATACAGAGTCATACTTGTACAACCTGATGAACAGGCTCTCTCAGTGAAGTGTTCAGTCACCAGGCTAATCATCCCAGAATTCAGTACAAGATCAGACTTTTTTTCACTTACCTTTACACCGTTATAATGTGTCCCCAATACCACAGCAGATTTCTAAAGGCAGGTAAATACTAACATAGATAACATTAAACATGACAGTTATTCTGTAACTCTCTCTTGTTCTTGGTGAGTATTGTGAGCAGCATCACAAAGCTTTTTAGAATTAGATATATGTAAACATCTCTATACTGATATCCTAAACATTCTGAAATAATCACAGGAGAAGACGGTTGTACACACACACACACACACACACACACACACACACACACACACACACACACACACACACACACACACACACACACACACACACACACACACACACACGTGTGCACACACACACACATACACACACACAAACACACACACATACACAAACACACACACTCACAAACACACACACACACACACACACACACACACACACACACACACTTGCACACACACATACACACACACACACATATGATTAGAGAAACCAAAATGAAATATACATTTCACTGTGCTACATAACCCTGAGTTGTATATAAATTCATGCTGTGTTACATAGCCTCAATCCAAACCATTGTCAAAGTCATGGCTGCATACCCTGAACTTGTCGTTAATTTACATGTCTTTGTCACTGTTGTCCATTTGGTACTGTTGCTACCAGTGACACAAGCACGGACAAAGGAAGTACATGCGACAGATTTTTGTTGGAAAAATCAGGCACCAGTGCCTAGCTCTTGTTTTTCCAAGGATTTCTTTTCGAGTTTGTGACCAATACTATGTGCTGTTCAATTATGACAGGAAACCTGAAAGAAAACAATGCACATACAAACAATTTGGATCACAGCATATGCTGACTGAGTCGCTGAGAGAGAGAGATAAAGCATTAAAACTTCAAAGTCAATGGCAGCTGCTTGATTTTTTAACACTGATGCCACCATTTTGAAAATTTGACACTGGTTCGGGAAGAGGCTGAACTTGGTTAAGATATAAATGTTTTCTATTTTACCATGTCATGATGATCTGCATGGTATTGCAGTTTTGTACATACACGTATACATTCATGTACATTTCTTTTTGTGCATCAGAGACAAACAGTGTGTGTGTGCATGTATATATATATATATATATATATATATGTGTGTGTGTGTGTGTGAGTGTGTGTATGTGTGTGTGTGCGTGTGCATGTGTGCATGCATACATACGTGTGTGTGCATGCGTGCGTGCATGCGTATGTGTGTGAGTGTGTGTGCGTGCGTGCATGCATGCGCGCGTGCATGTGTGAGTGTGTGTGTATGTGTGTGTGCGCGCACACATGCACACGTTAACACCTGTATACTTATAATCCTGAGCAGTTCAACGCACTAAATGTTCATACTGCGCAGACAAGATTTCAAACTTCACCCACAGTAGCCCAATGATTACGGAAAAAAAATGAAATGAAGCAAAATCAAAGTTAACTGCAAATGTCTGTTTGATATACAACACCAAAAACAAAGCAAAAAAAAAAAAAAAAAAAATCAGTTCTTTAAAATAACCATCAAATCAAGAAACCAATCCAGCAAACATTACCCCTCAAACCTCAAGAGCTCAATTCCGTTACCCACATATAAATTTCTTGCCTTTCTACATATTCTCAAGCAAACCTCTGCCCTATCACCCAGACACAAGAGATCTTGGACAAGTAGGCGTTGCAGTGAAGGCAAAAGAAAGAGCGGCATTCACAGTACTGGTGACCACTGTGTCACGTCTATGACTAACAGCAAATGTATATCAGATTCATGTGAGTGGCGAATCCTACTGCGTTGTCACCATCATGATTGGGCAAAAAAAAAAACAACAACAACAAAAAAAAAGACTGATCAAAATGTTTTTAGAAAGTAACTAAGTAGGAAGAAAAGAACGTGAAAAGAAAGAGTAAGAAGGACAAGAAAAGGAAGGAAGCTAAAGATATACACGAAAAGAAGGAAAGATAGAAAGCAGATGAAATACGATAATATCAATCTGGGGCATCCACTTGACATGCAAAGACAGTGTGCAAGACCTCTAATCTGCTTCAAGATACTAGTATCAGGTGTAGAGATTGCAATCAAATATGGGTGGCAGTGACAGGCATTGATTGAATGGTAGCGTTGCTACAGACAGTGGTCCCCAGAGTTCCAGTTCACCACTTTGTAGAGGAAAGCATTCATGTCAAAGAGACTGAAGAAAAAAAAAGTCTGCACCAATGACAGTCAACACAGTACAGGCATCAAGGCTTACAGCTTTAAAAAAAAAACAGTCTTTACTGAGAAAAAAATTCAGATTGTGTCATACACATAGAAAAAAAGTCTTGAATTAGACACAGAAATCTGATCATAATCTGTTCAGAGATTACTTGCTTCTGCATAATACTTACTAACTGATATTCACTTCTGCACACATACTTACTGATACTCACTTCTGCATACATACTTACTGATACTTCTGCATACATACATACTGATACCTACTTCTGCATACATACTTATGACAGTACTGAAGAGTGCACAAAAAGAAACAGATGATGGGGAATGAAACAGAAAGGGATATGAAAGATTTTCATTATCATTCTACCTCATATATTTCTGGACAAGTGAACATATGCATTAGAACATTCTTACCCTGTGTAGCAAAATGCATACTTTCACCAACTAACTTCATTAAACATATTGAGAATTGTTTTAAATCCTACTGTCTTAATTTTGAAAACCTGATTCACAAAAAGGGAAGACAAACAAACAAAACTTTCTTTCACACAATCCGTGTCCTGAAAACACAAAGGGCCCCCTCTCAAAATGACAAAGAGCTAGCGTACACTGAAGAATCATTACTTTTTTTTTTTTTTAAAGAACCAATCACAGAAAACTTCTTACAAACAGAAAGAGAAATATGTAAAAATATCAAGTGAACAGAGCTAATAATATCAAAGTGAAAATGAGAAAAAGAGCACAAAACATCAGGTCATAGCACACAAGAGTGGTGTTACTAGAAACATTAGGATTAATCAGAATCGTATCACTGCAGACCTGGAACAGAATCATACATGACTCTGTGTGTTACATCCGTGTGTGGAGATTATCAGCTATAGCAGCATCCTTCGGGCAGAATTAACACATTAGGACAGATTTAGACTTATCACGGTAGACCTACACACAACTGACAATAAACAGATGGAACTGGAATAAAATTAACAATAATGTTTACATGTTGTACATGTCCATGTGAAATGAACAGAAATTTCAAACTGAATTATAAGAATGAAACAGAATTTGGCCTTACCAGCACAGAACTGCAAGAGACCCGAGAACATTTGCAGCACATTTATCAGTAGTGAAAACTCAACAAGACGTTTATAGTGGTGAAAACTCAACAAGACGTTATAGTAAACTCAACAAGACGTTTATAGTGGTGAAAACTCAACAAGACGTTTATAGTGGTGAAAACTCAACAAGACGTTTATAGTGGTGCAAAAATATGAATGTCCAGACGACTAGAGAAGAATAATTCTTCTACCTCTCACCAAAAGTTTGAAATAATCTATAGAGTTGAGCAGAACAATTTTTTTTAGACTTGCCAACTATAGTATGTGACAAGGAAATTCACAGCAGTTAAAACTACGTTGAATATTTTTTTTTCAAGAGCACAGATTTCCACACATTAGCAAGAGGTGAGGAATTAGATAAAGTGACTTAAGAGCAGTCCTGAAGAGAGGGTGTTGTTCAGTGTTTAGACAGAATGACACACTGGCATTAGTTCAGAATTCAGTCAGAATCTGTGTTGTTGGTGTGAAGCTCAAAGAGACCTCACTTGCTGACATACCACATCATTGCAAGTACTCCAGCAGACTCAAACACGTCCCTGCAGAAATCCAGTCACAAAGTATTTCCAATGTGTAATTTTTTTTCTGGAAGCAGTTTCCATGACCTAACATAGTACAGTGACAGCCATTATCATGTTCTTTTTTTAAGTTATGAATGTGGGCCATGGAATACTGTATAACCTAGGAAGCAAGGCACACCAAGTTCAATTAATCTATAAAGCAGGTATTTCTGGAGAAACCAGACACCTGTCACAGACATTAATGCAGATTATCATCTATCCCCATCACACACACTCAGATAATTATCTATCCCCTTGTCACACACACACACAGACACAGGTGCACACACACACACACACACACACACACACACACACACACACACACACACATTTACACACATACACTGAGTCCACAAGGAAAGCACATCCACCATCACAGCAAAGGGATCAGTGTACACCCAGTCTAACAGCTTCCCTGGAGTAGCACGCACGAGCCAGCTCTACGCCTTCAGTCCACCCTGAATCACCCTTCTCTGACCGCTTTGCCCCACTGTGCTGTCATCGTTAGTGCACCAGTCTATGCACCTACTTCTATGGTCTGAAGCACTACTCTGGCACCAGTTCTAAACGCTACCCTCTGCCTACTATTTCTCCCCCAATCCTTCCAGAAATGATTGCAAAGATTAAGCATTCACTACCTTGTGTCAAAACAAAAAGAAAAACAACAAACAAATGAAGAAAAAAAAAAAAAAGACAGGAAAAGAAGAGAGGGGAAAAAATGAAGTGAAACAATGTCTATGAGCACTGTTCGAATTCTCCGCAGCAACTATCACCACTCTGACCCAGACACTGATCCAATCGCTCCCATGGCTGCACAGTCCACAGTTTCAAAACATATTCTCCATGACATAAAAAAAACAAATGGTCATACAATTCAAGTTTCCAAACTATTTTCACAATATATATCACTTACCCTCTTGACTGTCCTTGAACTTACAATATATGTTACCGTTTCTATCATTCTCGGACACCTCAGTAGGTTTCACAAATGTACTAGTTTTGTCATGAGAATTTCTCAACAAAGTACAGTTGGTATGCTCAGAGCTCCCAACCTCTGAAGAGAGCTGAGAGGAAAAATTTGTAAAAACTGCGAGGAATTTCTGACTGTTGAGAGGAACATATACGTTATCACACCCAATACGAACAATGACATTCCACACCCTTCATTTTCTTTCCTTTTGTCAAGTGCTTTCATGGAATTACTGTCACTGTTGTAGTTTCCAAACAGCTCTATGGTTATATGAACAGCAGATGTGCAAACTCTGCGAAGAAACAAAACTTTTCCTTTTTTTCTTGAGCAGAAGTTTTTTTTTTTCGTCAAGCGGAATGGCCTGCGTTTGTGCATAATAAATTCCGCAGGAAGCTGGATGGCCAGCAGCCCTGAGTGTTCCAGCACACTTCAGTCAGCTACTTGTCCAGTCTCCCACCCACCCCTTGTCAGTTGTGCTGAAAATGTTGGCTGCGAGTCGGTGGCTGTCTGGTCCCAAGACTGCTAACTCTCACAAAGACTTCACAGTTGACCACCATGTTTGTGGACGTTTAACTTAAACTAGCATATGATGAGCCAGTGATCCATGATGGGGGGGAGGGAGAGGGCATGGTGAAAGTTTTTTTGTCTCTTCACAGGCCTTTAGTTTCTGTCACAGTTCTGTGTGCATTAAAAAATGGGCAGTCTTGTTTTCCTGTTGTCTCTGAGCTGTTCTCACAACTGAGAGGTTGACTAGAAATTCAGCTTTGGCTCTAACACAGGGAAATAATCTTCCGGCAGTCAAAGGATTAAACCATACAAATGGTTGCATGATGTAAGATCCCAATGTTCACAATATCCATCAAATTATTTCCACAGCTGTATGATCTGTAGTTTTTAAAAGAAAATATTCATTGAGAAAGTTATTTCTATGGCTGGATAATCCAAGATTTACAAAAATGAAAAATATTCATGCAGATACTGATCAAGTCACTTTACTCTTGCTTGATTCAAGGATTCCGAAGACCTTGAACATTTTTTTTAAACCTGGGACTGAGCTCCCAATAAAGCGATCTGACCCATGACCTTGTCAGAGATCCTAATGAAAGAGCAGTGGTCACTGGAAATTCTAACAGCAGTCAGAGACATTGTGATATTTTCACACTACTCATAGAATACATCAGTCATCATGTATTTGCTAAAAAAAAAAAGAGGATATTTGGTGCATATAATACAGACTTACAGAAAAACTAGATTACTGTGCAAAGGAATACAAACTTGGCCAAATTCCAATTGTTTAAAAAAAAAAAATCACAAAAATCATTTTTGTTCTAAAATTCAAGTTCTCTTTTGAAATACTCACCTGTTTTATAGAGACGTGTTTCTACATATCCTTTACATGGGGGAGGGGGTGGATGTGGTCAAAACCTTTTCTTTTCCTGTCCATAACTTAAACGGCTGCTCAACACACTAATCTATACCGGTATAACAAGGTGTCACAAAGCTATGATTTGTAACCTGTTGAAGCAGTTTTGGAAAGAAAGAGAACAGAAGGCAAAGAAAAGAAAAGATGGAAACATAACAGAAAAGGTTCTGCCCAAGAATAACAAGCTTTCAGCAGTATCATGCTATAGAAATGGATAATGACCAAAACAAAATGTGATCAACATTACCTGAAGCCAAGACGAAACGCTGAACATCAAAACAATCACCTGTTTGCTTGCTTGATATTTTCACACATTGGATGCAAAACACACTTTTGTTGTTCAATCATTTTGTATATGTATGAGACATGTGCATAGTGTGTACAATGCCACACAGGTGCCAATGTGAATATTATCTGTATGGCTTGTTAATGACATGTGAGCCATGTACATGCTACATAAATCTCAGGGCCATGTATTTACATGTTGTGTGCTATGTATGTGTTGTGTGTGGAATGTACATTGTACATATGCCTGTGTCCTGTATGTGTCCTTCATAAAACTGTGTATGTCATGCTTTTGCACCGTGCATATGCCACTTGTGTGCACCAAAGTGTATATGTGTCATGAATATGCCATGCAGTCCACATCACATACAATATACATGTCGTGTGTCCATGTATTAATATGTGGCTTGTGTGTGTCACAGGCATGCCACATGTGAGCACCACACACACACGCCAAACACATGTCACATGAGTTCTGTATACATGCCATGTATGAATCATGTATGTGTCAGATGACTGTCCAAAATATATGTGCACTACACATGTGTGTTTGTGTATGTGTGCATGTGAAGAAAAAAACGTCAACAACACATAATGGGATCACATGGACATGCCTTATAAAGCCAGTAAGCATAATCATGGATCTAAACACTGGCTTCACAGAACTCCACCACAACAATCAACACACTACATGTAAGTTTAGTTCTCATGGGTGGGAGTGAGAAATGTTTGTAATACTGAAAAGTTTGCGGCCAGGGTCCAGGGGTCACTTAAGGCCTCTGGTGGGGAATAACGCCCTGCTGGGGGATCTGGGGGCCAATCCCCCCAGACCGCTGGCGAAAACTTGACATTAACGGAAAGTTTACTGCATTCTCCTTAGATATAAACCCTGAATTTTATACTTCTCAGTACTATAGAATACTAACTATTTCAGACAAAAAAACAACAGAACAACTGTAAATGTAATTCAAGAGATATTCAGCTTGAACTTTACTTTTAAGTCAGTAACACCGTGACCATTTGAAGGTCATTCAAGCATTGGCTGTACTGTAAGGAGGGTGCTCATGTGACCTTGAGATGCTAAAACGTCTCTGTGTGAGGGATCCACCACATGAACATCCAAAGACCTGCATCCGTTTAACGCATACTTGAGTCACTTGGAACACAGCACACAACACACCATACATGGCTCAGCAATTTTTTTGTCACCCATAAATCATATCTGTGTGTTAAACTGTATTCCTTATGAAGCCACTCACTCTTCCATTTATTTCTGATGGTTTCATCAACTTTTCGAGCTTCTATTTCACTGCTAATGAAACGCATTTTGGCAGACATGTGGAAAGACTGTCGCGCTCAACAAGACAGACAGCCAGCGGAGTCAAGGCGGAAGAGTCAATTGGAGAACCATCGTATGCATCCATTGAAGTGCAAATGGGGGGGTGGAGGTGGGGGTGGGGGTCACCAAAAAAACGCCAATACAGAAAATCCGTATAATACAAAACTACTCCCACCCATGAGTTCCCTGTGTTCTTTCTTTCTGGCATTCTATAACATCAACCCCCACAACACATACACACACACACACACATACACAAAACTGCGACCAGAATGTGAAAACACATGATAAGCAGCAGCAAGGGCTCACAACTCTAGTGCAGGGGATAGGCACCAAGGTTACAGACACTATGGGGAAACGACTATTGTGAACAAAGTGGACCACCCACACCTCAACAACCATGTGAGCAAGGACAGACAATCCACCAAACCGTGCGAGCCCTTGATCCAACAGGTATCACAGTGAACGACAAGCCTCCTTGAATCCGTCTGCTATGGGAGTTTAATTGAGGAAGGAGTCTAAGTTGAAGGAGGGATTGGGGGAGCAGGGAAACTCAAGCACAAAGAGGGAAAACGTTCCACAAAGATACTCTTTCAAAGGGTGCATGATCTTTGTTGGCAGGACCTCTGTTGTGAGGCGTCACTGCGGGCAGTGTCAAAGAGAAGCGCCAGCACCATAACAAAAACTGCAGATGGTGATGTCTCTTTGTCTGTTCTGTGTGCTCTGTCTTGTCATTTCTGTTAGGTGATTCAGTGTCGTACGCAGCTTTCGCTTGGAGTTATGGGCATGTATTTCATTTCAGCGTGGAAACAAGAGGTACGCTACTTGTCTATCGTTCACATATGGTGATTAGACTCTGCCTTTCCTTCTTAGTACACAGACTGTGTCAACCTTTGAACAACTGTACGACAATGCTGGTCTTATCAGCACCAGTGATGCCATCAAACTGTTTCCATGGCAACTGACATTCTTACAAGACAGTTGGCAAGGGAGGGTGTACAGGGCTGGGTGAAGCTGAGGAGAGGACATACTGGCTGAATTATTAAGTAGTTTTTGACCTTTTTTTTTTTTTAATCCCTTCTCTATCACCCTGCTAACTGCTTAATGCATGACTTGCATTCCAAAGTTTAGAATGTGAAATGTACATCAAATGAGTGTGCGCTGCGTGAAATAAGGTGTCACTGAGGAACACAAAATGTCATCTTGTGACAAGTGGGCATAGAGCTCTGTGCTCTTCTTTCTTATGATCTTTTTTCACGTCTTTTAGTGTGTGTGTGTGTGTGTGTGTGTTTTTTATATGGAAAAGAAAAAAAAATTCACCTGGCATATCGAAGGCTGAGGGATCCTCGTCCTGGTTGCACACGTCGGTCAGGTCCAGCATGCTGTCAGTCTCATCGTCGCCTGTCAACACGTCCTCATCGGAGCTGGCCTGCCGGTCTCCAGCACAGGTAACTTGGACGTCAGCTTCTTCCTGTGGACGACACAACACCTGACTGTGAATGGTGACAACAGCACACCTGTTTCCCCTAAGAATGAGCACATTTTCCTAAAAATGTGTGTACACATCTACCAAATTTGTGAATTTTTGTACTGTTCCAACGTCATCCAGTCGCGAGGTTGCATGCATGATGTGTGTGTTGTTACTTTTGGTTGTATCGCTCAAACACAATAGTTATACGCCGCAAGTGCCACTACCGCTCAAAACTTTGTCTCAAGTTTTTTTTCAACTTATTTTTTCTGGTTCATTGTATTCACTGTATTTTCACCTAACACATGCACAACATATGGCGAAATGGTATGGGTGAACAGGTCTGCAAAAGGTGTGTATGGGATGGATGGGACTGTCACATCTCTACACTGACGTCATGTTTTCTGATGTTCTTTCTGCTGTCCTTGTACACCAGTGTGCAACACAAAATGCCTGGGATTCATCAGACTTCTGATCCACACACGAATGGTGTTCCAGTGGTATTATACGATCTCTTTCTTCTTTTTTTTTTCTTTCTTCATTCCTCTTTTAGAACTCCCAATTCACCATTTTGCATACGAGACCCTTTTCAACCCCACCATTAAGATAGCCACATAGCGGTTTCGGGGATGATGTTGAAACATGACACCCAGTGTGCATGTGTGTATCATCTTCCTATCATCTATCCAATCAGCAAACAACGGGCTGCTCTTCTCCCAAAGGTAGAAGAGGACTTAACTAATGTGCAAAATTTGTCACACATGCATGCACATACTTGTTCTAAAGTCTCATTCCAAGGACTAAAATCAGACTGGAGTCAGCTACAGCTGTTGACACCGAAAAGATGAGCTCCTTCCCACCCTGCCGCCTTTGATGGGAATTGAACCCTGGACCTTGGCAAGAGTCTGGCATCTTATCCACTATGCTAACCAGGCTCCCCATATGTAATGCAAGATACCTCCCATCCACACGTTGAATGGTAGCCAAGTTGGTAAAAATGTGATGAAAGAGAACTCTGAAGGAAGGGAAGGACGGTGGGTAATACGTGATACAAGACAACTCACATTCAAAACAGGTATGGCGGTGTTAACAAAAAATCATATGTGATGTGAACAGGAGACGCCTGTTTGATCTTCCTGAAGCTCACACAGTTATCTGTTCCGTACCTTTCTTTGTGCATGGATGCTATGTGGGCAGAGAGGGCCCACGCCTCTGCTGCCAGTTCCGGATCCTGAGAGGAGTCCGTCTCCTCCTCGTCTTCCTGAACACACACCTGTCTCGTCTCATCTGTGGCCGCTGCTCCGCCTTTGCCTGAACACACACACACAACACATATCCAGTCCACTAATGTCTCTCCTCCCAGACATCTTCAATGCTAGATCTAGAATGGGATGGAAATGTAAAAGGGCTGGTTGTAATATCTGAATATGGACACAAGAAAATATTGCAGAAAGACAGGAAATTTCTCTTTTGAAATAACGTTCATCTACCATACATACTGAAGTTTTCTAATTCAAGCTCATATAACCGATTTCTGCCTCATTTTAAACACAAATCCACACCGGATTAAGTGATCCATATCTAGAACACAAATGACAGTAGCAGTTAAGCTTTAACACCAGGATATGTCCTCTGTATATGACCCACAAAGCACCTCTCTACATACAGCCATCTTTGTTTCCAGTAGCAGCAATGTTTCATGATCACATTTTCAGTTTAAAGCAAGAATAATAACTTATGGATTAATTTATAACTGCTACAAGAAATCTTTCACTTGTTCTGTGAATTTTTTTAAAATGCTGTTTCCCATACATATATATGCTTTTATGAGTTAATTTCTAGATAAACTGTATACCCACTCTCCTAAGTATGCATCAAAACACACAAGCACATGCAAACTACAGTCCCGACCCCTGACTGACCCTAGTGTCACGAAGACTGGCCCGCAGGTGACCTAGTCGTTCCTCTGCTGTTTGCTCAGCTGACTCCAGCATGTTGATGTCCTCCAGTTTGGACTTCAACGTCTCCAGCTCTTCTGCCAAGATCACCTCAATGCAGCTACGCACACACACACACACACACACACACACACACACATTCACACACACACACACACACACATATACACACACACAGGCACAATTAGCTCCAATGATACTGACAGCCTAAACACAAAGCAATAGTATGCCATGACTTAATCAATATATACTAACGATTGCATATGAACACACAATATCTGCACAAGCACATGTGCATACCTGCTAACATATACATCAGCATACACATTTGCAGACAAAGGTAAATTTTGTTTGTTTTCACAAAACTGTAATTTCATGAATTGTGGTGTAAGATTTCAAACTAAATTAGAATGAAGAAAGTCAACAATACCACACAGTAGTATCAGTAGCAGATCAATTTCAGTGCAGTGACAATGTTGCTGTCAATCAAATTCATTTGTACCCTTAGTATCATATAATTTCATTCCTTTCAAGCAGTTATTTCAAAAATCTTTTTTTTGTGTGTGTGTGCTGATTGACATTAATCCAGCTATCTGTGATGATAAATCACATTCTTACAGTCTACACTCATTCTGCACTGTCCCAGTCATGAGTCGCACGCAATACAACATAAACAAAATATGACATTTGGTCTTTTTTGTGTGCTTATTCTGGAGCCAGTATAAATGGCTGCAACAGGAACTGAAGCTACCTGGTCAAAATGCAACATCTAAATGCTTAAATCTTCCCAAATAAATAGTCTGGTAACAAAAAGTGGACCACACCAATAACAGACAGAAAGACTTGTTTCATTCTAGTTCGACCTGATTTCACTGCGACAGACACAGACCAGCAGCACAACTCTGTGAGCTTCATGCAGCCACCACAGTGTTAACCGATTTCACCTCGCAACTTCACATCATGACCCTGTCAATGACCTACGCGGTTTGTTTGGGGACCTGGTTGAGGGTCTCCTGAGCTTGGATCTTCTTGTTGCTGCGCAGCAGACAGGGGGCGAAGATGATGGCCAGCCCGTTCACCGACATCTTGGTGCTCTCCTCGTGCATTGCCACTCTGAACACAGAACATTTTCAATGGTCAATGTTTGTTTTTCCTTAATTTCGAAAAAAAAGTAAAGGTGATAACAGTACGAAAATGGATTTGTGGACCAGGCTGAATATGTCAAAGAGGAAGGGAGAGGTGAAATCAGTTTCATATAACTGGCTTTCAAACAAATAAACAAAAACAAAAAAAAACAAAAAAAAAAAAAACTTTGGCTACCTTCAATAACAATGTATATTTTACAATGTGCAATGAATTTTTTTTTTTTTCATTTCCATAATCCAAATTTGAATATAATGCTATATTTACTTGCTTCAAATATTTGTACACACTGTCCTTGTCCCAGGACAGCAGGTGACAGGCATGATGTGATGAATGTTCGGGCAATCAGAGACTTCTGCAGCCCTCTGTCTGCACTCACATTCACATGGCAGACACTGAAATGCTAGCTTTTATATGAATACATTTGTACACCTGCTTATGTTTGATAAATCATTATGTATACATGTCTTGTTCCACGAATCTTTCTTTTCTGTATCCGTGTAAAGACCTTAAACATGCCTAAATACCATGGTAACTGGGCGTGTTCCTTAACATATCTGATTGTACCCCCTCAAAACTGTTCAGAGTAAACATACCCCCTGAATACAATGATGACTGAGCAATCTCTCAACATCCCTCCAACTGATTGTGCCCCTGAATATGATTCAGATTGATCATACCCTTGAAAGACCATTCAGGCTGAAAGAGCGCCTGAATATAATAGCTGAATATGCCTCTGGTTACCACGCTGACTGGACATACCTCTGGATGTAACTATATGCACCCCTGAATATCCCTTTCTGCTGAATATAACAATAACTGAAAATCGTCCTAATGCCATTCTAACTGAACGTGCCCCTGAATATCATAACTATGAGTGGTT
Organism: Conus betulinus; assembly: GCA_016801955.1. Taxonomy (NCBI): domain Eukaryota; kingdom Metazoa; phylum Mollusca; class Gastropoda; order Neogastropoda; family Conidae; genus Conus; species Conus betulinus. The sequence goes on along the minus strand of JADBJO010000048.1, from coordinate 999,946 downwards.
CTGAATACTGCGGTAACTGACAGAGGACCTACTTTGCCAGGTGGAAGATCAGCCGCTCAAGCAGGTTATAGTTGGGTCGAGGCAGTTTGTCTACGATGTTAAACAGACACTGCGCCTGCTCCCTCTGGTCTTTGATCTCTGCAAAAACAAAACATTTGCCCACACATCAATGTGGATACTGTAAGCAGGTTCTAATACATCTTGTGTGTTGTTATATTAGCAAAAACTAAACAGATACATACATACATATCAATGCAAATAAACAGTTTAACAAATACTAATGTAAAAATTGTGACTTTGTTTTTGAACTCCTGCTTAAACATCAAAATTTTACATCGGTTTGAAACAACACAAGCTCAAAATTTGTGTAGACATTCTAAGTGAAATGAATAAAGCATTAAAAAAAATGCAAATAAGATGAAACTGGCTTTATTTCAGAGGATTTCCCCTTTATGTTTCAAATAACCAGCTTTGCCCCTCAGCTGCTTTCACTGGCTCTGCCAAACCCTCTCACGCCCTTTGTCATGGTCCAGTAATGCGCATGTGCCACCTCCCTCCTCCCCCAAATTCTCATTCTGCTCATTTCTGGCTTTCCACACACAGCCATTCCAAGGATTTTTTTTTCTCTGTTTTTTTTTTTTTTTTTTGTCCCATCTTTTATGCCACCTCGGTGGCAGTGCACCCACACCATTCATTCCAACGCCCTATCCACAGCAACAGCCTGGCCCTCCCGCCACAGCCTCAACAATCCACAGGCAGCAGTCAATGTCACATCATCAAGAGGCAACAAACCAGAGGAGACACTGCACTGCTGCCCAGTCTCTTCAGTGGTGTTCAGTGATCCTGTTCTGATCCAACATTCACAGGACACCATCTACTAAGCCCCCTACTGACTACAACAATTGCTTAGTTGCGGAGCCAGTGTAAGTAAGCTCTCCCTTCGTAGGGAGCCACGAAGTCCGTCCAACGACAGCCCCCATGGACCCATCAACCCAGACGCCATTCCCAGGTTTGTCGTGCCAAAGGATTGGCACTGTAAGTCTACAGAGAACGTTCAATACCGAGCCTTTGTAAAGGCAACCCATCAGTGGAGACACTGCACTGTTGCCGTGCCACTTTAGAGGCACCTGTTCTGATCCAACTGACAAAGGACACCTACCACTTAGCCCACAACAGACAAGAACAGTCAGTTGCAGAACTTGCATGCATGAGCACTAGTCCTCAAGAGTGCCACTATGTCCATCCGATGACACACCCCATGAACTTGCTGATACAGATGACTATGACATGAACTCGTCATGACCATGAGGAGAAATGTGAAAACCTTCACAGCTAGGCACAAAGAGAATTTGATACCTTCGCTCTGGTGATGATCTTAGCACTGCGCTAGCCATGAATATTATCCAAACAGAGCAAGCCAACTGGCCAAACATGCAAGAGAGTTTGACATGGCACAATGCATCATGCCCATATGGAGTCACATACACACACACACCTTTCAGTACCACTGACACTGAAAATAAAACTAAAGGATAACAAGCTAATACACACACATAAACTACACACTACCAGGAAAATTTAAAAAAAAAGAAAAAAAAAAAAAGTGAAGCTGAATCCTACCAGATCCTCGAAGAAAATCATCATAAAGGTCAAAGGTCAGGAGGGGTTCTGGAAGCTCTCGAACAAAGGCCTTCATCACGGTGGTCAGAACATGTACTGGATACTCATCAAGGTTGACTGACTCCACGTCTGCAAACACACACACACACACACACACACACACACACACACACACACACACAACACACACACACACACACATCCGGACACATACACAGACTGAATTAGCATATGCAGTCAAAACAAGGGAAGCAACTGTAAGAATGTGAAACAGATCTGCAGGACAAACATTTCTGACATCTGTATACCATTAAAAGAACAGAATTATCTGAAAACATTTTCAGCTATTACGAAGCAACATAAACTGCACAAGATCCACTGCCGTATATCCAATGGGATATTCACAATAGCTGTATGGCAGTCGTTTCATCTTTTATGTGGAATGTAATTCTGCCCCTGTTTCACACATTTCTGATATTTGATACAGTAAATTGGGTTTTAACCAGAAATGCACACATATGTATACTTGTGCATATCAACACATACATTTAGGCTTAAACGCATGCACACACACACACACACACACACTCTCATAGATTTGCATTACGACCCCTGCCCAAATCTCAAATGTTGACACATGTCCATTCAATGAATGAAATTCAGCTAAGAGGTTCAGTCTTCCCATTCGAGCACATACCACATTCCTTAACACTGCTCAGGAAATGCTTGAGATTGACAAATCACACAAACATCTGCACTGGATAAGCTTCAATCCCCCTCTATCTCCCCCACCTACCAATCCCTCTCCCTCTTACAGCGCACGACGTTAGTGACAACACACACAGGTGGCGGTGACATACTATTTAAGGCTAAATATGAAGGAATCTGCAATGATGTTGTTTACAGAGCACTGCCAAAGTTAAAGTACCACCAACGTTCTCATTCACACAGCTCCTCCTTCCAGCTTAAACACCTGCCCCCACCTGCTTCGATGAGGGCTCTCAGCTCCCGCAGGGCTCTCACTCCCGCACTTTGGGGCAGCCCCACACTTGCGGTAGAGGCCCACGGTGAACAGTCCTTCCATCTCAATGGCCCTGATGAGTCGATCCACCACCAGGGGGATCTTCTGTCCATCCTTCACCAAGCTCTCCAGCGAAGCGCCAAACACCTTGGCACTGGACACGTTCTGGAGAAACAGAACAGGGAGCACTGTCAGGTAAGGTAATGTTGTTCATAACCCAGCTGACCGCAACGGGCCATATCAGGGCTGTCACCACGTTGAAGTCAACTCACAAGTCAACTCAAAAAAAGAAAAAAAAAATCACACAACCCTTCGAAACACAACTTCTAAAAACACACAGGAAACTTCATTAAAAAAATCTATCTTCCGTTAAATCTTAGATCAGATGAAACATGTTAATCTCTTTCAGAAATTTAAAGATCACGTCAAGTGGGACATCTCTGAACAGGGTTTTCATGGGAGTCTGCTGTCAAGTGTTTATGTCTCACATCATGCAAGTTGTGGATGACGTACTAAAGATCTGTGAGGTTTCATTCTCTTTCAGAGCTAGTCCCTTTCCACCCCTCCAACCCACCCCTCCACTCTGCACCACACCTTAGGTGTTAGTCTGAGAGCTACTCTTTCAGATGAGATGATACACCAAGAGCAGCATGCACACAGCACACACGAAAGAAAGCTATGAAAACAAAAGAGTTTCATATGGCCCAGGTGACTACAGGGCCCTCTCAGGGCAGTCCCCACAAAGTGGAAAACCTGTCACTCTATGGAAATAAACAAAACATATTTACATAATTGTCCGCAAAAAATTCAAACATAGTACCTGAACCATTTCTATATTTAAGGCATATAGAACAAGAATGCTGAGTGCACTGGTCACTCCGCTTGATTTTTGGCACCCAGTTACAATGATTGACAAAATTGATAAAAATCATTTTACTGCCATAAAAGTAGTTTTAAAAAAAAGCCTATGGAACAAAGCAGACATTTCAGAACAGACAGCTTGTGTTTACTCCAGACAGCATTCACAGACTCACTACCTTGCTGCTAATTTACAACAGAAAAGTTTTGAATTTGTAACCAGACAAAGACGTGCAATGAGTGTGGAGTGTGGAGACTTTCCTGAGCTAAGGCAGATTGGCTAAATAGTTAAAGACACCGGAGAAAGAAAGACTGGAAGCAAAGGGGCGGAGGCAGAGAAATCAAAAGAAAAGAGAACAACAACACAATTTCCAGGGCGTGTACATGCAGTGTTTACTGCAAGAGCCCCCACCCCCCACCCCTGACCCCCTCCCTGCATCCCAGGTGGGTTTCAGTAGCATAAGAAGGCCCTTGCCCACTTTGGGTGATATGTCATATGTACAGAGTGGGAGGTGTTTATGATCTGACATCAGATTGTTGTTTTCGTTCAGTGCTGTGCAGGGTGCATCAACAGCTGGAATCTCTGGGCATGTGCCCTTCCTCGTCATTTGATCTGACGGCAGGCAATGCCCTCAGGTTGAACTGGGGTGCGAGAGACAGGTGAATGCACATGCACAAGCTTTTACACACACACACACACACACACACACACACACACACACACACACATGTGCATGTGCACACACACAAACACGCGCGCATGCGCTTTTGCACCCCCACAATCACCACCACCACCCCTTCACCACCACCAGAGTACAGCTCATTCATACACGAGCAAGTATGTGCAGGTGACACACACACACACACACACACACACACACACACACACACACACACACACACACACACACACACACACACACACACACAGAGATTTATGCACATGGGCAGAGTTTCAATGCATTTCCTCACTACATCTTTCCATACCTGGCCTGCATTGGTACCCCCGACATGCTGTTTCAGTCTTCAGTGAACACTTCTTATGACATGCGTACTTGCAGACTGCGACAAGCAAACACATTGTATAGCCATGAATATACATAATAATAAAAACAAAAATGTTGACTAGATTTTTGTATCAGTGTCACATCTAATATATTACTTTAAAAAAAAAATTCATATGAGTATAAAGAGATAACATAATGCAATGTCAACAAACCTCAATAAAAGGATAAAAAGAAAAGTGCAGACTCATGGAGAGAGAGAGACTGGGGGGAAAGGGGAGAGAAAGACAGAGAGACACAGACACATAAAATACTTTTCTTAATTGGGAGATCACTGGAGAACGCAAAAAAATGGAAGGCTCACAGGGAAAATGCACATGTAAGATGCAAGAAGAAGGAACAGTGACTGAAAGAGGAGAAACAAGGAAAGACGCTGGATACTGCGAGAATGAATGAAAGACAGACTGAAAAAATACTACCATCACTACTAAAAGAATGAACCATGGACAGAAGAGCGACCACGAAGGACAATGACACACAGTTTTGAAAGAAGGTAACGATACAGGGAAGCAGACTGCCGACGCTTCCCCACCACAATAACACTGCATTTTCCCCCACTATCTATCAAAGCTGGCAGCTCACATGGTCCTACAACATTCTCAATGTACACTGTAACTATACACGCCATTTTGACAGAAACAAGACAAAAGGAAGGGGTACAGCACACTCAAGAGGCCTTTCCTTGTGTTGACAAATCTGCCTCTCGTCCACGTACAAGAAGAAAAGTACTTGCAGAAAAGGGGGCAGATACGATATGACACAACAGAGCACAGAGCATAGTCGTCATATGACTGACCTTGACACATCTGCCCCTTGTCCATGAGCCAGATGAAGGAGGAGCAGTACTCGCAGAAGGTGGGGATATTGAACTGCACCTGCATGAACTTGTGGCCCAGGTGTTCCTAATATGAATGAACAACAAACACACACACACACACACACACACACACACGCGCACACACACACATGTACACGCACGCACACATGCATGCACGCGCATGCACACATGCCCCCCCACACACACACACACATACGCACATGCACACAAACACACACACGCACTCACACACACACACACACACACATAAACACACACACACACACAAACACACACAGTTGCACACACACACACAAACACACATGCATGCACACAGGCGTGCGCACACACATACACACATGCACATACACACACACACACACACACACACACACACACACACACACACACACACACACACACACACACACACACCATTCAAGATTAACTGAATTAGCAGCCTAAACTAGGTCATCAAAACTTTCGCTCAACAAAAACAGCAACCTGATCACATAACACCTCGTTCAATGCACACAATAACATGTGGCAATTTCTATAAATCATTTGAAAGCAGCCCTGTAAATGATAGGAAGGGTTTTCAGCATTCAGACTTGTTTCCATTCTTAGGAAGGTTCAGCATTAAGACATATCACACTGAGCAATTTGTTTGGGAGCCCGAATAGCTCATTTGGTAGAGTGCCAGACTCGTAATCCAAGGGCTGCGGGTTCAAATCTCCACTGGGCGTTTTTGGTACAGGGGATTTTTCCCTTGGAGTCAACATTAGTTCTGACTCCATTTCCCATACAGTCCTTTGAATGAGACTATAACCCGAGGTTCCATGTGTGAATACATACATAACATCTTGCACACAGGTAAAATCCCATCACCAACTTTCAGAAGAGAAGGCCAGTCTGGCCGTTGGTATGGATGACACATTACACATAGCATGCACCTTCCCCGAAGATGGCGTATGGTTGCCTTAATGGTGGGATAAAACTCAGTCATACACACCAAACTCCACTCCCTTTGTTGGGTAAATGGGATTGATACTTGTCTGTCCATACAGGGAGTGTCCGCAGGAGTATCAGCCTGCATACGCAGAAGAAGAACCCACCCTACTTCCGATTACGGAAGATGCCGAAGATTGTGTACCGTCCGTCATTCAACGAGGCCTGCGCGCAAGGCAACCCCAGGGAACCTTGGCGCTAGCGGGGAAGGTAGGGCGGGCATTAGAGTCTGACATGGTAAGTATACTTAGCCAAACAGGGAGTATAATATAAAAACAAACCCCCCATTTTGGCGTCGTATACTATACCATGTCAGACCATAGCAGAATTTAAAGGAATAGGAGGAGGGCCGAGCGCCCTAATGGTTCCTGGGTTAACTGTTATGGCTGCATTGGCCGCCACAAATGAAACCCCTTTAGAACCATCAGCCCTGGTCATGCGGATGTCCCTTAGATAAAAGTTTATGAAAGGGCTCTCCGAACGCCAGGCTGCCTCCAGGAGATGGCGCACGGGGGACAGAGTGCTGGAACGCTGTGGACGTGGCCAGCGCTCTGACCTCGACCTCGTGGGCTCGAGGGGAAAGGGCTGGGAGGTCTTTGTGGGCCTGGGCATAGGCAGATTTGATAGTATTGGATAGCCACCTAGAAATCGAGCCCGCCGAGATGTCTTTTCTTGCTGTTGGGGTAGATGGAAATAAGGAGGCTTCTCTGAGAGGAACGCCTGGGGCGGGAACGCTCCAAGTAGTATCTGAGGCACTTAGAGGGACACAGGTCCATGTCCCCGCCGCCCGCCGCCTTCGCTGCCCAAGATATCCGCTAGGGAGCGGATAAGCAGGGAAGGAGAGGACGTGCCTGGTTCCTGGTTCTTCGCTAAGAACCGGCAGGAACTTAAGCGAGACCGAGCCGTCTCTGTGTGAAAAGGCGATGTCCCGAGGGTCACCACTGAGGGCATGAATCCCACTTCTTCTCCTGGCTGAGGCCAGGGAGAGAAGGAAGGTGGTCTTGAAGGAGAGAATGTCAAAGGGAAAAGCGCGGAGGGGCTCGAAAGGGGGTTTTCTGGGATTCAAGAACCAGAAAGAAAGGTCCCACATGGGAGCGCGCCTAGGGGACTGAACTTGCCGTAGGGCCACCCCCCGAGAGATAGTTCTCTAAGGAGAAAGTCATTGTCGAATGATGGGCCGCCCAGCTGTCGGATGGTGGTGCATATGGCCGATCTGTAGCCCCTGAATGGAACTAGCCGAGGGCTTTCGAGAGGACGAAAGATGGGATAGGAAATTGCCTATCTGGATGATGGAGGGGAGGAGGTAGGGGGGGGGGACCGAGTAGCCGTGCACCACGTGACCCATCTCTCCCATTGGTAATTGTAGAGGGACTCGGTGCTGGTCCTATATGCGAGGCCAAGGCCAAGTCCCGTAATCACTGCGATGCCCCCGCTTCTGTCAGGGTATCTAGGACAGACCAGGGTCTGTCCGCGGGGGTGGCGGGGACCGGTGGTCGCAATTTGGTTGGCATATCAGCCAAGCGTGTAGGCAAAGCATCTGGGGGGGTGGAGTGAGGGAGGCCCGAGCGAGGGTGTGTCTGAGCAAGTCCCACCGAGGGGCTAGCTGGAGAGGGGAACGTGAGTTAGGGACCTGAGGTCTGGGAACCACAACTGGGCCGGCCACCACGGGGTTATAAGGATGAGGATTTGGGTCTCTCTCTCCCTGGCCTTCCTGATCACTTTGAGAAGTATTGGGAAGGGGGGGAAAGGTGTATGCGATGAGTCCCGTCCAGGGGAGGGAGAGCGCATCGACTGCGTACGCTCGGAGATCCAGGACGGGAGAGACATACATGGGAAGGCGATGGTTAGCGGGTCGCCAAGAGGTCGACCATGGGCTTGAACCAGTGCTCCCATAGTGTGGTTAGCGTCAGCTTGTTCAGGGTCCACTCTGTGTGCAGAAGGGTCCCTGAGCGGCTGAGAGAGTCTGCCAGGATGTTGCGTGTCCCCGCTATATGTCTCGCACGGAGGGGGTCCCCGTGCGTGGCACCAGCGAAGGAGGGCCTCTGTCCGTAGGAGAGGCCGATGGAGTGAGCCCCCCCCCCCCCCCCCCCCCCCCCCCCCCCCCCCCCCCCCCCCCCCCCCGATGTAATGGGCTACCAATGTGTTGTCCGTGAGGAGGAGAACCAGTTGGGCGAGATGAGGTGTTGGAAGTGGAGGAAGGGCCAGCCTGACCGCTTCCAATTCTAATATCTTGATGTGGAGGCATGCCATCTGTGCGTCCCACACCCCCCCGGCATGACTGTCCCCCAAGTGGGCCCCCCAGCCCGAGTTGGAGGCGTCCGTGTACAGATTGAGGGACTGAGTTGGGAGAGAGATTGGAACGCCGGTGGTGGTCAAAGTGGACGGATTGAGCCATTCGTCCGTGGCGCCAGAGAACCAGTGGCCGAGGGGAATGGTCAGGTCCCAGCGGTCCGAGGTCTGGGACCGACGACGACGGAACTCCCTCTGCAGCTGGGGTTTGGGGACCCGACCTAGCGGATGAGGGCTGAAAGGGACTTCCATCATCCGTAAGAGGCGAAAAAGATGAGGTCCACTATCCCAGCGGACTCTCTGGGGTCGGGGGGACCTTCATGGCAATCGTGTCGAAAACTCATGCCCAGGAAAGAGAACCTCTGACTGGGAATGAGTTCGCATCTGAGGGGGTTGGTTACAAAACCCAGGGTGGAACCGAGCCTGAGGAGGCGCGTGGTGTGGGCTCAGCACTGAGCCCGGGAGGAGGCCAGGACAAGCCAGTCGTCGAGGTACACCAGGAGGCGCATGTCCTCCTGTCTGGCTAGGGCGGCCATCTCCTTGACAACCTTCGTGAAGAGGAAGGGTGCCAGGGAGAGAGAGAGAAGGGGGAGAGCTTTGAACCGGAACACCCGACCCTGCCAGACGAACCGGAGATAACGTCTGTGAGCCGGGTAAAGGAGGATCTGGAAGTACGCATCCTTCAGATCTATGGAGGTGGCCCAATCTAGGTGGTGGATGGAGTCCCTGATCTGGGAGGGCGGGAAGAGAGGTCGAGGATGGGCCTCCATCTCCCCGAGGGTTTGGGGATCACGAACAGGTGGGAGTAAAAACCCGGGGTTGGCCTGGTGGGCGGGTTGTCCCTGTTCCGTGCCCACCGCGGGTGTGTCCCCTAGTCACTGGAGAGGGCGTGCCTGTTGGCCGAACCGAAAATGGAGTTGCTGGTGAGGTTTCGATTTTGACCTCTGCAAATCTAGAGGGCGCTTAGCCGGCCCGGCGTTGGGAGATGGGGCTTGTCGGGGATACGGTGTGGCCCGATGGACCTGGGGTAAGACCAATAGGGGGGCCTGGAAGGGCGTGGCTGAGGCCGGGGGGGCAAAGGGGCGCCGCCGCCGCTGCTTGCGTTCCTCGACCGCAAGGGACATATCCGAGGTGGAGTACTCGCCAAAGTGCGAGTGATCCTGGCCCGGGACACACCGAAGGGAAGCCTTGAGTGCCGGGGAGTGAAGAGCGTGTAAGCACCGTGTTTCTTGCCACTAGCAAGTAATAGAAGTGGCTTGTTGCTGCGCTGTCCGCCGCAGCCGACCAGTGATGCGATATCCTGTTGACTAGGTGTCGCATAAAGGGATCGCTGAATAAGCGAGATTCGTCCTCATGGTGTGGTTCGGAGGTATTGTCCGAAGGCACTGGGACGGCGCCGTCATCCCCAGGCCAGAGTACCTCCGCCCTCTGCAAGAGCATGGTAAGGTAGGCATGCCCTGCAATGGTGTGTAAGATGCCCATCCGGGGCTACCCGGTCGCAGTCCTTTAATGCTTTAAAGGAGATGGTGCCCGAAGTAGGGGGGCCCGGTTGGGCATCAGGCGACAATCAGACTGGAGAGATGGCCCACTCCCTGGTCGCCGGATTGTCTGCAAGGAGGGAGGTCACTGGGTGCTTCCTGCGGGTCCCGAGGAGGGAGCCGAAGGGGGTCGCATTGGGTGCCGGGGGAAGGTCTTGACCCGGCGGGGGGACGGCGTCTGCACCCCTGGCGCGGATTGCCGGACTCTCCCACAGCGAAGAGAGGGACTGAGGAGCGACGAGGAGTTGACGAGGGCGAGCCCGAGTTTGGCCAAGATATCGGCAGGCAGGGAGGGGCTTCCCTCGACTCCAAGTCCGGTCGAAACCGGTCAATGGTGCGGATATCGTAAAGGGATGAGAAGAGGTCCTCATCGTCGTCGTCCTCCGGGTGTGGGGGGGGTCGAATTCCTGGGAAGGTAGGTCCTCCTCAGGGGCATCTGCGCGGGTGCGTGAGGGTCCCGCCCTCGTTGGGTGGTGGGGGGGGGGGGGGGGGGGGGGGGGGGGGGGGGGGGGGGGGGGGGGGGGGGGGGGGGGTGGCTCTGTGCTCAGCAGACGGGCTAGGGTGGGAGAGCCCGGACTGCCGATCGGACAGCGCCCGAGGTGGGGTGGGAGACCAAGGTCGACCCAGGTCTGTGAGATTGGGTGCCACAAGCGACCATATAGCTGTTCCGGTTGTGAGTGGGTGTAAAGTCACTGGTCTCTCTCGGGGGCATAGAGCCACTGGTCCCCGGGGAGATAAGCGGGCTGTGGCGGCCCAGGGTACTGTGCAGGGACTCCCCGGGGGACCGGGGTAACCTTGAGCAGCAGAGGGGGGGGGGGGGTAGTGTTCGACCATGGTATGTCGTCCCCCCCCCCCCCCCCCCCCCCCCCCCCCCCCCCGCTGGCGCTGGGACCCAGGGGAATAGGGCCGGTTACCCGTGGTCCCGCTGGTAGATCCTCCCCCCGGAGGAACGGGACCGAGGACGTTGCCCAAAAGGGGGGCCGTAGGTCGGACCCCCGCGACCCCCAGCGTCCTGAACCCCTAGGGGAACCTGCGACGGGCGAGCGGGGTAGATATCGGCCGTCCTTGTGTATGTTCACAACCGGTGGAGGCACTCGGTGTTCCCATACGCCCAGAGTTATGGTCATGTGCATGGTCTTGCCAAGACGTGGCCATAAAACTGCGTCCGAGAGATAACGGGACGCTCCTCGTGCAGGGGTGTTGGCTGCACCTGTGCACGGTGGGGAAGAGCGTCGTGAGACGGCGAGTCAGATGGGGGGGGGGGGGACGTGGACCCGCGCGCGTCGTCTCATAAATGCGAGTGACGGGTGGAGGTTCCAGTCCAAAACCGTCACCCGTGCCTGTCCGCGCCCCGGCAAAGGTCCCCCGGGGGCCGAGGGGGGCGTGACTGGGCATAGTAAACGGATGTCTGACTATGCGCAGGAAAGCTAGAAGGCAGGGTGGCTGGAGGAGAAGCGGAATCCCGCTTGGATGCTTAGACTTGAGTGGGTCCCTAAGTGGGGCCTTGCCCTTTGATTTTCTGGGCAGGGTGAACGATAAGCATTTGGAAATAGCAGCCAATTGCCTAGTAGCTTTCGAACGCAACGTTCGTGCGTCCGGCGGTCGGGTAGAGGAGGGAGAGTCCCGCGTCCCCTTCGCGGGAAGGTCGTCTCCAACTAACTACGCGGCGGCCGTCCGTTCTCCCGCGGGAAGAACGGTCTGCTCGGAGTTGGAACCAACTCGTTGGTCCTCCGGGAAAGCGAGCGAACTCTGAACGTCAGAGCTGCTCGGCCCAACCGAGTCCTTCACCATTTTGGGCAATGGCGCCGAGCAAAACCGGAGCACACGATCGTAACACGACGGTCGATCGAGGAGGGTATACAGGTCGATCGACCGTGCGCACACACAGCAATATAACAATGGAAATATAAAAGTAAACAAGCTCGCACAGTGACAGAAAACGCAGTAGCGATGAACGAAAACGTGCGTGAGCAACGGCCGTGGCGTGAACCAAAAGTGCTGAGTAACGCCACGTGTAACAGCAATGCCGAAGGGCGATGCGATCGCCACGCACACGAAGCCGATCGAAAAAAAATGCGGCAAATGAATGGGAGGGGTGTAAACAAGTGTAGGAAGCAAATTCCGAACGACACAAACCACGTGTAATAGCGTGGGCTAGAAAGCTGGTGCGACAAGGAATGAAGACCGGCGCAAAACAAGATGGCGACGAAAAACCGACCCGCGATCGTCGCCGCGATCGTCGCAGATGAGATAGTGGAATCGTGGTACAAGTAACGGCGAGATAGAAATCGGAATTTAGGGGCGAAAAGGCCGTAAAGGCGAGTGAGAATGCAAGGCCGATGGACAAATGGAGGCAGAGAAAAAACGCGATGGACGTGGCGATGGAAAATGCCGATCAACCTCGAACCGGTTACGCAAATAGACAAGAACCGGGAGCACCACGATCGCGAGAAAAAATTTCAGTAAATAAGGTTAGAATGCTAGCCCATCCGATAACCTCACACGTCAAGATATAAGCGGAAGCCACAGATAAACACAATCTTCGGCATCTTCCGTAATCGGAAGTAGGGTGGGGTCATCATATCCACAACATAGACGTAACAAAAACAACACAAAGTTTTATTCGTCTACAAACAAAAGATAAGATCAGTTAAACTCAATCTGAACAGAGCTTTGTGTTTGCAGAAATCAAGCAACACAGATCTGGGCCATAAACATGCACAATCAACTTTCTACCATACTGGGCTGTAATTTCTATAGCAACATACTCACCACCACCATGTCCTTTTTGTGCTTGTCTCGTTTCACTGGTTTATCTGCCTTGCTGCGCTCTTCTTTCTTCTCAGCGTTCCTCCTCCTCCCTGAATGCTGCTTCATGAACTCGTCCAGGAAGCCGCGGAAGGCGTTGAGCGCCATGACTAAGGGAGCTTCCGTCCGCTCCGCCTGCGACTGCGTCTTCCGCATCTCCGCGTTCAGCACGTGACGGAACTTCTCAAACAGTCGCGGTACTTCACCATCACTTTGTCATGCTGAGGACAGACAGTTCCATGCCATTCCATTCTTGTCATTATGAGCCCCAGACATCCACTGTCACCATTCAGGAGTGCAACACATGTTGCAATACATCATGATTAAAATCCAGTAGAGATAAAATCCTTTCATTACATCTGTTCCATTTCTCTTTTTTTTTGAAAATCTGATTATTCTGTCAGTTGTCTATCACATAACTGTAATGAATATCAGGTTGATTTGATCTGCCATTTTTTCAAAGTTTTAATGATCTATATATAATTATATAGGACTTCATTATATCACTTGATGCCTCTGTGTGTGTAAGAGAGTGTGTAAGAGAGAGAGAGAGAGAGAGAGAGTGAGAGAGAGAGAGAGAGTGTGTATGTGTATGTGTGTGTGTGTGTGTGTGTGTGTGTGTGTGTGTGTGTGTGTGTGTGTGTGTGTGTGTGTGTGTGTGTGTGTGTGTGTGTGTGTGTGTGTGTGTGTGTGTGTGTGTGTGTGTGTGTGTGTGTGTGTGTGTGTGTGTGTGTGTGTGTGTGTGTGTGTGTGTGTGTGTGTGCTGTAGTAGCGTGAGCAACAGGCACCCCTAACCAGCAGCACAGAATTCCGATCTTCAACACAGAGAAAGGAGATGCTTGGGAGCTGAACATTTTTCCTTCACCGATGCAATTTTGCCACCACCAGGTCCCAAACCAGCTGACAGACTCCACAACATATGTCCTCTGTACTCAGGTCTCAATATCACTGTGTGGCATTCAGATTGCTCTCCCCTGGGGACAGCACTACACCCACACCCTTCTTCCCTACTACAGCCCACACCCTTCTTCCCTCTGCCAGTGCATTTCTGTTAACTTATCACAGAGGATTTTTCTTACTAATGTTACCAGGGACAACTGCCTTGCTCATGTGGGCTTCTTTCTTGTGCTACACAGTCACTGTGTATCAGTCGAACGTGCTGACTCCATACTGTGTATCACCATGCCATCCCTTCGTCAATGTGCGTTCTTTTTTGCACTACACACATTGTCTCTCAATAAAACTTGCCGACTCCATACAATATCCTGCCATGGCACTCCCTTCCTCCCCCTTCTGTCCTCTTTATCCCCCCCCCTCCCCATCAACCAAGTTCCCCCCCCCCCCCTCCACTCCCTTCACACCCTACCCATCCTTTTCTTTACAACATTAATCTGCCTTCGTAACTCTCCCCCCCCCCCCCCCCCCCCCACCTTTCCCCCAACTCCCACACCCTTCCCACTCACCCAGTCCTCTGCCTCTCTCTAATTCTACGTTTATCCTCTCTCTCTCAGCCTGATCCCACAGGGTCTTACACCATTCACTTGACATCAAAATAATTCCCAGCTGCAAACATCTCGACATCATCTGTCAAGCAACAGCCTCAGGGATAAAACGTTACGCGTCTTTTTTCACCACAAACAAACTATTCAGTCCTTTCTATATTTATATGACTGTTATTTCAGTCAGTTTGTCATCTGATGCGAAAGGCTAGCATCTGTTCCCAGACTCAAACCCAGTTCATGTACACAGAAGATAACAAGAATAAAGACGACGCAGGAGCCACAGCTTACCCGCATTTCTATGGCAGTGACTGTCTTCAGTTCCTGACCAAACTCATCCAGAGCTCCTTTGAAGATTTTGTCGAAGACTGTGTCTATACGGGCACCATCCTTAAACAGCTCCCGCACTGCACAATAATACTGAAATATGACAGGATACCTACCTACACACACACACACACACACATACAGAAACACACACACACACACACACACACACACACACACACACACACACACACACACACACACACACACACACACACACACGCACATACACACACTTGGATCCAATTATCAAGCAGGGCGGCAAAAAAAAAAATGTATACCATTATGATGACAAAAAAACAAACAAACAAACAAACAAAACAAAAAAAACCAACCCACTGACAATGCTTCCTTACCTTCTGAGAAATGAACTCATCCAGATGGAGCAAATCGTGAACATCGGTGATCTTCAAGTCTTCCGAGTACTGCCACTCTGCAGTTCTGGAAATCTTGACGTTGCTGCTGCTACACAGATTGAACCACACCATTAATGGGTCTCAGCAGCTGTACTCAATGGAAGTGTGACAAACAACATACATTTTGAGACATGAATATCTGTTCATTTCTTTTCATTCTTAAAATAATCAAGGAAAGCGTAACAAACTACTACCTTTTGAGATAGGAATATTCATCCTTTTCTTTTTATTCTTAGATAATCAACGAAAGTGTAACAAACTACATACCTTTTGAGACAAGAATAGTCATTCTTTTCTTTTTATTCTTAAATATATCAACGAAAGTTTAACAAGCAACATACATTTTGAGATAAGAATGTCATGATTTTCTTCTTATTCTTAAATAATCAACCAAAGTTTAACAAGCAACATACATTTTGAGATAAGAATATTCATGATTTTCTTTTTATTCTTAAATAATGAATGAAAGTTTAACGAACAATGTACCTTTTGGGACAAGAACAGTCATTCATGTTTTTCATTCTTAAATAATCAACGAAAGTTTAACAAACAACATACACTGTGAGACAAGAACATTTATTCTTTTCTTTTTGCTATCAATCCATGTTTGTGGTTTTTACCTGCCATAGTCATCCATTTCTACAGCTGGTGACTGGTGGATAATGTGTCCAAGCTTTCCTGTTCCGATTATATGTCAGTTTACTGGATATGTTTATGTTTTACCGTACAATCATTTATGAGGGCTTGATGTTGTATGCTCATAATTTGCCTCAGATATCTGGGTGGATTAATATCATATTCATGGTTTTGCCTCACACTTGTTTTGGAGGGTTAGTGTTTTGCTGGGTATGTTTACGCTTTGCTTCAAAATCATCATGAAAGGTTGACGTTTGCTTGGTATTTTCATGTTCTGCCTCGCAGTCATTTCTTCTGATGAACTGATGCTTGCTGGAGACATGCTTGCTGATGTCGTATGTTTTTACCTAATGCTCATTCTTCAGGATTGAGGTTTGCTGGGCATTTCATGCTTTGCCTCCTTGACCTGTGTGTTTTGTCATTCAGACATAATGTGAAGCCATCCTGCTCCCTTCATTGTAAGGCCAAAATAAGCCTGCACGAACCTGCCTTGGCTTAAGGCTGTGTCAGGCCAACTGACATATGCTACAACACCAAGGCTACATCAAAATGTTGTTAGGCTCTGCATAGTTATGCAGGGATTGTCTTCAGTTGTTACAAACTCCTAGCATAACATTATCAGTCTCCAAAATCCCCTGAAGTCAGAGTGTGGCTGCCCACATGGCGGGGTAATCAAAAACAGTCACACACGTAATGTTCTCATCCCCAGCTGATGCATATGTACCATAGTGTTCAAGTACTTTGGCTGTTCGGATGATCCCTGGAGTCTTTTCAGCCAGGGTATGACAACAACAACAGCAGCCTGCACGAACCATATGGAGAAAGAGGGGAAGCTTGGCAAAAAGTTGAGCTTGAGAAGGTTTGCAAATACATATCCAAACAGGGAGTATACTGCACACTCCCCATTTCTATATCATATATAGTACCACGAGTTATAGCACAGTTGTGGGAAAAATGCCCCCTATAGTCACAGTGAATGCCTGAGAAAAACAAACAACTGTGTGTGTGTGTGTGTGTGTGTGTGTGTGTGTGTGTGTGTGTGTGTGTGTGTGTGTGTGTGTGTGCACACGTATGTGCATGTGAGTGCATGTGCGTGTGTGCATGTATGTGCATGTGAGTGTGTGTGTGTGTGTGTGTGTGTGTGTGTGTGTGTGTGTGTGTGTGTGTGTGTGTGTGTTAGAGAGACTGCACGTGAGAGAGAGAGAGCAAAGCCCCCTAATGGCACACAGAATGCCTGAGAAACACAACCAACCAACCAACCCAACACCAACAAATCCACAGATCTGTCAACGTCTGAGTTAAAAAACAAAAAACCAACCTGCCACTCGGCGACCTCTGATCTGAGCTGATAGAACGACTGCGCTGCTGTTGTTGGGGTTTCTTTTTCCGTTTGGCCCGTGGTACATGGGACATGTTTTTCTCCCCCACAGCCGAGGAAGCCAGACCAGGCAGAACCAGACCCCCACCCACTGTGTGAAGGAAAATGAATTAGACATCATGGTGAGGACTGCTCTGTCCAAAACGGCTGGTGGCTGTGAAGAAAAGCTTACGATCTGATAGATACGTGTGTGTGTGTGTGTGTGTGTGTGTGTGTGTGTGTGTGTGTGTGTGTGTGTGTGTGTGTGTGTGTGTGTGTGTGTGTATGTGTGTGTGTGAATGTGTGAGTGTGTGTGTGTGTGTGTGTGTGTGTGTGTGTGTGTGTGTGTGAGTGTGTGTGTGTGTGTGTGTGTGTGTGTGCGTGAGAGAGTGTGTGTACGTGTGTGTGTGTGTGTGAGTGTGCACATGTGTGCCTGTTTATGTGATAGACAGACTGTGTGTGAGTGTGAGAGTGTGTGTGTGTGTCTGTGTTTGTGCATGTCTGTGTCTGTGTGTGTGAATGTATGCATAAACACTTTCACATTTCTCTGTGTATCTGTGCACCAACGTATTAACACTCATATACCCTGTGCCTATGAACATATACGCAGGCAAGCATGTAAGCACTTTCTCAAGTGTTCCTATCCAGAGAAAACGAAAGAAGGAAAACCCCAATCTCTTTGAGACGTACTCTCTGCGCGATCCTTCGTGGATTTGGTGACACGGTCGGCAGTGGCTGCAATTCCTCCCTTCTTCATCACTCTCAGTGGGATCTTTCCTCCTTCTCGAACCTGTCAATGATTACTGTGTCAATGTGCTCAGTCAACAGTGCTTCTGCACTCTTCAAGACTAAACAGAAACCTAAAATGAGAACTGAACTGATTCAGAACTGATTTGAGCAAGCGTGTATTCAGGAAAAGCAGCCTCAAAATGGACAAATACAAGGCACAAAATAAAACACACTGCTTCTCACTTCTGATACATGTGTTTTCATGGATCTAGTATTAAAGAGAACCCATGTCCTCTTACAGGCTGCAGTGCTTGTGTACCCTGAAAGAAGACACAAGTTTCGCAGTTTTCTTACACATGCATTTGCAAACTGATGTCTTTAACTAAGAAGCAAATTAACCTCCTTCCAAAGCTGATTTTCTCTCCTCCCTTTAGGCATATTCAAATGTTCACATCCAATTCTGCAATTACCTCAAATCAGTTTACTTAAAACAAACAAACAAAAAAACAACAACAACGACATCAAAGTAACATTTAAAAAAAACTATTGAAAGAATAATTCCTTTTTCATAATTTTGTATAATGCACATAAATACACACTACTAACTAACATGTTACAAAACGTATCAATCAAAACGGATTACATGAAACAAACTTTTTGAGACCAAGTTATGCTAAAAGTAAGTGAACTGTGAGTTCCCTGGCAGAAGAAGGCCATAGACCAAGGTTTAAGGTCTTCTTAAGACACAGTGGTCGTGCACAACATCTTCGTCCACCTTGACAGTGGTCTGGTCGCTAGTCTTTCAGAGACAAGACTGTACAATACTTGCCTACAAAACAGAATTCATAGCACCACAACAGTTGTATATGACTAAATACCATCAGAAAAGTCGTCCTGATATTTTGACATTTGTGCAACCACACAGAAAAAGAAAAAAAATAACCAAAAGGAGTTTTAAGATAAACTTACTGTCCAAATAAATGCCTATTCCTAGTTGGTATGGCTTTATTTTTAGAAATCACCCAAGGCAGCTAAATCCATGCCTCCTAATTCCTCACTGTGACTGCGCAAGTTATCTCCCTTGAAAAATGTGACGAAAGTTTACGAGTTGCTTTCTCTTGCTGGGAGAAAGGCAGCAAACTGATCTGAGGACTCACAAACTGAAGTGTCATACTATAAACTCTGGCAGTCCCTGTGAGGAATTAGGGGGTATGGATTAAGCTCTCTTCTCTCCTCTTCTAAAATGGGGGGATTCCTCATGATAAGGCAACGCTCTAAGCCAAGCGATGGCATTTGGGCAGATAACTATGACAAAAAAAAAAAAAAAAAAAGGATATTCTAAACTGGATTGATCCTAAAGAAAGCACTCCAAATTCCACATACTGAAATCTCTTGTGGAAAAAAAAAGTTTATGCATTATTAACTGGATTTGTTCCAACATGAAGTGTCTGGGGGCATGTACTTTACTGCGACACAAACGTGTGCATGTGTGCATGCATGCATCCATCAGTACATGAGCACACATACAAAGGCTGAGTGTATATGTACAGAGATACGTGCTCATGCATGGAGAACAGCCTGATTGTGCCTATGTACATGTGACTGAGCAGACAGGAATGGAGGCAGGCGATGCTCTGACTCCGTGACAGGAGAATTGCAATTCAGAATCGGTCTGTGATACTTGGTTCTGCTTGTTCTCCATCCCCTCCTGCCCTCCAAATTTGCTTCAAATGGAAAAGCAGTTTTCAGTAACCTCCAAGTTTGCTTCAAATGGAAAGCAGTTTTCAGTCACCAAATTCCCAAATGAAAAATCTGATGCTCTAGAAGTAGTATTCAAAACAGATTAGACAGAGAATACAGCACAAAGGATGAGCAAACAAGCTTGTCTGCATGTTCAAGTGGGCAGTTACTTCATTTACAAATTTTTTTTTTCTACTCATTCAATTTAATGATAAAAACAAAAATCACCACCGCAGAGCAAAGCCTTCTTCTGACTCAAAGACAAATGTAAACTGTACTTTCAGACAGATGATTGGTCAGTGAATTTGCAGAGATGCTGTCTCCACCATGTTAATGTTCCCAACTGATCAGTCCCAAGAATGGCCAGCAGAAGTCTGTGGGACTGAAGCTTGCTGAAGTGTATTGATATCTGTGTTACTTTTTCTAGTGCTGCTGGATTGTTTCTGTCATTCTTGCTGTCGTTCTATTGACTTAAATGTCTATTCTTGTTTATCGTGGTTTGGATTTTGCACTGAACATGATTAAATACGCATTTTTGCCCTGTTTGCAATTAGCTTAAAGCCCTCCTTCCCCCCTCCACCAAATCCTCAGAGCCAAAGTCTTATCAAGTTTAAACACGAAGTCTGGATGAATAGAGCAGACATATGATTCACAGGCTTAAGTGTCAACAAAACAGCGACATGCAAAAAACAGGACCTTTTCAAAATCGACCACATGCCTAGGACTCTCTTTTTTTCCCCAACCCAAACTTTCTCCCCCCCCCCCCCCCCCCCCCTCAAACTTGAAGGCCTTGTTAATGTTGAGGAATGGATTGCTGGGATGCAGAAGCTGGATACAGTAATAACAACAGCCATTAGCATATACACTGGTTCACTATTTTTTTCTTCACATAATGAAGGTGAACATGCACAGTTAAGGACGGACACAGTCCGAGACTGAAGTGGAGTTGCAAGCTTCTCCATTTCAGCAGATACAAATTCAATCATTCCACTGTGAGGACGAGAGCGTTTCAAAACAGAACACATGCCTGTTTGAGGCGGATGTAGTCAAGGGAAAAAGAAAAAGGTGCAAAAATACATAGTTTTTGTGGAGACGCAGTAAGAAAAGAGCCGTTTGATACAAGTATGAAGAGATGCGAAAGCAAACAAAAAGGACAGTTGCTGATGAGCAGCAAGATGTCAGGAATCTTAGAACTGAAAGACTTTCATTCAGTTCTGTTTGGCTGCATAAAATGTGATCATATCAATGCAAGAATACAACAATAACAACAAAAAAAGGAAAGAAGAAGAGCTATGTCCAGACAGCCATCCAAGACTTCAATCTTTCTGAATCAAGAAAGACCAAGAATCAGCAGCGTAATGTAAGAAGCATGACAGAAAAGAATAAAAGAGCTGCCAGACAGTCTTTCTGTTCAGCTGCTAAAGAAGAAACGCCAGAATGATGATGGAGATCGCCATGGCAACACATTCCCAGCTGACAGGCGGTACTCACTGCGGGGGCGAAAAAATCGAAAGGAGCTTTTAGAGTGTCGCAGAATGTGGTGAGAGGCGCTGCAGCTCCCCGCCTCCCGAAAGTCTTCCAACAACAACAACATAACAGAGACATTCACCACCAACACTCTGGCTGTTCTCACTCTGCCTACGGACTGCTGAGATATGGGTACAGCAGTGACGTACCAGATGGCTTGTCCTCCCAGGAACACACACTGACAGATAATCCAGGTCTGTTCTGTCCTGTCCCCCTCTTCAGGGGAAATGAAG